>JAYEVI010000555.1:0-383567 GCA_036346575.1 Dendrocalamus sinicus
TCACGCATAATTTTTTCGAATCACCTAAATTTATGTGTCAGTGATAATCGGAGGTTATCACAGATGGTTTGTCAGCTACCTGTGATAAAAATAATACAGACGGTTTGTAACTAGAATTGTCTGTGAAGAAAACTATTACAGATGGCTCGAACCAAAAAACTGTTTGTGATACTCACACATCACAGACGGTTCTTGTTACCAATAGTCTGTGAATGGCAAGTATCACAGATGATTGGTATGTAGAACCATCTGTGATAGTCTTTCATAGACGATTTATAGCACAAACCATCTATGATAGTTCATTCTATACCTAAATTTTTCTATCTTTTTGGCTAGCCTCAAGAAATAATGTTAGCTATGCCCTTTGAAAACAAGCAAATACAGTGGCAAATACAACAACACATTCAATTTCCATTAAGATTAGAATCCACCATTACAGCAGAATAAGATAACAAGTAGATTACCCATCTAACATAACAACAACATGGCAAGAACACATCTCTTAATCCTACGAACTCAACTCTTTAACATGGCAAGAATATATAAGAAGTAGAGATCCTAGAAGACAGTAGAAGCTAGACACAGCGCGCAATGTCCTTGACGCCTGCCATCAAGGAAGAGATGGGAGGGCATCGGATGGCGGCTGGATATCACCGGCAATGGAGAGGCAGTGGTAGCGTCACCTTTGTGTCACGATGGTGAGGCTGTACAAGACACTCTTACAACACTTACGACGAGATTGTCTTGAGCAGTGCACCATGGTGTCATAACAAGAGGCGGAGGAGCTAGCTCACGGTGGTAGTCGGCGTCATCGAGGGGAGGATGCAGGAAGCTAGGAGTGGATGAACGCATGCATGACTGCCAGTGAAAAGGGAGAGGGGGAGTAATTAATAAGGGCTGAGCGGTGGGAGGAACCGGTGTCTACCATTCGATGAGGAGAGTATGGACGGGTGAGATCGAAATCCTAGAGGATACACCATGGATCGGTGACATATCATTATCAGAGACGGTTTATTATGTGAACCGTCTGTGATAATGCACATATCAAAGACAATTTGTTATACGAACCGTCTGTGATAAATCAGATATCAGAGACGGTTTCTTATACGAACCGTCTATGATATTAATATCAGAGATGGTTTGGTATACAAACCATCTGTAATAACGCTTAAATATGTGCGCCCTAATCCAGCTCTTCTAAACTGTCCTCTCTCTCATCTTCTTCACCAGATTTCTCAATAATGGTGTAATATCCCAGGCGAAATTCATCAGTTAATAATTTAATCAGGGAAAAAGGGGGGAATTCTGCAATTTAGCGGCAACCTGGGCTTGGGCCAAGGCCCAAGAGGTGGCCGACCAAGGGAAAAGGGGGGAGGCGCCCCACCCCCAAACCCTAGCCGCCCCTCTCCCCTAACCGCCCCTCCACCTCCTTGGGCGCACCTCCCTCTCCCTCCTTGCGCCCCCTTTGGCCAGCAGCGTCTCCCTCGCCTCCATGGACGCCCCCGGCGATTGGTGAAGGATCCCGATCGCTGCGGTTCGAGAGGAGGAGAGCCAATGTCCGCCGGGAAGATTTGTGGATCCGGAAGGTGGAGATTAGGACGGGAAAAGGAAGGGAGGCAGAGATCGTGTGGAGTTCTTCGTGTTCTTCAGCGATTGGTTAAGGGTAATTACTCCTAATTCTCTCCGCTAGCTGCATAATTAGTTGATTAGCAATGTCGGTTTTCGGATCTGCTCAGGACAGCCTCTGTTAGATGGTCTTTTTGATATAGATCCGTGGGGATTCAGGTCTGGTCTTCTCCTAGAGATTTGTAGAGGACATCCTTAGCTTTCCATGAAGTTCTAGAACGCCTCATTCGGACCTCTGTAGAGAAAGTTATGATTTTTCTAGTCGGACTGTCCTGTAGATCGGGGAAATTCCTGTCAGGTTTCGGTAGATGGGTTTGGGCGATTAGAAATCAGGAGAATCAGAGGATCTCCATGTTATGAAAGTTTCAGATATTTTTCTTAGCTTTCCAGAAAGGTCAAGAAATCCTGATTCCAACTCTCGGGGTGAAAGTTATGACAATTTTAGTGCGCTGTCCAGAGAACTCGTTACAGAATTGATGTTCTAGAAAGTTAGATGGTGCGGGTAGAAGTTGGCCGAATCAGGGAGACTCACCAACTAGGTTTAGTTAGATAATTTAATTATCTTTCCAGAGAATCTGAGAACGCCTTATTCGGACTTCTGTACCATTAGATAAAGATTTTTGAAGTTGACTGTCTGTAGAGGGGGACAGGGTGGCCGCAAGGATTTGGGGTTTTGAGTCAAGTTAAGCATGTTGGGTTAGTTTGGGGCTGTTTTGTTTAATCTAAAGACTTGTTACTGTTGCATTAGCAATTATTATAATTATTGTTCAGGAGGAGGACGGATTCCAGGAGCCGCACCTTCTGCTCATTCCCCGTTTTCTCGTGGTTAAGGCAAGTATAAAAGTGGTCTAAATTTCATAGCATGGATTGTGGATGTTTGATGGATTGTAGATGTTTTTCATCTATCTTATGAGAGTTTTTGATCTTGTTCATGTTAATGCTATGTTGAAATTGTTTATCGCTGATTGCAAACGAATGAGAGAATTTATGGTGCATAGTTATCGTGAATGCAATTTATTTATTGAGATATTCACGTTTATGCATCATGCTGGTTATTGAGGTCTTGGTCACGAGATGACCAAGCATTGAGGTCCCCGCCATGTTGATGTCATGACGGGCTAAAGGTCCTCATGCTTTAAGAGCATGGGCTTAGGTCCCCATACTTGTGGAGTATGGGCACTGGTCCATGCACGATGGTACAGGCATGGATGTGCATTGACGGATGCACACCCGCATTACCGTAAAATGCGAAAGAGAAGAGATAAAGAGATTCTTTTGATCATATTGCATAGCATGATTTATTTATGTGATTGATGGTTGAACATGAGGAATGATGTTCACTTTTACTCTTGTTGTCACTATTTATATTTCTTTGAGTCGTTGGACTCACTCTTGTTGTTGTTGTGGTTGTCTGCTTGTTTTTAGGTACCTACATGAGACCGCATGCATGGGGATAAAGATGGATTAGCTTTGTTGCACTTGCACGGTCCATTCACCTTGGAAGAAATAAAGAATCTTAAACATTATTTGTTGAATAACTTAAGTGGTAACTGATTAAAGATCATCAAGTTTAGACTGTAATAAAGGTTTAGAACTTTTACATTGCTTCCGTTCTTATTTAAGTATTGTGGTTACGATTGTGATGGCAAACATAATTCAGTTGTTTAGAATTGGATATTTATTGTTTACTATTATTCAGATCAATTGTCTATGCATGTTGAAACCTTTGATTTACTCATTAAGCAAAGGAGGTTCTGCCGAAATTTTGTAAGGTAAATATAGGTTTTTTTTAATATGTTGTTAGTTTAGTAGCATTCCAGGTCATTGTTTGGCTGGGGTGTTACAAATGGTATCTAATATTCTTTTGAAATCCTTCTCATCTATCCATCGTGAGTTGTTCTGCCACAACCTTGTACAAGCGGCCAACAATTTACGTCCGGAGCAGCTCCTCTGCTCACGCCCTGCTCTCCTTCCTCGACTCACTTCCATCCGTTAGCTGGACCTCATCATCCATCGTCGACGGAGGTGTCTCTTTGCCGCTCAGGAAAGGGAAATCGCCTTCAGCCTTGTTCTTCTCTGTAATGTGCGCAAAGTTGAAGATGCTCTTGCAGTAGTGGAGAGACACATGGATAACATTGCCGATCAAGCAGAAGTGGCTGATTCTGAGGAAGCTTGTCATGGCATCCTCTTTAAGATTATGTGCCATGCTAATGATTTGCCCAGGCTAGAGGAGGAAGTGGAGAAAGCAAGGGCAATCTTCACAGTATTCGAGAACTCAACGGCTAATCCTCCAACACCAAAAGTCGAAGAAGAGGCATATGAAGCCCAGAAGACAAAGATATGATAATCTCTTTTTTGGGGACTTTCGTAATAAATTTGCCCTGAATTTGTCTTTTGTAAAAGTGACTAGTCACAATAGTACACTTATCTGTTCCAGCTCAATAGCTTCTGTAGTTCATACGACAAAGAACAAAACACAGATGGTTATAAATAAAAACCGTCTGTGATAATTTCATAGACGGTTCTAATTAAAAACCGTCTGTGATAATATATATATCACAGACAGCTTTTAAACCTAATCGTCTGTGATAGTTTTAGAGACAGTTTTAGCCATGAACCGTCTGTAATAAGTAAAGCATAGACAGCTCCACATGAACTGTCTGTGGTGAGGCATCCGCTTATTCTGTAGTAGTGAACTAACGTGCGGCCCAGCACCGATGCCAGCCGCCGCCGTCGTGCTCTCCGCCGTGGCCGCCAACACATGATGGTTGAGCGCTTGCAGGGCTTCAGTATATGGTGTCAGCGGTGGCTGTGTGGGAGGTGGCGACGTTCAGAGGGTGGGGGGGAGGCCATGATGTGTGGCGGCGCGGGAGATCACAGAGCAGCAAGCCCCTGCCGAGCCCGGATCTCGCTCGGACAATGAAAAGCACAACAACGCACAACACAATGCCCATCATCTTTACTATTATAAAAGAACGAGTTGGTGGTTGTACGTCCATTCTTCTCCAACCGCTCTATTCTCTCAACTTCTCATTATTTTTCACTTTTCAATCGATCAGAGCAACTCTCTTCTATAGCACGATTCTCTATATATTTAAAGAGTTCTGTTACAACGTACGGATACGTAACTAATCAGTATGTAAAGCACAATTACACCGCCTGCTACCCACCCGAGGCATCCAATATCAGCCGTGCTACGGATAACTTGGGGCACTTCGTCATACATATCACGAAACATGCCAAAGGCTGATTTCGCAATATAGCTTAACTTTTCAGTAGAAAACACATCGAAGAGCCTGTTATAGTAAGTTCCAAGTTAGATTCGGACATTTCATATCTAAATTCTAAATTTCATATCAATTATATACGTGTACTAAGAGGTTCTTGATTTGAATGTGTAGACACCCTGATTTCTTATGTAATTTACCTATACATATACACACACGAAAATACATAGTCCAGGTGGGTACCAGCCCACCCCCAAACACCATTGGATCTATTATCGTCATGATTCATCAAGATTCATGCGAAATCATTAGTTTCTAATCAACCGGTGGTAATCAGACTGATCCTATAGTCCAAAGAAGATCCCACACGGGGACACGCCCATTTTTCAATTGCATGAAGGTCTGAAAGATCAGAACGCTCGCCAGGGGAGCAGGAAAACATGGCCGTCCCGTCATTAGGGGTGGAAAACAGAAACGGATAATTCATTATATCCGATATTCGTATCCAAGAAAACGCGAATGTGATAAGCAAAATTCGTATTCGAAAATATTTGTATTCGTATTCGAGAATATTCGTATCCGTATTTGAGAATATTTGTATTCGCATTCGTATTTGAGAATATTCGTATCCGTATTCGTATTCGAGACTATTCGATTCGTATTCGATCCATTTTAGAACCTATGAAAATCCGCATTTAATTTTGTGATTCAAAATTTGAATTTATGCGTTTAAACGGTAACCGTCAAAAACCGTGAAAAATTGCCAAAACCGTTAGGAATCCGCTTTATCCGATATTCGTATCCGAGAAAATTCGTATTCAAAATTTTCAGATTCGTGATTCGAGAATATTCGTATCCGTATTTGAGAATATTCGAATTCGTATTCGTTTTAAAAATATGGATTCGTACTCGTATTTGAGACTATTCAATCATATCCGATCCGTTTCCACCCCTACCCGTCATCCCCACAGCACTTGCCACGGCCACCACCCCACAGTGGCGTTCGTCCCGGACGCAGCTCTCGACCTCCTCTCATCCCAAACCAGAGCCGCGCCGCGCCCGACGGACTCATGCGGGAGCCGCTCCACGCACGACTGACTCATGCTGCTCCAACAACAGAGACGGCCATGCTCGTCCTTGACATATGTTTCTCCTGGTTTACGCTATAATTAACATGGTCTGCCAATACAATAATACATGTACACAACGCTGGGGCCGACCTGTGTTCATGATATGGTCGCGCAGCCTTTGGAAAAGCTGCGACCGTTGGGGCCACGATCAGAATCAGAATGCATCCTCGGTTAATGAACTACAAAATGGAAGAATACAGTTGCCTCGGTTCACAGTCAGAGCTCTTCTCAATGAACACCAGGATGCATCGTTTGGTACTCCTGTAAGAATTGCTTCTCCTTGAAGGATTTCGAGACATAACCATCCATCCCAAACTTTATGCACTCCTCGTGGGTGGCCTAGAATCCCCCGAACCTATATTAGCGGGGGACTCTCCGTGCGGAGGGCCGCCCACGTCACCCCGCCCGCGCGCTCCGGCCGGCGCGTGGCGGGGGTTTTCGGTATGGCCGGAGGAGGTGAATCCCTCGTATTTCTCGGAAATTACGTAAAGGTCCATTTTCCTCGCGAAAAGGTCCCTGGAAGTTTTTTTTTGAAATTTTTTTTTGGATAGCGCCCGGCGGATTCCCGAAATTACGTACAGGTCCTTATTTACTTACGTGCAGGCCCTTACAGGTCCTCGGTTTCTTACAGAAAAGACCTTTGATTTCTCCGAAATTACACATGTGCCCTCGATTTTTTTATGAAACTTCCTGCGAATTATCGTCTCTTTTACTTTGGTCCATACGGTAGCTAGCGCGGCGTGCGCCGCGCTTATGCAGCTAGTCTACCGCTATTAAAGCAGGGGGAATGCCCCGCCAGGCGCGAGGCCACGTCGCCCCGCCGCGCGCCCCACGCCAAGGTATGGAAATTTTGCACGGCCAGGAGGCGATTCCCTCCTATTTTTTCAAAATTACGTAAAGGTCCTTTTTTCTCGCGAAAAGGTCTCTGGATTTTTCAAAAAAAACCCTGCGCATATTTATTTTCCATTGATAGCGCTCCGTAGTTTCCAAAATTACGTACAGGCCCTCAATTCTTTCGAAACAGCCCCTAATTTTTACGAAAAACCCCTCTTGTCTCCTTTTATTGCGAAAAGCCCCTCGCATTTTTTTTGAAAAAGCCCTACTGAATTTTTCAATAAAGACCCTGCGCATATTTATTTTTCGTTCATAACAATCCGCAGTTTCCAAAATTACGTACATGCCCTCGGTTCTTTCGAAACAGCCCCTGATTTTTACGAAAAAAACCTCTGGTCTCCTTTTATTGCGAAAAGCCCCTCGCTTTTTTTGAAAAAACCCTGCGCTTTCCTTTAGCTACGAATTTTCACCTCTTTTACTTCGGTACACACGGTGGCTGGCGCGGCGTGCCGCCGCGCCTATGAGGCTAGTAGATAACATGAGTTGCGCAGTAGCTGACGTATGAGTCCGTTGGGTGCACCGCTGCCATGGGACGCGAGGAGGCGGAGTGCCGTGTTCGGGACGAGCGCAGCAGTGGGCTGGTGGCCGTGGGATGCTTCTTGGTGGGTAGCCATGGCAGCAAGGTTGGGATGGAGGAGCCGGTGGGGAAGACAAGGGGAATTTTAGTTGGGAATTAGAAGATCTGTGTGTTGTTAGAGCAACTCCAGCAGTAGCCCTCAAAACAGGGCCCCTACTTTTTATTTGAGGGCTCTCCCTACTTTTGAGGGCTCTGTTTTTTGGGATACACTCCAGCAGGAGCCCTCAAAATAGGACCCTCAAATTCATTCTTAGAGGGGATGACACATAGGACCCACCCTCATCCTCATCCTACTTTTGAGGGCCGAGGGGCAAAAAACTCACTCCAACAGGGCCCCTACTTGAGCCCTCAAAAAGTAGGGGCTCCCTTCAGACCCCCCCAGGAATGAGGGCTCAAGGGGGAGATTTGAGGGCCCCTACTTTTGAGGGCTCAAGTAGGGGCCCTGTGAGTGAGTTTTGCCCTCGGCCTCAAAAGTAGGATGAGGCTCAAGTAGGGCCCCGCTGGAGTTGCTCTTAGGTGTCAAAATCGAGGGGTCTCGAAGGGTGGAGTTTTTAGGGGCGCCATGGTGTCTGGGCACCGTGCCTTCCCGCTTTGGATTGCTTTTAGATGAGTGCAAGCGCAATGATATATAATATATCAGGATGGAAAGTCTTTGATCATGGATAGAAAGTCTTGATCATAGATGGAAGGTTTCAATCATGGAGTCTGGGCACCATGATGTCCCTGTTATTTATACTATACACACACACACACACACACATATATATATATATGTATATATATATATATGTATATATATATGTATGTATATATATATATGTATATATATATGTATGTATATATATATATGTATATATATATGTATGTATATATATATATATATATATATATATATATATATATATATATATATATATATATATATATATATATGAAAACAATTCCATACTGTTTAAGAGTATATATTCTCACTTTTATATACCACTTAAATAAATATGTTATACTTATTTACCACTTCGGTATATTTAAATACTAATTTTAAGATACTCCAATATGAATTGGTTGAAAAAAATTTCGCCGGAGCGCTTTATTTTTGCTATATACTATTTTCCATATGTAAATGAAGTATACACATAAATTATGCTATAAAAATATATATTGATAAAACATTTCATAGAACTCACTTTAGAATATCTTATAATTATTATTAGAGTATACTTAAAAGGATAACAAGGTATAACTTATTCATTAAAACACTATATAAGAAGTAGGAGTACATACTCCTAAGAGTATAAAGCCTTTTTCGTACTTCTGAGAGTATATACTCCCACCTTATAATATAATACTTAAACGAACATGTTACATCTCTTTATTACTTTCAATATACTTAAATACAAATTCTAAAATACTCCAATGTGACATGTTTGAAAATTTTCATCAGAGCACTTTATTTTTGCTATATACTATTTTTCATATGCAAAAGGAGTATATATATAAATTATACTATAAAAAGTAGACTTTGATAAAAAAAATTTATGGAACTCACTTTGGAGTATTTTATAATCATTATTAGAATATGCTAAAAAGGATACAGAGATATAACTTGTTCGTTTAAGTGGTATATGAGAAGTAGGAGTCCGTACTCCCAGAAGTATAGAACCATTTTCACATACATACATACATACATACATACATACATACATACATACATACATACATACATACATACATACATACATACATACATACATACATACATACATACATACGATAAGGTACCTAAGTGTGTAGGCACCCACATCAAAGAGACATCCGATATATTTGTATGATTGATGTGAAATTCAAAGTTTAGATATAAAATACTTTATATCTTTGATATATTCACAGTAAGTGAGTTTAATTCGAACTCATTAGTTTTGAATTTAATAAGATCATAGTGATTTATGGATGGCAACAGAGCGGGCAGGGATGTCGGCGGAGCTACCAACACCCCTAGCCCACTAGCTCCCCGGCCCCACTTGGCCAGAATGGAGAAGTTGTGCTGTTGTTGGGCAGATGAAATAGAGGAAAGAAAAGCAGAAAAAAAAGAGAGGAAGAAGAATAACAGATGCATGCCGTCGGCAGTAGTGGAGCCAGAGAAATAGAAATAGAGGAAGAAAGAAATGGAGGAGAGAAGAAGCAAGCTGCTGCTGTTGGAGAAAAGAAACGAAGAAAGAAGGAAGAAGAGCATGCAATCTGCTGGAGAGAAGTAAAAATTAGAGGAATAGTAAGAAAAGATGAGAGAGAGAACCAGTTGCATGATGTCGGGTGAACAGGAAAAGAAATGAGGAGAGGAAAAGAGAAAAAGAGAAAGAAAAGGAAGAAATAAAGAAAAGCGGAGGTGCGAATCCGGCGGTGATACCAGTGACTATGCACAAGTGGCTGGGAGAGATGCGGATCTAATGTCGACGTCGACAATTATGCACGAGTGTCCAAGTAGATCATGTTCGGTAGTAGTTGGCACGCCTAGTGCCCTCGATAAAATGTGTTTGATAGCCTAGAACTAGTATAAGTCTCTAATAGATCTTAATTGTGTGTAGGTGTGATCTAGTAGTATTATATCGGTGGATGTTAGAATAAATTTTGTTTATTGGATTATTTGATCAAATAATATTATTTTGGAGTTGTACAAAAATTGGAGGAGAACCATGGAGGTTAACTTAATTAGGAGATTTTCTTTAATTGGTTTAGTAATTTTGGATTTAAGATGCATAAGGATTTTATTATCGATACTCAATGGATAACTCATGATGATATTTGACAGAATATGGAAGTTGAATTAGAGGAATATTTAATCATGCGCAATTGGTTGGATGACTTGAGCAATAGTTATGTGAGTCATAAATGCTAGAATTGATACAAACTAGAAATGGATTATTTGATGGCAAGCAATTACTTGGAGTATCATATAACTAGTGGATGAGTCATATATGCCAAATTGATAAACTCGTACCCTCAATTTGGATTTGTAAATATATGATTATGTAAGGGTCATTACGGTACACATAGGCTTGGAATTTTGGCTACTAATTTGGTATAGTGGATATGTATATGATCAACTATTGAACTATTGGATGTTGGATATGCAATAAAAATTAAAAGGCTGATTAGGTATTGATTAGTCATATAGCACAAATAGTGTAGTGGATAATGATTGTTGGATTGAGTCATAGTCATATACCCATAATTGGGGGGTTATTTATGATTATTGGACAGATCGAATGAATGGTATACCGTAAGTCCAGGCATTGTTTATTGGATTGACTACCATGCTTATGTCTCAGTTGATGTTAGTGTGGAATTTAAACCAAAGATATGGAAATGAGATTGTAGAGTGTTATGCATGTGCTTGAATTGAACATCTGTAAATTGATTAAATGAATTAATATGAGGGGACTAGATATATGAGTTTGCGCGATATGGGTAACCTTAATTGATAATAATGGAGCAACACATCCATGTCAAATTGGATCAAGTTAGAGGAATTATCATGAGTTCTATATTGAATAAAGATCATGAGTTATGAGCGAAAATACGGGTTCAATTTCAGAAATTTGAATTCCGGTTGGCACAGAATGTTGTTTTTCTTTTTCTAGAATTTTTCAACCAAACCAATTTTTTTTTGCTAATAACTTTTGCATACGAACTCTAATTTGAGTGTTTTATGTCTATAAATTTTCTAAAATCATATTCTTTCATACTATGCAAAAAAATTAGATTTGGTTTCTATTTGAATTTATTTGGCTCTTATTTGTGCTCATTTGGCTTTTACCGATTAGATACTGATGTACTGAGAATGTGCGAGATCGATTTTGGGCAACTCTCTGAGCAACAACAGCAAGGCAAACATTCTCTTTGACCATGTTGATTCCAATATTTTAATTATTATATGTTATTTGCAAAACCTATTATGCATGCGTGTATGTTTTATTAAAATTTTCTATATTATGGATAACGGTAGTTATAACTGCTAGTATACATTGAACCTCCTTGTAAATTTGATATTTTAGACAACAGCTAATATCAAATTAGGTATATTACATGGAGTATGTTGTCTAGATGCTTAGCAACACACTAGTTTTCACTAAGTTTGATATTCGAAAAACTTACCCATAGACATGGGTGATTTCAAAATATTGGTCCAGAGGAGGAACCCCTATTAATTTGGTATAAAATAAAAAAAATCTAGTTTTCAGACGTGGGTAAGTTATATGATAAACTATCAAATGTGATGAGGAACCTCGCATGTAGATAGGTTGAGATTCTGGCCTAGGTTAATTAAGGATCGAACGCTGTTGTCGCACATCTAAGTTACACCATACAACCATATGTGCTATATGAGTTCTGACTTTAGCTGATTAAAATTGTCTAGGTCTAACCTTGCGTTGTGGTAGGCATAGAAGTAGTAAGGGTATTCTGGTTAGGTTTGCTCATAGGGGCTTCATTCATCAAGGTGTTGGAACCAAAGTTTGTTAATACACCAATGAATGCTCACTTAGGAGAATGACATACCTAAGTGAGGGTCTATCAGTTAGCTCACTTGGGGAAAGGACATGCTCAAGTGAGGGATTGTTTATTCATCGGGCTAGGTGACCTAAAGGCTATATGATAATCACTTTCGTCACACGCCAATGGAAGCATAAAGTTATCGATAGTATATTTGATTATCTCATGTGGGTAAAATTATATAACATCTGCAAAATGTTAAAAACTAGTTAAATAGTTGTGCTCATGGTCATGAGCATACTTGGATGCAGCCACAATAGGTATAGTTTTCCTTTTCGAAACTGCTTCACTGAACATAATGAGGTTACACGTACGTCTAATCGTGTACCGTGCCCATGGATAGAAATCATGTGAAGTTCACAGCCAAGGAAGGCTATGAATGAATATGATTTACTATTATTAAAGTTATATAAATGTTATTTCATTACATGTCAAATGTTCTTTACAATTCTATTGCAAATTACTATTTATTGTTATTGCAAATAAAATTTGCTTCATACTGATAATAACTTAGCATAGAATCTCATCCTTTGATAGCTTGTTGTTATACACTACAAATCTTGTTGAGTACACAATGTACTCAATCTTGCCTAAATTATTGTTGATCAGGGGATGAAGAATGATACATGCCCGACGATGCGTACCTTGCCCCCAAATCTAGGGAATTCGACGATGGTTATTTTTAGGGCCTAATCCTCAGTCGGTTGCCTATGGGCTATGGCGGCATATCATTGGATGTTTTTGCTTATTTAATAATCTTTCGCTACACTTTACTCTTGACTCTGATGTTTATTTGGCCGATTGGCCCTATGTTGTAAACCATATTATGCATCGCTATCATATTGCCCCCCTTTTGTATAAATTTATTGTATGCAATGTGTATGAATGTGATCTCGATGTTGTGAATGTGTGTACTAGGCACTGATCATGGGATTAGTATAGAACACATACGGTAATTTCGGGTATTCCACGCTGGGTTCCCCACAAAATGCATCCGATAACTAGACCAAAGGAGCAGCTAAGCTAGAGGGCCGAGGTATATCGAAAATACCTGAGAGCTAAACGACCATCCTGGAGGTCAGTCTAGTTGGGGTCCCTCTACATCCCAAGAAAGTAGCGGCTGCATTTCGAACCAATCTAACCAAAGCGATGCCCGACTTCTGATCGACAAAATTCAGTCATTCGAGCAAAGATTTAGAACACTTGGGGAATTGAAAAGCTTTTGCAATCATTCACCCCTTTGATTGTCATCATCGGTCCAACATACGAAAAGTAGAACAAGAACACAACGTACATGTAGTTAAGACATGGTGTTTAGATCTAGTAAGCAGAACTATATCAACTTATGCAATTCTTGCCAGTGTTGCTTATGGTGATGAACCCATGACAAGGGTGAAACTCGGAAATGGCCAATGTAGATTTGTAGAGTGAGAGATACCTTAGTATTCTTTCATCAAATTAGCATTGCTACCTTGGATTCTAGTGCTCATGACCTAAACCTAGTCAGATATTAGCTTTTAGGCTAATTGCTTTGTACCTAGCTATCATATTGTTGTAGTTGGATCATATTTACCTCATATACATTAACCTTGGGCAGTTAGATGATATTTGAGCTGTTAACCTAGGGCGAAGTTAGACCATTATCTGTGGAATACTCCGGCCGGGTGAAAGGCTACATTTGACCTGTGCACTTGCCATATTTATTTATTACGTGTATCTCATGTCAACACTTCTATCTTACCTGTACGAATACTTAACATATGTTTATCAAGTTACTTTAGTAAGATTCACCTCAAAATTTCAAAGTTCAAGTTGCTTATTTACAAGACCATCATCCTCATAATGTAATTCGTGCAACTTTTAAATTGAATCCAGTGAATTAAAAACTATGACAAGCTAGCTGTAAAATGTTTTCCTTATGATCCAATTGTAATTATTGTAGATGCATTAACATTGATTCTTTGTGCAATTATTGTCACGCTACTCCTATCTCAAACATTTAAAAAGTCTAAAAAGCTTAACCCGGAGCTGCACGTGATGCCTCAATTCGTAACACCTTTTGCTTCTACTTTTGAGGGCTTGATCTATTTGAAGTCTTTAACATTTCCATTATCCCTTCTAAATCCTAAACTTTTTGGGTTAGTCTAAAATAATCTTTTCAACAATAGAGACACCCCACCTGGGAGATTTAACATGTTCAACTCATTATTTTAGTAGGAAGTTACAAGGGACACTCGAAAAGATGGAGCCAAAGAAGGAATTATCATTAAAAAATTGAAGGAAAGAAAGGTAAGAAATTAAGCAGTAAAGATGCATGAATTAATATGGTGAGAAAGACTAACCCAGTTGTCTGCGTGAGGGTAATAAATGTAAGACACCAAAAGTCCTCCACCACCAGCTCAGAGACGAAGCCACCGAGGAAGACGACGGTGGTCCACCCAAGCACCAGGAAGCCCAGGCCCCTCACGCCCATCAACAGGAAACCCATGGAGATGCAACGCAAGTTTATGATTCTTTCCTCCCACATGGAGCCATCAATGAGCTTCTGGCCACGTGCCATTCTTCCCCTGAAGATCGAGTCGAGGTCAATCCAATATGATTAGCATATGCATGCTCGATCAGTCCTCCCATTTTTAACACGACTACGAAGTAGACGATGATACTAACTAGACCATTTCGCGCGCCTTCATTGCGCGCTATCCGCGAACAAAAAGACCATATGCTTGCATGCTCCAATGCATGCAAGGGATTGAAGGGACGCATGTTGGGAATACACTCACAGAATTACCTCTTCTTCTCACGTAGGAAATCACTCATTGATCTCCTTTCCCAGCTTGTCTCTGTTAGAGTTAATCTTGATGCTTGTCAGTAGGGAGTTAGTTGTTTAGTGGCTACATGTGTTCAAGTAGCACTCGTGTGTTGATAGCAGTGGGAAAAAGAAGTTAGAGTATTGTAGCAATCTTAAAGTTATCAGATGTGAGATTAAGTTAGAGTATTGTGTGATATAAGGTAGAGCATAGAAGTCTTAAAGCATCAGAGTGATTGTAGTGGGTACTGTAGTAGTCGAGAGTACTGTAGTAGTCAAATAAAAGAGATAAGAGAATCGATAGTGGTCGGTAGCTACAAGTACCGCTTATGTTGCCCTGGGATGGAGACATAAGGAATCTAGTGACATGCTGCGACACAGGACGCGATTTCTGGTACCCACTATATTACAACAATCCTATATCACACTTTGTTATAATACCTCTAGAATTGACAATACCTATATATATAATTCTATTTTTGCAGTGCCACCAGCAGCTACAGGGCAATGTATGTGGATTCTACATTTGCCGCCATATAAAGGAAATCATGGACACTAAGATGCATGATCCAAAGGTTTGTTAACCTTCTAATAATTATTATTTTTTGATTATATATATATATGTATATATATACACATACATGCTAATTAATGACTTAACATTGCTCCTAGCGACAGCGGGTGGACTTCGACGAAAGTTCATTGCTACGTTGTCCTAAAAAAGTTGGCTTAGACATGCCTGTTAGATGGAACTCTACTTGCCTTATGCTTAAACATATATTGTCATATAAGAGCATCTTACCTGTTTTCCTTCACACTCAAGGTTATCAATCTCGTAGCTCCTCCAGTAGAACCCAAGTTAGAGACCCTGAATTTACTGAGGACGATTGGGTTGTTGATGAAAAAATATTTTCTTTTTTAGAACTTTTTCATAACGCTACATTTTGTATTTCTGGAGTATACTATCTAATCTCTCCTCTAATTGTTCATAACATTCTTGAAATTGCCACTCACCTAAAGGTTTTTGAAAATGGTCCTATACTACGGGATACTGTAGTTGCCATGAAAACTAAGTTCTTAAAATATTGGAAGGAAATTCCTATTTTATACACATTCGCCTTTATTTTGGATCCTAGGACCAGACTCAAAGGATTTATAAATGTATTACAACTTTTAAGTGATGCTACCGGTTTAGATTATTGTACATACTATAGAGTAGTTAAGGATAAATTATGTAAGATATATGAGAAATATGAAAATAAGTTTGGGTCCGTGCATTTGCACTACTACAGCGCAGAGATATAGTAACACCAACTTGTGTTACTATAGGTTAGAAAAAGTGTTACTAGCTCTCTTAGTAACACATTTTTTTGTGTGTTCCAATTGGCCATGTTACTATAGACTGATTTATTGTAACATATCTGCTTGTCTACAGGAACATTTGTCTAGTGTTACAATGATTTTTGCTGTAACACTTTTTTTTGCTCTAGTAACACTTGGCATTATAGTAGAACGCATAGTTTGTAACATATTTATTTATTTATCGGAACATTTGCCTAGTGTTACAGGATTGTCTCTGTAACACTTTTTTACTTCTAGTAACACTTCTACATTATGGTAGAGCACAGTATGGAACAAAGGAACACATGGTTTGTAACACTTTTCTATAGCTATTGTAACATATTCAGATTATGAAATAAATATTTATTTCGCTTATACATATGGCACACGGATTATTATATAATCACACAAACATGAGACATTGCAAAATCACATAAACCACAAATTTCCATAATCATAGAAAGATCCACATATTGTAGGATGAATTCAAACATAGTGCTTGTTCAGATCAAATCATAGTTTATGTACATAACGATATGGCTCTAGAGAGCAAATACACATAGTCCATACTAGAAAGAAAAATTCAAGAACTAGCTAGGATTCATAAAGTCCATCACTTCTTCTTGTACACATCGATGTAGGAATTCAACCATTAATCAATTCAACTGCAAAGAAAATGTAAGTTATAACATTACAAATTAGGCCACATATGTTCATTGATTTAAAGTTAAGAAAGCTAGTTTGAACATACAAACATCGAAGGCCAAGCAATTGAGACTCCTTTGGCTTGAGCATCACCAATATTGTTGCACCTAGGCATGGGCCTCACTAATGGCTCATCTTTTGCTATAACATGATTGATACGCACTTTGTAGAATTGACTTCTGTCTTAACTCCACCAACAAATGGCTTCGGATCGATGCTCAAGAGAGTTGCATAGGCCACATGAGACTTATTAGGATATTTTGAAGTCATTAATAGCACTATAGACCCACCTACATTAATTTGACATAATCTCTTAGTGACCAACAGACCTTTAGTTGTACATCATGATCATGCAATTAGAACAAGTAATATTATGTTCATCTACCTTCATTAGAGGAAGTTGTTTAGGTGTTTGACGCTTGTAGCATGTAGCCTTGTCATGAGCCACCTCCGGTGTGCAATGGTTGTAGTCTCTCCAGCCCTCCATGCCGACCCTTACACACACACACACACACACACACACACACACACACACACACACACACACACACACACACACACACACACACACACACACACATATATATATATATATATATATATATATAATGAAGTATGAAATAATAAGACAAATTCTACTATAATTATAGCAAAGTGTGGTTCATAGATACCTTTTGTTTCTTTGTTGTTCTACTTGTGGTGGACAAAAGTAGACTGTCATCATCACTAAATTCAGACTCACATGTTTCTTTATTCTAGTAAAGAGAAAAAAGACAGTAGCATGAGTTAATACAAAAAATCCTTTATGGATAAAATAAGTATTAAATTCACAATAAAGTGACTTTACCAATTCATCCACTGTGCTTAAGGAATCCATCATTCAGTTGGGTGCAAGACAGTGAACTCTCTAAAATTTGAAACAATATTAAAGCCAAAAGACTAGATTAGGTGAAAACATGGAAAATAGAGCAAATACCTTTCTTTTAAAATGCACCGCTTGATTCTGAGAATTGTTATGATCACTCCTAGCACAATTTCCCTAGAAATGATATAAAATTTGAGTAACACTTTTCAATATGGAGTTACAAATTAAAATGTAAATTGTTACCATTGTTGCTTCTTGGTTCTCATGGTGCCTTTGATTGTTTTTTAGTTCTTCAATAACTTTGTCTTGCATTCTAGAATGCTCTTTGAGTTGCCTTATTTCCTCCAACATGTGAGTCTCTACATCAGATGATGAGCCATATAGTGAAACTATATTAATGTCCTTAAAATGGTGTGTTCTTCGACCATAAACTTGTTTAGGAACTGGAAGCAATCCCATGCCGTGTACTTGGCCACTTTTCTTCTCCCAACACCGATGTAATGCATCACCTTCCCATGCAACTCCTCCTCACTATTTTGGGCTAACTCAGGTTGTGCGTCGAGGAGACTTTCCAATTCAACCTACAAGCAAGAAATCCGCACATTAGAAAACAGAAATAATTTTATATTTGCAAAAATTCTCATGTGCATGTAGCATACCACTGGTTCATTTATCCCTTTTCCTCTTTTCTGTGAGTTGCAAGGTAAACCATTGCTCTATGTGGCTGTTTTTTCAAGATCACTTGCCTCTGAAAAATAGCAGAAGGAAAGTAAGAAGAATCATATATAATTTTTTAAACAGAAGATGACTCACCATGTCCTCGGACCAACGAGCATAACTCTTTGTACCATTGTATGTGTTGTCTTCTTCATTTCACGACTTATTTTGTTCTTCTCACTTAGGTTCTACAAGAAAAGTAAATTAATAGATAATGAACCATTATACATATAGAAATCAATAATGGTATAGATAGTGATAGTAAAAAAGGCAAATAGCGTTAATAATGGTGCCTTACTTGTCCTTATTTGGACTTCCAATATTTTACTAGGGCCTTCCATTGATCTTCATCGATATCATCCGACAACGCTTCATCAAAACTGACTTTTTCTTCTTTGGATTAAATAGTGTCTTTTTAATGTTGCCTTGTATTTTCTCCAATCTCTTCCAATTGATTTCAATATCCATTTCTCACATGAACGAGGATATAAGAACTTTGTCTAAAATAAGAAAGTCACTAATGAATGAATTTGACTTCATGACATGATAACAAGCATATATATACTTAATCTTATAAAAACATTATGTCTTGTAAAATTTAGCTAACTCGACGAATTGAATTATCGTTTCGCATTGTTTTCTTAACTTCTCTCCAATCTTTGGCACCAACAGACAAGAACCATCATTTCTTGCTATGGTGCCCAAAAATTGCCCTAAAGGCCACCTTCTTTTCCAATGGGTTGTCCAAGCATATTACATCTTACTACTATCCGATCTCCTTCAAGTAGATCCCAAACATGTGTTAAAACGGTCCCCTTTCGCTTATCGGTACTTCATCGCCATCACCTATTAAAAGCAGAATGATAGTGATAGTAACTGGTTAAGATGCGATTCATATGAATCGATTGATCTAACTACATTTGTACCGATGTGTTCGTTCTCATCATCGCTCGCTCAACCTCGTTAGCATATAGTGCTTCAAGATGCATATGATACTTGATGACATATGATACTATTTAGTTCATAACAGATTAATCATATGATAAGACCTGTAGACACTAATCAACTTCCATCCACGGTCCATCACAACTTTCTCAAGAATGCGGGATACTTGAGAAGCAAGGAAATGTATTGAATCTGTTAAAAGCAATGTGTTACGAGTATGAGCGAATTGAGCACGCTTATTCAGGTTATCTTCCCATATAAAGTGCAGAAAGAAAACTGAATACATGCATTGAACTATTCTAATGCTTATGATCCAAAAAACTCGGTCTGCTATGCTGAACTGAAAATGCTCAGCTGAACTGAAACTACTCAGTCTACATGCTCCTAATCTTGCGCATATAGCCCTGAAAAACATGTCTTCCCAGACTTAGCAAACAAGCACATGAATTAGTCAACAGAAAATGATTGCTCGTCTCAGAATTCATTGAGCAGCCTGGTGATGCAGGGGCAAGTCCCTTCAAAAACGCAGACGTTTCATAATTCCATATAGGATCTAGGAGCCTAAAATGATAATTGTGGACTTAACAAGTCCATTTGTGATTTATGTAATTATGTTTAAGTAGACTTGACAAGTACAATTGTTATATGTTTAAGTGGACTTAACAAATTTAAGTGTCACATAAGTCTAAATGAACTTACCACATGAACACTTAACAAGACATGCACGTTTAAGTGTGACAATTAAGTGGTTACAATGAGGAAATAGAATATGAGATAGATTCTAGTATTTTTAACAAAGAGAATGTAGAACAATACAATATATATATATACCCAAATTCCTATCTCCACTGCGTATTACATGATACTTTTACTGTAGTTCCATTTCATTTACGAGAAGGAACCATGGATGCCATAGGAAAGATTATATCCTTTCATATACAAACAAGAGAATAACAGTTGCAATTTGCATAAAGGCACCCAAGCTAATCCAACAATACTCCAAATGAAATAGCAGCTCAAGCACACTTACAATCAGATTTCGTGATCTACTAAATTTATTTTATAATAGAACTGAAAAAACATAATCTTCCTGTAACGCAAATAAAAGCACTAGACTATGTTTATGCATGGATAAATAATGAAATGGAGGATGGATGAATTGAAAATAGAAATACTAAAAATACATTTCCAAGATTTACGCGTGCTGTTTGTCAAAAAAAAGATTAGGCATAGATGTAATAGATTTCTTAGGCTCTGTATGTGTGGTGTGTGAACAATGCTTGTTTCCAACATATAGTAAACAGCCCGCGTGATGACTAACTCCAGCTGATTTGCAAAACAAAGCCATATCACCTACAGATAATTTAGCAAGGTGGTTGATTAGCTCGAAGCACCTGCTGTATTTCATTTACAGATCACAAGGGAAAGAATTTAGGTTGGCTTAGTGAGGCTAATTTGCAGAGTGAAAGCAGAACGCATTCCTCAGCAACAAGGCAATTCAAATGAGAGAGTTTGTTTAATTGACTTTTCAGTTTCGTAGAACTTTACCTACTGGGTGGTAAATGATATACCTTTTTGCAATGAAATTAGTTTGAGCATAGAATTTGCCCAAAGTAATTGACGATGCAAAAATAGCTGCGGGCACAACATACTAATCTACATCAGTCAGGACAGATGAGGATGCTAACCTTTTCAGAAATAAATCGACATGTATGCTATTGATCTTTTACACCATTCGGACAATATGTTCCGTAAAATTTTAGGCAAAATAACCATCGTTCCTAAATATCAACGTTTGTGATGGAACTAACATAGTTTTCTCTGGAAGAAATGTGTTCCCTGAAATCATTAAACATAGTCTAGTGCTTTTATTTGCGTTACAGGAAGATTATGTTTTTTCAGTTCTATTATAAAATAAATTTAGTAGATCACGAAATCTGATTGTAAGTGTGCTTGAGCTGCTATTTCATTTGGAGTATTGTTGGATTAGCTTGGGTGCCTTTATGCAACTTGCAACTGTTATTCTCATGTTTGTATATGAAAGGGTATAATCTTTCCTATGGCATCCATGGTTCCTTCTCGTAAATGAAATGGAACTACAGTAAAAGTATCATATAATACGCAGTGGAGATAGGAATCTGTGATCAAGTTTTGCGTGTTCTGGATCTTCTAACATTTCTAGATTAGGCGAAACTGATTCAAGACAACACCTTACCAAACCAACGAAACAGCCAAAACAATCAAACAGATTAGGCGACCAGATTAGCACCGAAGGCCAAGCCTTTACCACTCCCTCGCCCGGCGCGTCCAACCCGCAGATCGTAATCAGCAAAAGTCCCGGCCTCCAAACCAACCAACAAATACAAATCAAACGCGTGGCGTGGTACCGAGCACGGCGAGGCGAGCGCGACCCACTCGAGGCGAAGATGGCGACGCCGAGCCCGCCGACCATCCGCAAGATGACGGCGCCGTCCTCCTCCTCGCGCCTCGCGGACGTAGGACCTGAGCCCGTCGGCGAGGAACTCGTCGGTGCGGGAGAAGGCGAGCACGGCGGTGGCGCCCTGGAGGATGGAGACGATGACGGTGCGGTGAATTTTGGGGGCCCGGAGAAGGAGGAGTAGAGGCGAACGTGGGCGTGGAGTCGTGGGGGAAAAATAGGGATCGACTCGGAGCCGAGCGCAACGAAAAAAAAGGCGCGAAGAATTTAGTAGAATTGAAGAAAAATAAATAGGGTTATTTGAAAACAAAAACGGTAATTTCCGATTTCTAGAAATCATTTTCAAGATTTTTCGATTTTCAGCCTAAAAGAAAACATAGTGGTAACCGAAAAAACGGAAATGATAACGGCGATGGCGACGGTGGCGATGCCCTAGTATGCCACTGTATAATTGTGAATGATTCTTAAGTGTCATGTTGTTTATGGCAGTTGTGGGGGAAAAACCAGAGGGATCTACTCGGAGCCGAGCGCAACGAAAAAAAAGGCGCGCGCGGCCGATCGTGAGGATCGCGAGCGCGCGAAGATGACTTGCATACTTGTCATTATTATATTTACTTCATCACTGCATACTGGGCATACTTGTCGACCGTATAGAACCGTTCAATTGAAGTACTCACGAACATGTATTTGAAAAATAAATAGGATTATTTGAAAACAAAAACGTTAATTTCCGAACATGTATTTGAAATTAAGGAATGCAAATTTATTCGAGCACTAGTCAGGGGCGGATTTAGGCCCATGGTAAGGTGGGCTCTAGCCCAGGGCGTGAAAAAAATATAGTGTATAACCCAGGTACTTTTAGCCCAGCCCGGGGTAGAATTTTTAGCATCCGGCCTGTAGCCTAGTCGCACCATCGCCTCGACGCGCTTCGGCCCATCACGCGCTCGGCGCTCGCTCTTGCTCGGGCGCTCGGCAGTCGGCCCAATAACGCCTGCGCTTGATCGCCCGTCGCCGCTCGCGCTCGCCCCAACCCTAACTGGCCGAAGCGCCGCCCGCCTCCCGCCCCGCGCCGCCGCGTCCGCCCCCGCCGCCTCGGCGCCGTCCCGCCTCTGCGCGTCGCTCTTCGGCTCTTCCCCCGCCGCCGCATCCCGGCAGATCCGCCTCCGCGCCCCTCTTCGGCTCTTCCTGTCCCGTCCCGCCTCCCGGCGCCACGCCGTCGCCCCTCTTCCCGCCTCCAGGTCAGTAACAGTAAGGAACTCAAGTACTCAACTAAGGATTTATGTGTTAGGCGGATCTCTGATAATTCATGGGTATTCATTGAATACCCAAAAAATTTGCAAAAATCTGCTATATATTAGGTATAGTATATATATATATATTAGTAATTGGGTTTAAAAAAGAAAATATGAAGTGAAAAAGGGCTCGGGCCGAGGCTGACCGACCGATTCCCACGCTGTGATCGGTCGCGTCGCTCCCATGAGGCCACGGCGCCAAGCCCAAACGCCGTTGGCCCATTTGCTCCCACGCTGCCACGCCCGCTGAAACCCTCGCCCCTGGCCGCTGCGCCGCGGCGCCGTCTTCGGCAATCCCTAATTCCCTTCTCACTGCATGCGATGCGTCTTCTCCGACTCAACTCGCTCTGTCGCCGGATCCGCGCGCCGCGCGGCGGCCGGCGTCTTTGGCGGCTGGCGAGAGCGGAAGGCTCGATCCACTGCATCGAGCGGCCAGAAGCGGCAACGCAATACCTCGTTCGGCTCGTCGCTCATTGCCTCTGCCTCGCCACGGCCGGGTTCATCTCCCTCCGACCCTCCGTGATGGGCTCTGAAATTTCCTATGATGGGATGAAAATCAATTCTGCACCTTTCTATGGAGTGGCCTGCATAGTTCATAGAAATGCCATAGACATTTGGCGCAGTCCCACCTCTCGGCGCCGTCCCGCCTCCCGGCGCCGCGTCGCCGCCCCTCTTCCCGCCTCCAGGTCAGTAACAGTAAGGAACTCAAGTACTCAACTAAGGGTTTATGTATTGGCAACTTGGCATGTTACAGTGTTGGATCTGTAACCTGTTGGACTTTTGCCTGTTGGTGTAATCTGTAATGCAGTAATGATGTTGCCGTGTTGAGTGAATGAGTGTTGACTGTAACAACTAACAATCAATGAATCATGTGATCAAATGAATTTTTGCCAAGGCTTCATAAGAGTTGTTGTCTTTTCTTCAAAGGTAACCTAGTCCACAGTGGTGGATATACAGTAATTCATAGGTATTCAGTTGAATACCTAAATTTTTTTGCAAAAAATTAGCTATACATTAGGTATAATATGTATGTATATTAGTAAGTGGGTTTAAAAAAGAGAATCCGAACGGAAAATGAGATCCGGCCGGCCGATTCCCTCGCGCTCGCGGCCCAGTCGCGCGCCTCGGTCGCACAATCCCACGCGGCCACGCCCGAACCGAACGGTCCCAGACGCCCACGCGATTAGGTCACTCGCCCGTGCGCCGTCTTCGGCAACCCTAGCCGCGCTGGTCCTTCGCTGCTTCGCAGCTCCGCTCCGCCTCGCGCTGCCTCCGCTCCGCCTCCGCTCCGTCTCCGCGGCGCGCCGGCCCTCCGCTCCGCCTCCGCGCCGCGCCGGCCCTCCACTCTGCCCGTCGGCCCTCTGCTCCGCCTCCGCTCCACCTCCGCGTCACGCCGGACCTCCGCTCCACCTCCGCGTCACGCCGGCCCTCCGCTCTGCCTCCGCGCCGCGCCGGACCTCCGCTCTGCCCGTCGGCCCTCCGCTCCGCCTCCGCGTCGCGCCGGCCCTCCGCGCCGCACCGGCCCTCCGCTCCGCCCTTGGAGGTTAGCAGATCTAATTCTCAAGCGGCTTTTGGATGTCTTTCTGCAAATTTGAAACCAATGCATCAGGAAACAGTGCGAAATGTGTGTGTGTGAGAGAGAGAGAAACCGCAACTGTTGTAGTTGAGTATCTATTGATGACTTTCCCATTCTTATCAACAAAAAACTTGGTAAAGTTCCACCTGATTCTAGATCCAAACAAACCAGGTTTGCTAGCTTTCAGAAACCTGAAACTTTGTTAATTGTTCATTCCTGATAGGGTTCAGATCTTTGTTAATTGTTTTACTTCTCTTAGTCTTGTCTGGTAAAGGGGGTACACACAAAATGGCAAAAGGATCAGATTTTCCTATCACATCTTTGTTTATCAAATCTCTTGCTTGCACAAGATTGACTTCCACTGTACCGACAGACTTTAGTTCCAACTCACTGTAATCTCCAGGAATTATAGGAATGACTTTCCTCACTGGCCAAGTAATTGAGTCTTCAATAGCATTCTTTATAGTGTCCTCAAGAGCATCTGAAATTCCAGGTATAACAGAAATTTCGCCCCCAATGACCCACAGTCCGAAATCCAGCCTTTTCTTCTGTCTTAGAGAAAAACAAACAGCTCCAAAGCATGGTAGCTCATTGACCCGCGGTCTGAAAATCAAGTGGAGATCTCCTGTGAACCCAATGTCCTTCACCTGTATTGGCAGTGACACACCTAGTCTAGTTTTTATATCAAGTATGATACTTGGATTGGCATCCCAATTCATCTCTAGCCCCAGATATTCAACATGGCTGGCTGCAAATACACATTTGCTAAGATTCGCATGCAGCTTCTGCTTAAATTTTACAAGAAAATCCCGCCGGTACTTCTTTTTCTGGTAGTACCCATATTTACCTTTGCTTACTTCTGCTCCAGTGTTAGAATGCTTGCAGCCATACTCTCTCAACTTTTCAGCAGAGATTTCAGTAGCATCTTCCCAATTGAATAAATCAGTTTGGTTCTGGTTATCATTACCACCAGTAGTGCCCTTTTCAGTATTTGAGTACCGAGCCACATTAACGTTAAGACAAGGTTACAATGATTAAACACTGACTATCAGAACATGAACTCTGCTCAAAGTAAATTAGTAAGATGCTTAAACTAAGCTTCTCGGCGGGTGATCTGGACCATCGGAATCAACTCCAGGAATAAAAGAGCATCCAGGCCGTTGGATGGCACCAACTTGAGACACCTGAAGCGTTTTCTTCAGACTTACTTTCCTACTTCAATTCTTCAGGCAATGGTTGGTTCTGACAAATATGCTTTTTTTTTTTTTTTTGCAAAGCAACTAAAATTTATCTACTTATGTGGAGGTAACAAAAACAACGACTCTCCATGTTGACATTTTGTTTTGACAACATGACCTCAGATCCAAACTTGCTCAATGTTATACCACATGAGACATGACCTCTCCATTGTTTCAATGTCATCGTCTAGACATCAGGATGAACAAGATACAGATAATGTTCTAACTTCTAACTACGAAGAATAAGCGACTCGCTAAAAAGAATGAGAAGCTTCTTGACAAGCAAGCAGGTTTGGCAGATGGTTCTTAACTTCTGAAAAACTGGATATTCTGCTTTAGATCTTGTGCAAGCAGAGGAAGTGAGGAACTGAGGAAGTCCATCTAAAAGTCTTCGAATCATTGAGGTAATCGTATGAATGATGTCTTTATTCTGAAGGATTCAAATGTTAATTCTCACTGGTTACAATAAACGAACTGTAAATTGACCGGGTATTTTCCTAATTTCTTTTGTGTTAGTTTGCACGATATGCTGCATTGTCAGAAGGTTAAAGGTTTATAGATCGGTCACTTGGTGGTCTTTAAGCGTTCTTTGAGACAAGCACTTGGCTGCAATTTCTCTTGTAGGTATGTTGTTGTGGTGAAGTCATATGTTCATCAGTTCATGGTAGATATAGGAGGGGCTCTTCCTATGTGCTTGTACTTATGATTAATCAGTGAAGTATAAAAGGGTGAAATTAAATGGTGATTGAGTAATGAAATTGTATAAAACTATACCTATATAATAGTGTAATGAAATTGTATAAAGAAACCGACAATTTGTAGGTGATCTGATGGTTAACCATGTTTCTTTTTATAGGTTTTTAATAGGTGTACGACGACAAGGAGACATTGGAGGCAATTTGCTCATGTTGGTATAGACTAACGTCGCATTATAGCTATATTGATATAGTTATTTATAATAAGTCCGCACAACATATATTGAAATTGTCTTAGTTTCGATCCTTTATTGTTTTTTACAAATGTAGTATAGCAACATTATTTTAATATTTTATTTTTATGGCATTGCAAATTCTCGATGTTTTGTGGCATCCCTAGTGACTTTGTTCCAGCTCTTAAGTATGATCGATGCATGGTCGCAAGTTGGAGAGCATACATGGCTTTTTTTGGTTCTCCAAGTCTTTTGGAGTTCATATGCTATATGTAAAATGGTCTAGATGATGGTTAATGCTATTCTAGATATCAACTCATAAACACCTTGCACGGTGCTTTTGTGAAGGCGTTTTTAAATTGTCTCAAACATTGTTGTAGGCCGTACTTAAATGCCTTCTTTGTGGCCTTTTAGGCATTCTACAACATTGCCTCTTGCATAGAAATATAGATCATGAGTCAATTTTTGTCCAATGATTACTCTTTTGATTTAACAATTTGTTTTACTACCATACCGCCGAAGATCTATCACAATTCTTCATAATAACCAAGTTAGATTGGTTGATCCGTTGGATCAAAAGCGTGTGGTGAAGATTATTTCATTTTGAATTCAAATTAGGTTTCTTGTTATATAAGGATAAGTGTTGGAGATGGGATTGTGACCGAGATGAAAAGATAACATGGTTTATTCTCTCTCAGAGCTTGAAAGAAGTAGAGAGAACTGTTTTTTCATAGCTTTTGTTAGACCAGAACCAATAAATGTTTGCACTCGGCATTGGAGCATAGAAAGCGAGATCATGTGAAGATGAGTTTAAATCTATTTGATTTTCTTATCAACCTAAAAGATAAAGTTTATATCACCTTATATAATTGTAGGGAGGAGGTAAGTAGTGATCGCCCACACAATTAAAAGAATTCTACTATTCTCTATTTAATTTACGTAGTTTTTGTTTTTCCATGTTTCTTCCCGTCGTACTTGTTCCTCTCATGATTACGATATATCTATAGCGTAGCTTGTGCTCAACCCAACAGCTTTGGAAGTGGGCTCCAAAGAACTACACGACATTTTCAATTGCCTAATAGTTCTTTGCCAAGAGTCATGTGAGGACCACGATGTGATTGCCTAACAACCAAGACAACACCGATCGCGACGCATTTGCACTCATGAATTGGAAGGTCACATATATATGTTTCTTAGTAACACTTTAGTTGTAACATTGTTTTGTGTTACTATAGTGTATATATTTGGCACACATTTTACATGTTCCATTTATGTGTTACAACATAGTACAATCTTTGTAATATTTTACTTGTAACATTAATTTTGTGTTACTATAATTGTTCTCAGTAACACATTTTTATAAAACAAGTGCTTTGTGTTACAACCATTGTCTGTAACACATTGTTTTATGTTACTATGGAATTTCTTTGTAACACATTGACGAATGTGATACAGAAATGTATTACAGTATCCATGTTTTGTAGTAGTGTTGGAAAGACCCCCGGTGGCCCCTAGCACTTCTAGGGGGACTATGCAATGGTGCAAGATTTTTGGTTCTTCCTCTAGAGATTCTCTGCAGGTGCAGGTACACATCAGTCAGGAAGAGGAAGGCAACAAAACCCTGGAGACCTATCAAGCTATCTCAACAGTGATAGCGTCAACTTCGAGCAAGAATTGAACATCCTCTCATGGTGGCAAACCAAGAAAGTAACATATCCAGTACTGTCCATATTAACGCGGGATGTGTTGACTGTTCCTGTCTCTATATATAGTCTCCTCAGAGTCAACCTTCAGTCTATCAGAAAAGTTTCAAGAGAGTTTAATCAAGTTTCAAGAGAGATCCAAACATGTTTCATGGAGTTTCAATGAATGCTATGTGAAAACTTCGAATTTTCGAGTGGACTTCAAGTTTCTACCAAGTTTCCCAAAAAAAACAAGTATCAATCAAGTTTCAAAAGGAAGGACACAGAAAAACTAGAAAAATAAGAGGAATTATGCTAGGAGGCCACTAGGGAGCGCTCGATGGCGAGGATGCACGCAGCAGCGATCTCCACGACCCATGTGGCCACTTGCCTTCCTACATCACATGCGCCGCCACGCCATGCTCACACGCTCTGACGTCGCCGTGCTCTTCTTGTGCACTGCCTACTCACCACTCATGCTCACCTACTACAATGCCTACTCGCAATAGTTGCACCCGTAGCCACACTTGCTCGCTACTTGGGTTTGCTCCCCTCCACCCGCTTAATGTGTTGCCAGCCATGTCCACGAGCACTGTTGCACGCCACGACCATCGTGTGTGCGAGCGCCGCTCATCGCTCCTTGTCGCGAATCGAGGAAGTGCATGTGAAGCCAAGAGATGAGAGAGAGAGAGAGAGTGCGTGTGAATGGGTTTGACTTTGAAGATGAAGGGATAAGGTTTGTTTGGATGTGGATGGGAGGTCGGTGGATGACTAGTAATGAGTCGAATGAGTTAATGCAACGATCGATTTATCGTGTCTTTTTTGCTATGCAGAGAATGATGATGTTGTGCTTTACTTTGTAGAGTTAGAGTACCAAGGCAGTAGACATTTTCACTAAAGTTCTCCATTCTTCTCATTTTGCTTCTTTACATGGGGAGCTAGGGGTTATTAGTCCTTTTAGCCTATTTTAACAAGGAGTTTGACTCTTTTACATCAATTGTATCATAATACATATTTAAATTCAGTAACTTACATTGTAAATTACTGTATGGAGCTTTGAATATTATCTCTATATGACATGATATGTTTGCTTTAAATCTTGTTATGTCTTGTGCAAATTTGCTAGATTTATTATATCTTTCTATGTATAGCCTAGTTTTGCCATGCTAGCTTGCTTAATTATGAAAATTTTGAACTAAATCATATTAATATTGGATTTTATGACTAGTTTTGCTCTAGTGATCCTCTTATGATTTATGCTATCGACGATCGAGTCGCCGATCTTACAAAATAATATAAGAAAATTAGCTAAGAATCCTTGAAAGAGTATAGCGATGCTCTTTATTGCAATAAACTGGTTACAGGGGTTCCTTTAACAAGGCAAAAGATTAGCCCTACATTGAGTTGAATAGGAATGAATTCATTTGAATCCATCTTGAGTCAATTGGTTCTATCTATGTCATCGTCATCCAGCCTTAAATATCAACGAAGGGACTCTGGTTATCCACCGGAGAAGACGCCTTATGGAAGCAGTGTGGCTGGTTGGGGAAGCAGTTATTGTTAGAGAGAATATCTAATTGTCAGTTGTTCTCAGCGGGAGATGGGCGTGGATAACAACCGCATGATAGTTGTTGTAAGTGACTTAGGGCTGAAAGCATCTTGTTGTTTGAAATGGATAAGGCACATGTTCTATCCATCGCATGGAAGAAATATCCTAAAATCGGATCTACTGACCAGTTCAAAGAATCTCCGAGCGATCATCTGGTCGGACAATACTCAGGGAATAGCCTTTAGTGGTTTTACGACCACAGGGGCCACGTGGCTTTAATTAAATATTAAAGCCATATTTATGGATTTATTTAGTCCTCATTAGGTAGTCTCTGAACTTTTAAGTGAATTTATGATACAAATTTCTCCCGATCAAATCTTAATTGAGGAACTACTCCTTTAACAACAAAAGTGAAGAAGTGGTTTGTATTTACTTTAAAGTTGAGAAACTAACTAGGAAACCGAAAAGTTTTGTATCTGTTGGGCTTCGGGTAACCTCCTTTTGCAGTTGAAAAGAGGTGGTTGGTTGTTACGGTTAAGTGAGAGATGATGAGCCTCCACTATATAAGCCTTGTGTTGAGTTGAGTCATGTGAGACTTCAAGATTAGAGTTATGGTTTTCTTATATTAGAGCCTCCACTATATGTGTGTTCTAGGCTTAGAGCTCTACTATCATGAGGGATTGACTATGAAACATTCATCTCCAAGTGAAATAAATATCTAAAGTTTGTCTAAATCAGTTGTGCCATAGATCCTCTCTTACGCTGTTGATTTGCTTGGCTTTCTTGTCTGGATTTCTTTGTTCTTGATCATTTCTAGTGTAAAGGACATGTAAGATGTGAAGATATCTTCTAGAGATAAGATCTCATCTATCTAGAAATGATCTAGAGAAAGTTCTTGAATTTGCTCGATTTCCCTCAAAAGAGAGGTAATTTTAGGGTTTTGCTCTTGTGAGTGAATTGGGTCTAATTTATAGTGTGATCTAGCTTGCTATGATATGTGAGAACCCATCTAAGATTATCTAGATCATCTAGGACTCACGAGCAAATCGAGGTTTCTCTCTTTTGTCTGATTTTACTGTAACTTTCTTTCAAATGAAAAAAGTCACAACTTTGACAACGATTCTCCCGATTATTGATTGAAATAGGTTCATGACATTCTAGAGCAGGTACATGCCAAGTTTCAAGTCATTTGGATCTATGGATCAAAGGTTACGTCAATTCTTGGTTTTAAAATCATATTGATTTTACTATTTATCGAGCTGATTTTACTGTTCACCGCTTTGACTGAAAATCGCTAAAGGTTTGAGCAGAATTTGCTAGAGGTTTAACAAAAAATTACTAGAGTTCAGACCGGTAGCACGGTGAATTTCTAGAATTTCATACTAGTAGCACAGTGAATTCCTAGAATTTTATCTTCTTTGACTCATTCCCTGATATCTTTCCGAATGAAAACTTGAGCTATATTCGGAAGTCATCCTGGGGCTTGGTGGGATTCTATGTTTACCATGGTGGAAAAACCAGGTTTCCGTGGCCTGGTTGATACTGCGCTCAGCACGCTATCAAGTTAACCAGCTATGTTACGCGCTCGCGCGTGGAAGGTTATTGGATTTTTCCCTCCGAAGAAAATAAGATCTAACAAACAGTACAAGAACGAGAAGAGTTAACAAAAATGATTGTAAGCCGTGGATATAACCACTTCAATTTTACTATTTATCTCTGAAGAGGATGCCATGTGCACTTATTATTGGACTAGTACAAGTTTTTGTTGGTCTGAGCCCAAGATGCGCGTCATTAATTTGAACAGAATATCACCACAACGTGCCGATCGATGAAATTAAGATCGAGCTGACTAAAGCAAATTTCTTAGATTTGCTTAATTAACTAGAAAAACTAGGCTGGACAATGCGGCCTTAGCATCTGATATATCTGCAAGATGGTACATACGACAGATCTGTAATCTGTCTCTACTAATGTCAATGATAAATTTTTTTTGACTGACAGCTTATTTCTTTCAAATAAATGTTTGACCAAAAAATTTATGGAGTGCTTGCCATTTTTGTTCACGATGTTATACAGAACAGAACAATAGTTTAAGTTACTTTATCCATTCTTTTTTATTTAACGTTTTTTTATTTTTTATGATCTTCGAGATATGACTTTGACTATTAATTTTATTACTTTACATTAAGATATATTATTAAAATTATAATATTATGAAAGTAATTTTAATGATATAATTTTATATAACTAATTTAGATAGTTTAAAATCTAAAGCTTGATGTTACATATTCTAGGAAGCCAAGTAAAAAACAATGGAAGGAGCAGTAGAATATCTTGTTCATACCACGCAAAGTTCAGTTGGTTCTTATCAACTAGTAACGTTAGTAGATTCTCTTGGTCACGATGTTATATAGACTTAGTAACGTGCAAATACACGTAGGAGTCGGTTGACAGAGCATTTAAGTACAGTGATACTTCGAGAGAAATTAATAACCTATATATCCGAGAAGTCATGTGATCAAATAATGCAAGATGTACAAATAACTCACTAAATACATGTAGTAATAATCAGGCTCTAGCATTAGTAAGCCAACCTAGGCGTCACATCGGTTGAACCATCAAACACTTTGCCTAACACGGTTATTTTGCTTTACAAACATAACTAGCCCACTTTTCCGCACAATCGCACAAATATTGTTTGTTTTAAAAATAGAACTTGCTTTTGTTATATAAATCTAGTGTTTATTATTGAAATTATTGTTTTATTTCTTACATACCTGTAACGGCGCTATATGTTTGATTAAAGTAAAAGATAATACTAGACCTTCGCTGCGCACAATCCGTACGTGCCAAAAAAAAACTAATCACAAGACAGTTCCCGTCCAATCCATGCAAGGGATTAAAGGGTCTCCGTCATCTCTCACCTGCAGGACGGAGGAGGAAGAGTGCAAGAAGACGAGGCATCCGTGGCAACCACGGCACGGAGCGAGGACCAGAAACTGGGCGCGCTAGCTAGCTGCAGGAAGGTGGAGAAGAACGTCAAAGCAGAAACGAAGAGAAGCAAATCGAAGGAGCAATCCGAACCTTGGCACGTCGGCCATCTGCGAGCCTTGAGGAGGGAAGAGAGTGGTGGAGTAAGCTCGGTGGTCCAAGACAACTGGCATCCACATATGTAGGTGTACAATGAATGGATAAGAAGATTGACCAGGCAGGCGTCAAAGTGGATCCACGTGACAAAAGGAAGGGGAGCATGGCCCAAGGCGGTGCGGTCGTAATGGATTCTAGCCTAGTTGGGTCGTCTTGTCGAGGTGGGCGAGCAGCCATGTACGTACGTATGCCTGCGATTAGGTCTGCTAATGGATTTAAGCTCACGCCACCCCCGACGTAATCCATGCAAGGCCGCCCAAAAATCAAATTATGTTACCAAATCCGACCCAATCCGTGTGCACTTTCCAAACAAACCGACTCAAACCATGTCACCTGTAGGCTTCAACCCAATTCATCAGTCCGTTTCCAAGACAATTTAGGTCCTGCTTCATGTGGCTTTGGCTCCAGAAAGAACACATGGACTTCTTAATTTTGGTTTTTTTATTTTTTTTTATCAATTTTGGCCTTTTACTTTCCCTTCCCCGTCAACTTCTTAATTTCGGTTTTTTGTCTTTTTACTTTTTCCTTTTATTCTTTTACATTATCTATGGAGATATAACGATGTTTTTTATTTTTCTTAATTTTTTAATTGAATGACTCAGAAAAAATTAGCAGTCACTACATTGTGTTTTCAGCCAAAAACCAACAACTATAAGCGACAAGCCGCAACCACTTGAAGCCGGGCCTTAGGTTAACATATGTGCGTATGCCAGCTGCGGGGTTTCCAACCCAAACAGCTGCAAGGTTGCAAGCAACATCATTATATTTTGATACTTTATTTTTGAAGAAAATATGAGTCCCAATCAAATACAAAGGAAATTTGAGTGAAAGTTTGGATTTTTAAAAGTAAAATGACATTATTTATAAATAATAAAAATAACAACAACAAAGCCTTTTGTCTCAAACAAATTAAGGTAGGCTAGGAATGAAACCTTCTCAAGGTCAAAGAGATGAGAGTCTTGAAAACCTACAATGCTAAAACCCTAAGTCGTACATCTTGCTATCTGAGCCGAAAGTCTAAAACACTGTCCCTAATTTTTTTTATAGTTTCGGTACGTGGATCACTAACTTCTATGCACTCCTGTCCAAAGCTAATTCTTTAGATACATTCCAATCCCTCAAATTTCTATTAATTGCTTCCTCCCACGTCAGTTTTGGTCGACCTCTGCTTCTTCTTACGTTAGTTTGGGTTTTATTTCATGAAAAGATAGTTTGATTTTTACCTTGACTTGCCAAACCTAACACAACCTTCCTCCTTTTTTTCTGACTTGGGATAGGCTATGTAGAAAACTACATAGGCGGAAAAGATTCACAAAAATCTTCACTAAGAGAAATTGAGCATTGTAGAATCTATTATTTGATCTCCATGCTTATGTATTTCCTTGGCAATATGCTAAATGTCTTGAGCAACTGAAGGTACGGGAAAGATAACATAAGAATATATGTTGGTTAATGGCTAACTACGCTGCTTGCTCTAATTACTTGGAGTAAATGCTGTGAATGCTGAGAGAGCATCAAAACATAAGCATGAACATGCGGCTTATAATTAAACTTTGATCTCAGCACATATGAACAACAGTCCACTTGGGCCGTCGGTACTGAAATTGAAGGAAAGGGAAGAGCGGACCAAGAGAAGATCAGATCAGCAAATCCCTCACAAAAAACTTGGAGGCTGCAAAAGGGAAAACTGGAAGACGATTAGCAAGTCTCTCGAGCAGATGCAAAATTCTTGATCCAAACAAAGATTCACTTATACACCCGAGTAATCGTTTCTTGATTCTCACAAGAAAAGAAACAGACAAGACCAAGAAAAAAAATTAACGGATTGGTCATGATCCAGATCAAGAACAAACTACAAGGTACAATCGGGAGAAGAGAGGGAAAAAAAATATCAGAAAGCTTTCTTACCCGTGAGTGAGTGTTAGATATGATCTTGTTGTTAAGTGTCGTCGTACCGTGGTCATAGTAGAGTACTCGGTGTGTTCGAGTACCGTGGTCATAGCAAAGTACTCGGCGTGTTCGAGTACCGTAGTCGTAGCAGCGTGTTCGAGTACCGTGGTCATAGCAGCATACTCGGTGTTGTAAATATTGCGGTATAAGCATATTTCCATATTTAATTCCAACCAACATAGCATAAATAGCATAATTCCAGCATAATGAGAATGACAATAATTGCATATAAACATGTAATTCTACCTTGCCATTCATAAGCACATATATATTCAAAGAATATAACATCATCCATGCTGAAAATAACAGTGTACTTATCATGTTTAAGAACAATAGAACAATTAAATCTAGCATAGCACAAATTAATTGTTTCATGATTGCTCGAATCGAGTTGCGCAAAATCGGAGATTTTGGCCTTCTCATGCAAACACCGACATTCATCATAAATATCTGATAATTAGAAAGCTAGATTGTGAATTCTAAATATGATTCAATAGTTAGGGCTTGTCTACATGCACTTAGCGAACAATACTTTCAGTTCAAATGTTCATATACACTAAGATTCAATCGAATACGGACTATATATCGGGCATATAATATGCACTATGAATCAGATTTACCACATGCGGTGTCTAGTACTAAATAGAAGATGAGCCTTCTCTGGAACAACCAGAACACAAAGAAACCACGTGAACATGAACAAGTCTTACCAAAGAAAGACACCTAAAGCCCGGACAATAGAATTTAACTCACTAGAACTCACAATCCTATTCTCATTACGGATCTATTTCAATGAATAATGTGTTCATCACGAGCATAGTTAAACTGAGCCAATCGACATACACAAAGCAACTCACGGATACTTGAATCAAATATAAAGATCAAGAATAGTTGCTGAACTTGCGAGGATCAATTATACTCACGAATCGACGGTACTCAAAACCGCCCGGATGCAAATCTTAGCCGAAAATCAACTTGAGAAATAGGGCAAGGCACGATGAAATCGCTGTCCCGTAAAAACCTATCGCCCTCTGTGCCGATGAAGAAGAGGAACGTGGCCTTCGGAGATACAAAGCCCTCACCGCCCACGGGTAACCGCAATGAGTCGAAGGTCGGGGTAGTGCCGCACAAGACAACAAGAACACATCGCCAAGTGCGCTCAAAATCGCAGGAGTCGCTGCTACCTCTTACCTCGGGCAAACCTTCTACCTCGGGGTCCTCTCACACCGCACACGGCGCGACGGAACCGGAGGTGAAGACTCAACCGAGATGGAGCAGCAGCCCCAAATCCCCGCACACACCAAGAACCGAAGCAAGCAAGAACACAACGAAGAAGAAAGCAGTCGGAGAAGTCGATCCCAAAATCATGGAGCCAAACGGCTTTAAGAGGAGGATGAGACGGGGATAGCCGCGAGGTGGCGTGAGCGGCCGGCTCCAAGAACCGGGCCAGCCCGCGCGCTCGCCGCTCCCAACCGCCCACCTCTCCATTCGCGCGCCGCATCGCTGGATCTCGGGAGGAAGCCAAACGGCCGCGACGCGCCTCGCGCCCACGCACGCGACGCGCTGCCGACCCGGGAGGAGACTAAGTCTCCGTCTCCTCACCTCCTCACGCGGCTCACCGGCTGTGGCCCCGCCTGCATTTCTTTTCCTTTTCTTTTTCTCAATTGGGAAATTCCCAAAATGCCCCTCGCATACAACACTCGGTGTGTTCAAGTATCGTGATCGTAGCAGAGTACTTGGTGTGTTTGAGTATCGTGGTCCTAGCAGCAGACTCGGTGTGTTCGAGTACCGTGGTCGTAGCAGAATATTTGGTGTGTTCGAGTACTACATGGTCATAGTGGAGTGCTCGGTGTGTTCGAGTACTGCGTGGTCGTAGCGGAGTACTCGGTGTGTTCGAGTACTGTGTCGTTGTAGTTAGGTACTTGTGTGTTCAAGTAATGTGGTCGGTATTGAGTACTCGGTGTGTTCGAGTACTGTGGTCGTAGCGGAGTGCTCAGTGTATTCGAGTACTGTGTGGTTGTAGCAGAGTGCTCGGTGTGTTTGAGTACTGTGTGGTCATAGCGGAGTGCTCAGTGTGTTCGAGTACTGTGTGGTCGTAGTGGAGTGCTCGATTTGTTTGAGTACTGTGTGGTCATAGTGGAGTGCTTGTGTGTTCGAGTACTGTGTAATCTCATAGTCATACTCGATGTGTTTGAGTACTGTGAAGTTGTGTACTCATTGTATCCGAGATACTGCACTCAGTGTGTCCAACACTGTAGCAGTCGGGGTGTGTCTAAGTGCTACAGTGGTTGTAACTACAGTGGTTAGTGGCTACAGTAGTCATAGCTACAGTGACCGTCGGTGCTCAAAGACTTGTATGGTTGGACATGCGGTCGAAGAACTATGGTCGACAAGCCGTAGTCAGTGAAGCGGTCGAAGGGAAGCTGTTATCGTTGGTTGACAAGCCGTGGTCAGTGAAGTGGTCGAGAAGCCGTGATCGAGCAGCCGTGGTTGAGAGTTGTGGTCAAAGAAAGACTCGAAGCATGGCAGATCTGTGCGGTCGAAGTGTCACGCTTAGAGGACTTGTAGCCAGTGGTCATGCGGCTAGTCACTATAGTAATAGTCAGCATACTACACGGCGTGGGTAGACGACTAAGTGACGCGGGCAGGTGGCTGGTCACTATTGTAGTTGTCAGGTGCCCAAGCAACATGGGTAGCGACTGAACGATGTGGGCAGACGACGCAGTAGTTGAGGCTAGAAAAACCGAACCAGAGTATGTAGCAGGCGTGTGTGCGTAAGGCCTATTTAAGGCACGTAAATCTATAAAGCTTGAGTGAGTGAGAAAATATAGTGAATAGAATAGGAGGAAGAAGAAAAGGCATGTGTTGCCGAAGAAAAAAAAGAAGTTCCCCCCTGTGTGTTTTTGCTCGTTCTCTCTTCACTCCCTTGCATTTCTTCCCTTGTCTGGGCCAACAATTGATATCAAAACTAGGTTATTCCCGTTGGTCGGAGAATCAGAACCTTGGCATTCTCCGTGCACCAGAGAAGAAGAAACACAAGTGTTCTCCGTGAGTCAGAGCAGAAGAGTCCTTGGTGACTTCCGTTAGTTGGAGAAGATGCCAAGAGAAGGAAGGAGTGTGTCTCCAACCGCAATGCAAAGTTTGATGTGAGCTGGTCGTGAAGAGGGAGAGCACGGTGATGTTGATGTACCCGCAGTTCACCCACACCAACTACACGATTTGGGGGATGAAGATGCGAGTTGCTCTTTAGACTTAGAATGTGTGGGAAGCAATCAAGCCTAGTGCTGCCGAGTACTAGAAGGACCGGTTGGCATTGTACGCCATATACCAGTCTGTGCCGGAGGACATCATGTCTTCCCTCGCTAGGAAAGACAAGGAGAAGTCGGCATGGGAGGCAATTAAGATGGCACACATGGGGCACGAACGCATGCACAAAGCCAACCTCTAGACCCTCAAGAGAGACTTCGAGGGGCTGAAGATGGAGGAAGGGGAGTCCGTTGAAGACTTCGCCAGTTGGGTGACGTCGGTCATCGTTGGCATATGTGCGTTAGGTGACACCACGATACATAAGATTGCCGTTGTTCACAGATTTCTTCAGGTTGCCCCGTCACGCTACAAGAAGCATCCACACCTGTATCGAATTCAATGGCTGAGTGATCAAGGATCAATGAATGTTGGATACACCATGGATATTATTTTTTAGATTAAAAAATATTGAGACACCGTGGAATATGATGTGGTGTCCATAGAGGTATGTCATTCGTTACTTGGGATGCCATGGTAATATGATCGAGCTGTGACTTATGATGGCTACATCAATCAATATAAGTTCAAGTGAAACAACAAAGAGGTGTTGCTACAACCAATGACTCCTCAAATTGTCAATGACACTATGCAAAAGATTGAGGTGCAAGTAAAGAGTGAGAAAGGAAAAGAGCAAAAGAGTGTCATTCCAAAATTGGTGAGAGCCACAACCCAAAATTGAGTGGAAAAATAAATAGTAAGGGAGAGGATAAGTTAGTCATGATAGCCATAAAATATGAGTTGAGAGAGATGAGATGATCCCCATTTGACGCACTTTGTGTTGCTATATAAAGATACATTGCTTTCTATTAGTGACTTAAAATCTCTTTCAAGTGTTGTTTCTAAAATTTTGCAGGCTTTTAAAGACATGTTTCCAAAAGAAATATCAGCTGGTTTGCCATCAATTCAGGGGATAAAGTAGCAAATCAATTTAATTCCAAGAGCATTCCTTCCTAATCGTTCACTGTATCATACCAATCCCGAAGAAACAAAGAAAATTCAGAAACAAGTGCAAGAACTTCAAAACAAAAGGCATGTATGTGAAAGTTTAATTCCTTGTGTTATTCCTGCTATTCTAGTTCCTAAAAAAGATGATACATGTCATATGTGTGTTGATTGTAGAGCAATAAACAATATCACTGTTAGATATTATCATCCTATTTCTATATTAGATGATATGTTACATGAGTTAAGTGGTGTTGTTATTTTCCCTAAAATTGATTTGCGTAGTGGATATAATTAAATTAGGATGAAGGGGGGGTGATGAGTGAAAACTACCTTTAAAATGAAATTTGGATTGTATGAATGATGAGCAATGCATCTTGGATTAACTAATGCACCTAGTAAATTCATGAGATTGAAGAACCATGTTTTGAGGGCTTTCATTAAGAAATTTATGGTAGTTTACTTTGATGATATTCTGATTTATAGTCATACAATGAAAGAACACATTGATCATATTAGACAAGTGCTAGAAGTGCTTAGAGCTGAAAAGTTGCTTACCAATTTCGAGAAGTGAACTTTTTGCCAAGAGAATTTGTATTCTTAGGATATGTCGTTTCTAGAAAGGGAGTAGAAGTTGATGAATCTAAGGTTGAATTGAAGCTATTAAGAATTGGCCTATTTCTATCAATATGTGTCAAGTTAGAAGATTTCACGATCTTGCTGATTTTTATCATTGATTTGTGAAAGATTTTAGCACTATTACTTCCCCATTGAATGAATTGACTAAGAAAAGTGTTGAATTTATGTGGGGGTAGCACAAGAGAAAGCTTTTGCTAAATTGAAAAAGTGTTTAACTGAAGCACATTTACTTGTTTTACCTAATTTCACTAAAACTTTTGAGATTGAATAAGATGCTAATGGAATACATACTGGAGGTGTTCTGATGCAAAAAGGAACACTGTAGCATACTTTAGTGAGAAACTATGTGGTGCTCAATTAAATTATCATGTTTATGATAAAGAACTGTATGCTCTTTGTGCATGTTATGGAGACATGGCAATATTATTTATAGCTTAAAGAATTTGTCACTCATTCTGATCATGAATCTTTAAAGTATCTTATAGGATAGGCCAATTTAAATCATAGATATGGAAAGTGGGTTGAATTAATTGAATTTTTTACATATGTTGTGAAATACAAGAAATATCAAGAGAATGTTGTTACTGACGCTTTGTCTAGGAAAATAGTTCTTTTGACACAATTAGAAGTGAAAGTTCCTAGTTTAGAGAGTATTAGATAATTGTATGCTACTAATCATGATTTTTCTAAACAATATTCTAAGTGCAAAGATGGAAAAGGATGAGATAAGTGTCATGCTCATGTTGGATTATTATTTCGTGCTAACAAGTTATGTATTCCATAATCGTCTATGCATTTGCTTTTGTTATAGGAATCACATGCAGGTGGATTGATGGGACATTTAGGTAGAGAAAAGACTTTTTTTGATGTTGAGCGATCACTTTTATTGGCCTATGATGATGCATGATGATGAAAGGTTTTTATAGTGTTGTTTAATATGCCATAAAGCTAAATCTAAACTTAATCTACATGGTTTGTATACCCCACTTCTTGTTCCTAGTGCACCTTGAAAAGATATTAGTATGGTTTTTGTTTTAGGATTGGCTATGACCAAGTAGGGGATAGGTTTTCTAAGATGACATATTTTATTCCCTATCACAAAAGCGATGATGTGTCGCATGCGGTTGATTTATTTTTCAGGGGGATCGGGAAATTGCATAGCATGCTAAGAACTATTGTGTCTGACTGCAAAGTCAAATTCATGAGCTATTTTTGGAAGACTTTGTGGGATAAACTTGGAACGAAGTTGTTATTCTCAATAACTTGTCACCTACAAACAGATGGTCAAACAGAGATAGTGTATCATACACTATCTGTTGCATGTAGAACTTGCATATAAAAGGGCGGTATGCTCTGCAACTTAGTTATATCCGTTCAAGGTGGTGTATGGCTTCAAACCATTCACAACACTTGATTTGCTACCACTTCCACTTCAAGAATGTGCTGATATAGAAGCATTCAAGTGTGCTGAATTCATGGAGAAAATTCGTGTCAGGACAAAAGGAGGAGATTGAGAAGAAGGTGCACTATTATGCTGAGAATGTAAACAAGATGAGAAAGAAAATGCTATTTGAATCAGGTGGCTTGATTTGGGTGCATCTACGTTAGAAGCGTTTTCTAGAGAAATGAATGTCCAAGTTATGGTCCATTCAAAATTCTTGAGAAGATTAATGATAATGCATATAAGATAAAACTACCAGACAATGATTATGCGGTAAGTACTACATTCAATGTCGCTAATTTATCACCATTCTTTGAACTAGAAACATCATAGTCGAGGACAAATCCTTTTTAGGGGGGTTGATGCGGACACTTCGACCGCTACTGCTCTGACCACTATTCCTTCTCCTCCAACCATTATTCCTTCAAGTACATTGAACACTATTCCGCTGAGTACTCCAGGCACTATTTCACTAAGTACTCCAAGCACTCTTTCCCTAAGTACTCCGAGCATTGTTCCTATGACCACTAGTAATAGACCAGTTGCTTCGATCACTAGCGATCAACCAACTGCTCTGACAACATCTACAATGTTCCGGCCACTACGGATCGACCAGTTATTCGAACAGAAGACAACAATGGTCTGACTGGTCTGATCACATGAGCATGTCCTAACTTACTTCAACAACAGATGAATCTTCTCCTAACTAAATTTAAATTTGATTTAAATAATAATTGGCTGCTATCTAATACACGTACTTTGTGTTTTCTTAGGTACACAACTTGAGAAGTTTTAGAAGGCGACCATAGTACAAATGATGCTTTTTCTTTGATCATGCATACACTTCAAGTTGAAACCGAGCAGGAGGTGAAGGAGGACATGGCCAACACTACTGCAAAGAACACACAAGGCGAGCTAGAAATTCTTTTGACTCGAATCCTTTCGACCAATCTGATCGGTTTTTTGCCGACCAATGAACAAGCACTCGAAGTCTGACCAGAACTCAACAACGACCAGATTCAAAGTCGGACAGGACTCAATGCCGACCATAACTCGATAACAACGAGGGTTCGGTATCGACTAGACTTTAGTAAGAGCAGAGTTTCTATTCAAGGCCATGTGACCTGTGGGAAGCAAGGGAGGTAGGGATGCATGAGTCTGATGGAAATTGGAGACTTATGTGTGAAGCTTGGCCAAATCAAAATTGGATTGGATTGTATTATAATTAGAAAGTAATGAATAGAGTCCAAGTTGTACTAAAGATAGAAGTAAAGAGTCCTTTGCTCTTTTTTTTTTGTCAATTTTAGGGCCTTCAAGTCAACTATATAATGTAAAGGTTATGTACACCAAAAGGTAGACCATGTTTGATAATATTTTCAGATTGCAAATTGCATCTACTAGATAGCATTTTCTCTTATTCTTCCAATTAGTTTTGGCACATCCAACACTTGAAGGAAATTGGGCATTTTTCTTCCAAAGATTGTTTTGTCTTTTTGCTAAAAATTGAGAGATCGATATTCTTCACTTGGTGGTCGGTGGAGAACACCACATGTGTGATTAGGCAAACTAAAGAGTTGCAAGCCCATTGCATTGGCAGTGGGGAATCAGCTACATTTGTCACGTTTCTTCACAAGTTATCAATGATCATATGTCGAGAAGATCGAGCACCTCACATCAACAATCCTTGAACTCGAGACTCCTGCGCACAAATAGAGCAAGCAACTATTTATGGGCACAAGTTGTTAATAACTTAAACCACATTAGTCCATGAATGTAATATGCAACCCACATTTATCAATCTCTAACACCTAAAACCAATTCTTAAATTTCAGCCTACTAGAAACAGGACAATGGTCATACCAAAGAGTCATACTACCAACCAAGCAGTGGTCATACCACACAGCGGTTATATTGTAGCGGTCATACCGCACTTGACTTTAGAGACATCTTCTTTGAAAAATTGCAACCATCAATTACAGGCTAGTCCAACTGCACTCTGCGATATGACCTCATCTTCAATGGCGGTCATACCACACCAAGTTGACAGCAACAGGAAATCAATAAGCTCTCTAAAAATCAAACTCAAACTTTGATACACTTACAAACCAAAGTCAATTACTCATTACAAACCATAGGGTGATCTCCACGTCGTCTTTCAGGGAGCATTGTAAGAAATAATTACAGTGATTCATTAAAGACCTACGACCACAATGACTGAAACATAATAGCACGCTATAGGCAGGCAAACCTGATCTAAAATTGTGTTATGGATGAGATAATAATTCTATTGTTTGTACTATATTCTCTTTGGCTATATCCTGTCATATAGGCCAACCAAAAATTTGTATATCTGGTCAGTCAATGGGTGTAACTGATCACCAAGCCCGGCTACGGCACGGTTCCTTTCTGGCCCCTCTGTCTTTCATCAATTTTCTGATCTGATCCCTATTGGCCCACATCCTAGTAACAGCATGTGGATTTGATGTCCCCGTTTATTAAGGCACACGAACAAAAGCAGAGTACAAGTTCAGCATAATGTGGTCTCCTTCCTCCGGGAAGACATAGATGAAATGCAGCATAATAGAAGCGGTTAAGAGGCACGCTGGAACATTTGTACCAGCAGACATTTAACTTAGAAGTTTCAGAAATACATGACACAAGATAGCCAGGTTTCACGAATCACGACACACACATAACATCGTTACGACACACACAAATTTCCAACAATAGTACGGATTAACACAGAGTGCATGCTGTCTGCAAACTGCAGATGAGTAGATAGCCTACTCAATCAGCCGGTGTCCATTGACAGAGCTAGCTGGCTGATGTGCTTGCCATTTGTTCCTGCTTCTTTCTGTCCAGAAGCTCCTGTGCCTCTTTCACAAGGGAAGCGAGAATGCTGACAGGCTTCAATGCACAATGATCGCTGCTAGAGAAAATCATGAAGCCCTCGAGACCCAACATATTTTTCGAAGCATTGGACAGAGACTGCACCAAGCTCTCCAGGTCTGCTTTGGCGTAGCTTCCGTTGTGTTTTATCATTGATACGACCATCTTACTAGTAATATTCATTATTCTCAGGCAATTGGCTGTGGGTTTACTGTTTCTTTCTACCATCTCCTTGAGCTTCCCGGCAAAGCTAAATGCAGAATCTGCGGGGGCAATTGTATCAACCAGTTTAGCCAAATCTTCATCTTCACTGATCAATTTGTCAAATATTGTCGCACTAAGAGATAATAATGCTGCCTGCAATTTCCTGTCCAAATGTTGCTCATAGACGTCATCGTTTTGCTGACAAGAGGAAGCATTGTTGTTCCGGTCATTATCTTGTGAAACACCACCGTCTTGGCCTTCTATGTCAGTATTTGGTGCGGAAAACTTGTCCTCATCTGCTTGCTTTTCTTTTTTTTGGGTTTGTTTTCCTTTCCCTGTCGACCCACAAGGAAGTATTTCTCTGAGCACCTGCAACGTCAAGAGTACGTTTAATTCAGCAAGGGTAAAGATTCAAGATATTTATGTGTGTGTTCATCGAAATAAAAATGATGATATTTATTTTACGTTGATCACCTTTGGCATCACATCTTTCATGGCTTCCCTGAGTTTCTTGAGATAGTCATCATCCTGTGTGTAACGAATGTATAGATGCTCCAGGATTTCCGCTGCACTTATTCTGTATGTTTTGCTTTCAACATCTAAAAGCATTTTACTGAGATCATGGACAACAGTATCGTTTGCCTTCAAGATGATTGTGGCGTTGCTTTCACTTTGGCCAGACAGAATTGCCAGTGCTTCACCTGCCAATTTTCTGACGGAGCTGTGCTTGTTATTGTTGGATATTGATCTAGGCCAAACGGCCGGATGAGGAAAACGTGGGTTCACCCCACGTTCACGCGCCCTGATCGGGGGTGCCTAACCGTTTTGGTTACGGTCCCCCCGTTGCAACAGCGCTAGATAAAAGGGTGGAGCCCCGCCTCTCCCGATGACGCCCCTGCTCGTGAGAGCCAAAAACTCCGTACAACCCTAAGACTCCGATCTATTGCGCGCTGCTAAGCAACGGGAAGGTCGTCGCCGCCGCCTCTGCAGGACTCCGCCGGCGACACCCCGTACTCCGGTGACATCCCGATCTGCACCGACCACTGCCTCACGCCTGCATCACGCAGGCACGGGTCTTCGCTCATGGCGTTCATCGGCGACCGTAAGTCACCCTGATCCCTTAAGCCTAGGTGTTCTAGCTCTAGACTAGTGGATGATGTGTTATGCATGATGATAAGGACCTCACATTTGGTATCAGAGCCACTCTAGTCTTTTCTAGAACCCTAGTCGCATGCTTATGTCTCGGATTAGGGGTGTTCTTGGGCTCGGGTAGCAAGTTAGAAGGAGGGGAATCGGAGGATTGCTTGCAAACCCTAATTTTTTCCCCAAAATTTTGATGAATCCCGAATCCTAGAACCGGAAATCATGATGAAACCCCTAATGGAATCCCCAAAATCCGACCCTCCCGAACCCTAAATCCCCAAATCAGAACACAAAAAAAAATCAGACGGCGGCGGTGGAACTTACGCCTTTAGCCGGCCGTTCGGGGTCGCCGCGCCGCATTGCGGTGCCGCGCGCCGCTTCGGCCGCCACGCCGCCGCTTTGCTGCCGCCCGGCCGCCATTTCGGGGCGCGCCGCTCACGCCCGTGCGCAAGCACCGCCACCGCCCTCCCATGGCGCCGCCGCGCGCGGCCCTCCGCGCGGAGCGCCGCGAAGCGCCAGGCGAGCCGCCGCCTTGCTCGGGGTTGCCGCCGGCTGCCTTGCTCTTGCTGCCTCTGCCGCCCGAGAACGCCGTCGCCCGTCCGGGTTTTGCGCCTGAGGAATCGGCGGAATGGGGGTAGGGTTTCCAGGGGGCGGCGGTTTTGTTCGGGCTTCAGCCGCCCCGAGCCGTCCGATCTGGTGGATGGCTGTGATGAGGCCGGGGGCATGGATTGGGCCGCGAGGCCAGTTGGGCCGGCTGAGGCTGCTGCTAGGCCGTGCGGAAATGTGGGCCGCGCGCGCGTTTCGTCCTGCGCGCATGAGGTTGAGCCACCGCACGTCAGCGCGTGAAGTTGGGCCAGTGGAGCCGCAAAGAGGAAAGGGCTGTTGAGTTTTAAGCCCAGCAGCCATAATTTTATGTTTTTCAGTATACTTTTTATGTATGTAAATTTCTGCATATATTTCATGTTTTTATGGTACATCTCATGTTTAATTAATGATGTTTCTTATGAAATTATTAACGGATAATGTTGCTAAGCTGCTGAAAAATATTATGCTCTTTTCCGCTGCGTAATGTTCTGCCCCTAATTGAATGGAACCAACGGGAAATTCAATTAGAGGGTTGTATTTAATTTTACATGCTATTACCTTTTGACCAAAGTTAATTGTAATTGCATGTAATCAATTATGTTTATTTTTTCGCCATGCTATTACTCTTTGACCAAAGTTAATTGTAATAGCATGCGATAAATTATGTTAAATTTTTTCGTTTCTGCCCAACGGTGATGCGAAAATTCTTATGAGCATGTTGTTAACCACACCAACATGAGGTTAATTTTTCATGCAAATTAATTATGTGCTTTACTAATGTAAATTTTATAATTTTTCAGCTGCTTCCGTTTCCGCTCATGTAAATGCTATTGAGCCACTTAATGGTAGTAACTTCCAGAAATGGAAGTTCACACTTATGACAACTTTTCAGCTCTTGGATCTGGACTACGCGTTCAGATTCGATGAGCCTGTCGCTCCTACTGAAGGGGAGGACAATTATGATGACAAAATGAAGGAATATAAAGCTAATGCTGAGAAGTGGGAGCGGTCTAACCGTGTTTCACTTGCTGTGATGAAAAACTCCATCAGTGAGGCCATAAGGGGAGCAATCCCTGAAAAGGAAAGGGTAAAGGACTATTTGTCCTCCATCGAGGATCACTTTAAAGGGTCCTCTAAAGTTTATGCTACCACACTGATGCACTGGCTCATGAACACTAAGTACAATGGTACTGGAAATGTTCGTGAGCACATTATGACAATAATCAATATTGCTGCCAGACTTAAGACGATGGACATGGCTATTTTTGATGGTTTTGTTGTCCATTACATTATGATGTCTCTTCCCAAGCAATTTGAAGCTTTCAAGGTGAACTACAACACCATTAAAGACAAGTGGACCATGAGCGAGTTGATCGCTAATGTTTCACAGAGGAAGAGAGGCTCAAGGTGAGGAGCTACGATTTTGTGAATCAAGTAGGCTCCTCAAATAAGGTGGTCCCTCTAGAAATAGAGGTGGCTACAAAGGAAAGGGAAAGAAGGAGCAAACCTACTCCCTTATCGAAGCCACGAAGCCACATCACCCTGAGATTCTAAGGCGCCTAAAAGCGCTTCAGACACAGGAGCTCAAATGAGCAGAAGAAAAGTGGTGAATGTTACTTTTGTCATCGAATGACCATTTCAAAGATGATTGTCCTGGATGGCTGAAATGGCTCGCCAAGAAAGGTACTTATGAAATCACTTTTGTTGATGAAGCATTTTATGCTGATTTTCCTATAAATTCTTGGTGGATTGATTCGGTGCCATTGTGCACGTTCACAATTCCTTGCGTGGATTCCATATGTTGAGAAGTCTTAGAGGGAAAGAAGCCTTAGAGTGGCTAATGGGATGGAAGCGAAATTCAAGCTATTGGATCGGTTTCTTTAGTTTTGAATAATGGTTTTGTAATGAAACTTAATGATGTTCTTTATGTTCCTCGATGAGAAGAAACTTGATTTCCATTTCATTATTAGATAATGATGGATATTCTTGTAATTTTGGACACGGAATGTGTTTGATTTATTTTAATAATGATAATGTTGGTCGTGCCATCCGACACGACAAGCTTTATATGTTATCCCTGCAAGATTCTCCTATATCCATGAATGTATGTGATGTGAATAAAAAGCGCAAGCGAATTGATGAGACTTCGTCGAAATTGTGGCACTGTCGTTTGGGCCACATTTCGAGGGGGAGAATTGAACGTCTCATTAAAGAAGAAATTCTCCACCCTTTAGACTTTAGTGATTCGGATGATCATTGCCTTGATTGCATCAAAGGCAAGTATGTAAAGACAATAAAGAAAGGTGCTACTCGAAGCACAGGGATTTTAGAATTAATTCATACTGACATATGTGGTCCTTTCCCTGTGACATCAGTAGATGGTTATGATTCTTTCATTACGTTCACTGATGATTACTCACGTTATGGCTATATCTATCCTATTAAAGAAAGATCGGAGGCACTTGATAAATTTAAGATATTTAAGGCTGAAGTTGAAAATCAGCACAGTCTAAAGATTAAAGTAGTGCGCTCGGATCGTGGGGGAGAGTATTATGGGCGACACGCAACTTATGGGCAGATTCCTGGTCCTTTTGCCAGGTTTCTACAAGAAAATGGTATAGTCGCCCAGTATTCAATGCCTGGTGATCCCCAGCAAAATGGAGTTGCGGAAAGAAGAAACCGCACACTTATGGACATGGTTCGAAGTATGTTGAGCTACTCCACTTTGCCTGTAAAGTTATGGATGGAAGCATTAAAGACCGCTGCACATATACTCAATCGGGTTCCCAGTAAATCGGTGCCTAAAACACCTTATGAATTATGGACTGGAAGAAAACCTAGTTTGAACTACCTCCATGTGTGGGGTTGTGCAGTTGAAGCTAAAATATTTAACCCACATATTGGGAAATTAGATCCCAAGGCGTGAGTTGCCATTTTATTGGCTACCGACAGTCTAAAGGGTACCGATTCTATTGTCCAGATCGTACCACAAAATTTGTAGAAACAAGACACGCTGTGTTCTTGGAAAATGATGGCATCGATGGGGACTTGGAGCCAGAAAAATTGATCTTGAGGAGAAACAGATTTATGTTGCTTCACCGCTAATCCGACAGATGATTTTCCTGTGCCCCAAGTAGTTGTGCCCATAGTTGATGATCTGTAGTTGCAACTCTGTTGCATCTCCGATTAATTCTGTGGCTACTCCTTACATTGAGGGCTCGAAAATACAAGTGCAATACCTAATGTCGAGCCTTCACACCCTCTGTGACAATTAATGAACAACTTTGATGAGCCTACTAATGAACCTGTCAGAGATCACAACGAGTGAGGAGATCTGCTATCCCAAGTGATTATGAGGTTTACTTGAATGAGGATGATCTTGGGAAGGCAGATGATCCTAGCTCTTATAAGGAAGCAATGAAGAATAAGGATTCATCTAAGTGGCTAGATGCCATGAAAGATGAGATTGAGTTTATGGGCGCTAATGGCGTATGGGACTTAGTGGAAATTCCTAATGGAGCCAAAACAGTAGGCTGCAAATGGGTCTACAAAACAAAACGTGACTCCAAAGGGAACATCGAAAGGTTTAAGGCGAGACTTGTAGCGAAAGGGTTTACACAAAGAGAAGGCATTGATTATAATGAAACCTTTTCGCCTGTCTCAACCAAAGATTCATTTAGAATCATAATGGCGCTCACAGCACATTTTGATTTAGAATTGCACCAAATGGACGTTAAGACTGCATTCCTGAATGGAGACTTGTATGAGGACGTTTACATGACACAACCGGAAGGTTTTGTTGTGGAAGGCGAGGAACATTTGGGATGCAAACTAAAGAAATCCATATATGGCCTAAAGCAAGCTTCTAGGCAATGGTACCTTAAGTTTGATGAAGTCATAAGGAAATTTGGATTTAAGGAGAATGATGTTGATAATTGTACTTATGTTAAGTTCAGGGGGAGTAATTACACCTTCTTAATACTTTATGTGGACGATATATTATTGGCCAGCAGCAGTGTGGACATGCTGCGAGAAACTAAAAGATTTCTCTCGTCCAATTTTGATATGAAGGATCTCGTGAAGCATCTTATGTTCTTGGTATTGAAATTCACCGAGATAGGTCCAAAGGAACATTAGGTTTATCACAAAGGCATACATTGACAGAGTACTAAAGAGATACAATATGCATAAATGCTCGCCTACTTTGCTCCTATTGTTAAGGGCGATAAGTTTGGGAAATTTCAATGCCCAAAGAATGACTATGAATCGATCGATGAAGGCTACACTTTACGCCTGCCGGAAGTATTATGTATGCTCAAGTATGTACGCATACGATTTAGCTTTTGTTACCGGATGCTTGGCGATACCAAGTCAAATCCAGACCGGACCACCGGAAAGCCGTTAAGAAAGTCCTACGCTATATGCAAGGCACTAAAGGTCACATGCTCACATATAGAAAATGCGATAACCTCGAGGTTGTCGGTTATTCTGATGCTGATTTTGCGGGGTGTAAAGACACTAAGAAGTCCACATCAGGTTATATTTTCACCCTCGCAGGAGCAGCAATTTCATGGAAAAGTGTAAAGCAAACACTTATCGCATAAATCGACAATGCAGGCTGAATTTGTGGCATGTTATGAGGCTACCGGGCAGGCTGTATGGCTTAAGAATTTTATCCCGGGATTGAGAGTGGTAGACAGCATTTCTAGACCACTCATTTTGTACTGCGATAATCAACCCGCAGTTTTCTATTCGAGTAACAACAAGTCGAGTGCGGCTGCCAAGCACATTGACATAAAGTATCATGTTGTGAAAGATAGAGTCCAGGATCAAACAATTAAGATTGAGCATATTGGAACTAAATTTATGCTTGCGGATCCGCTCACAAAAGGCTTACCACCCAATATTTTTCGTGATCATGTCGCCGACATGGGTTTATTGGAGAGCCTGTGATCCTGGAATAAGAGGACCATATAAAGTAACCAACTCCCATGAAGTATTATGTTATCCGATCGATATAGAATGGAGCACTATAAATCCGATGTCCAACGGTACTTAATTGGTGATTGTGACGATTACTTTGGTGTGAATTTTTATTGAGAGAAGGCTTATGATGTTTAGCCTTACGATCAAGGGAGAATGTTGGATATTGATCTAGGCCAAACGGCCGGATGAGGAAAACGTGGGTTCACCCCACGTTCACGCGCCCTGATCGGGGGTGCCTAACCGTTTTGGTTACGGTCCCCCCGTTGCAACAGCGCTAGATAAAAGGGTGGAGCCCCGGCCTCTCCCGATGACGCCCGTTCCTCGTGAGAGCCAAAAACTCCGTACAACCCTAAGACTCGATCTATTGCGCGCGCTAAGCAACGGAAGGTCGCCGCCGCCTCTGCAGGACTCCGCCGGCGACACCCCGTACTCCGGTGACATCCCGATCTGCACCGACCACTGCCTCACGCCTGCATCACGCAGGCACGGGTCTTCGCTCATGGCGTTCATCGGCGACCGTAAGTCACCCTGATCCCTTAAGCCTAGGTGTTCTAGCTCTAGACTAGTGGATGATGTGTTATGCATGATGATAAGGACCTCACAGTTATTATCAGTGAAGAGCACCAGCAGCTTAGTAAATTTTTGTCCGCTTTCAGTGCTCATACTCGAAGATGCATCCTCGTGTAGTTGTGTGTGAATCTTAATGGCTAGTATGTAGAGCTCTTCATCACATTTCTCACACTTGAGAATACTCTCCATGCTGTTGATTGCTTCCTTGTTGTTTAAGATTTGGTGACGCAGCTTGGTGCGAGTCTCACCAGGAGCAGTCACAAGCCGGCACATCACTTTCAGTGATGCGGCTACGATGCTGGACCATTCTTTATGATCGATGCGGTGGAGTAGATCGGAGCTTACAGGCGCCATGGCCTTGGAGAGCAGGCCCTGGGCCTTGATTATGTCTCTGCAGTCGTGCTCGTCGGCGGCGAGCTTCTCGAGGATGAGAAGGCCTTGCACCACCAGCTCTTTGTAGTGAGCGGATGGGGCACTGTCATCGTCTAGTTGCTGAGAGGTGATCTCGAGCAGCGAAGATACGGACCGGATCCCTCGCGGGAACTGCTTCAAACGGATCTCGTCGGCAAGGTGCGCCACTATCCTCGCGGCGAGCTCCCTGATGTCTTTGTCATGTGGGCGTCTTGAGTCCAGCGCTTGCAGCAGTTTCTGGAGTACTTGGCTAGAGGACGCCGACACAATCAGCTGCCTTATCAGCACGCGCTGCCCCCAGAGCTCTGGCTGCTCCAGGAGCTTGTCCAGAATCCGTGCCCCGGAAAGGAAGCTGCTTGCAGATGATTCGTCGGACTTCATCAGGCCCACGGCGTACGTTACAAGGTTCCTTCCTTCGGCGAATGATGGGTCCTTCTCGCACCCGATCATGGTTTCGCGCAAGTAGTCATCGACCGATGCGCGTCCCGGATAGTCCTTGACCTTTCCCGGATAGTCCATGACCTTTCTTCCAAATCTAGCCCTCTCGGTCACTTCAGCTAGCCATTTTCCCGCGGAAGACAAGACGAACTTGTAACAGAAGAGAGCACCCTGGAACAGGGCTAGCGAGTACAAGACATTCAGTGCCGGATGCAGGTTTGCATCTCCGTCCCCCTTGCCGTAATCGTGCTGTATTAGGCGCCACAGCGAAATTCCGGTGGTGATCAACAACCCAAACACGTAGAGGGCCGCTAGAGGGCACAGTATAACGGCGAACACCAGTAGTTGGACAAACAGTACAACATAGCCTAGCAGTAGGCGCGCCCAGGACGGGCCATCGCCATCACTAGTATCTTTTCTGATCACAATGGCATATACACTAACCAAAAAGCCAAAGAACGATTTCCCAATATAGCGTAACTTTTCGTTCAGAAAGACATCGAAGACCCTGTAGTATGTTATAGTTAGATCAGTACAAGATAAGTGACGAGGCAAAGCTGGTGTACGTTATCAAGTAGTAAAACAATACAAGAATAAATTACGCGATTCACCATGTAATTGTGACAAAAGTTGTAGAAAGCCCAGGTGTTTTAGTATGTGGCAAATAAGGGTGGGGCTGTTTGCATCCTTAGCTTGCCACCCAGGCGAGGAGAGGCAAGGCTTGCCTTGGCAGAGTGAGCTAGCCAAATTAGCTCACCGTTGTGGGCAAGGAAACCCTTGCGAATGCGAGCAAGATCACCTGGCAAAGCTGCTCTACCAAATAGCCATCATTGCCAGGCTAGGCGAAGCAAGAGGGCCAGGCACACCCTAAAGTTTTTACGGCCTAAACATTTCACTGTAAACAAACATATAAGGGTTTTGTTAAACATCATCCGGATATTTTCTTTCTAACTATCATCTAGATTTAGGACCGTTGGATTAGAGATCCAATGGCCATGAATTCTCCCACTGCCCCTTAAATTCTACTCCCTCCCTCTTAAAAAATTCTCCCCTTCGAAAACAAGGAGCTTTTTGATCTCTAATCTAAAGGTTACAAATTTAGATGATAATTAGGATAAAAACATCTGAGTGATGTCTAGACACTCCTAACATATAATTAGAATACAAAAGTCAGGCAGACATATGCGGCCTACCCATATGATATCATCAGTTTGCAGATGCGGCCATCAATGACCACAAAGGCTGCACTCCTCCCCCTCCCTCGCTGTAGCTCACATCTCCCAGCGAAGAGGCCACAACGATGAATCTGGGGTTGGTTGCGGGCAGCCCACGTTGGCTGCACAGATTTTTTGCGGGCTATGCAGCAGCGAAGCCCACAATGTTGTGGAGCTGGGCTATTTTAGCGTGGTGATTTTTTAAGGGTTAAACATTCCGAATTTTTCTTATAAATAATCCATATTTTATTTAAAATAACAGAAATATATCTGCGCAAATATTTTTTTTATAGAAATGGGCTCAAGTCGCCCAATTGTTAGGCGAGTAGAACTTATCGCCCAATGGCCGCACGACGTGCAACCAATCCGTGGGCCGTTGGGTGACATAATTACAGTTGCCAAACCGCCAAGCGATTGATTTCGGTCGCCCAGCGGTTAGATGACTGCAAATCCAGTCGCTGGACCCTTCGGTGACTGGAGGCTATATAAAATCCGAAGCGCCAAGGCCGAGTGGTGACAGAAAGTGGGGAAAGAAAGGAGAGAAGAGACGAGAAGAGAAGAGGAGAGGAAAGAGAGGAGAGGGAGAGGGAGAGGGAGGAGGAGAGGGAGAGGAAGGAGAGATTTCGCTATTTCTGCGAGGTAAATTTCTTTATATGTTGTAGTCAATATTTTTTATACGCAGTAGATAATTTATTTAGTGTTAGTATTCGTAGAAAATTGTAACTATAGAAAAAATAGTACAGTAGTTATAGAAAATTAGCGGTCATAGAAACCTGTAGTTGTAGAAAATTTAGTGAACATAGTTGTAGAAAATTAGCATCCGTAGAAAATTGTGGTTGTAGAAAATTTAGTCAATGTTATGTACAAATTAAGCCTTCGTAGAAATTTATAGTTATTCAAAATTCAATCTATATTTTTGTAAGAATTAAATAGTTTGCTTTGTATAAAACAATAATACGTAACATTTATAATTAATTATGAATGAATGAATGTAATGTCGTTAGTACATTGAAAAATTATGTGAACCATTAGAACTGGTATATTGGCATTTAAATCAATGTGTCATGTAAATTGTTGAAACCTATTAGGAATTACTTACAGTAGGAGAGAGCTCGAGTAGCTAGATAAGAGTGGCGTCGGTGCGCGGTCCATTGATAGGGAGTTAATGCTACGAGAGTAGTGTAGTTGGTTATATAGGCAAATGGTTATTGAAATGTAAATTACAGTACGTCAGTAGTTCTGTAATGTGCGATGCGATTTGGCTAGTTGCAACATTGAAAATATGTGCAAGTAGACATCAGTGATGCCGATAACCACTACATTGAAAGTGCATTACGGTGTTGGGCACCGTTCATGAAGGTCCGAACGGTGTTTCCTTGAGCGGTTTTACGCAAGCCACTCTGGTACACCCGAATGGTGAGAATGCTCGAATCGCAGATGTAATGTACAAACTCACTTGCAGTTTCTCCTTGGACCCTAAGGTGTGCAGCATCGTCATACAAGAGCTTTGGAGCCAATCTCCCATGGATATTAGATGGGAGTTGAGAACATTGATGCGCACTGTTACGTGGAAGGGATTTGTGCAAGGGTGCCGGCGCCGTGGATATGAGTGTGTGATGCTTGTTTAACCATGTCCAATAGAGGTTGTACAAGGTCATGCCGACGACTATCATCCGGGAGGTGCGAGCAGCTTAGGCACTCAGCATGTTTGTCAAGAGAATGAAGTTGCTCATAACGAGGTCGATGCGATACATGGAGGAGAGGAAGAATGGTCACAACATGATGAGGCTACATGACAAGCCGATGAAGGGGAGCATATGGAGTACATAGTGCATCAAATGGAGAGCGATGACTGGATGGCTTGGGCTGAAGAGGAAGCTACCGCACATGACGAGCACGAACCAACGTGGGAGTATCATGGTAAAGAGGTTCGATTGAATTCAATGTTTGCTGATAAGGCATCATTGCAGAATTCCATCAAGCTGTGGGCCTTGTCTATGCAGCGGATTTTTTGGGTCGTGAAATCTAGCTAGGAGCAGTACACCGTGAAGTACGAGCAGGCTAGTTGTCCTTAGAGGGTGCACACATGTATACCGAAGTATGAGACTCACTGGATTGTGTCAAAGGTGGAGTCGCACTCCTGCATTCTCACTAGTGTTTTGCTGAGGTATCGTAACCTAACGTCCACCTTTGTAGCCAATCTGATGTATGGAGAGATAGTGGAGAAGAAGAACATGGAGGTCATACACATCATGATGGCTATCGAAAAGAAATTCAAGTACAAGATTAGCTACACGAAGGCGTGGCGTGCAAACAGAAGGCATTGGAAACACGGTTTAGGTCTTTTGAGGAAGCATACGACAACCTTCCTCGTATGCTTCAGGTGTTGCAGGATAGGAACACGGGCACGTACATTGCTGTGAAGGACAAGCCATCTATAAGGCCGCCAGGTTTTGCGGTGTCATAGAGGGTCTTCTTAGCTTTCAATGCGTGCATTGAGGCATTGAGGCATATGATTCTCATGACATCAGTTGATGAGACCTTTTTAACTGGCAAATATAAGGGCTAGTTCCTTACGGTCATTGGTATTGACGGCGAAAATCAAATTATGCCCCTGGCCATCGCATTCGTGGAAAGTGAGAATTATGACAACTGGTTGTGGTTCCTCAGACATGTGAGGGTTGGGATGTCGGCGCTCATCTTGGTAACGATCGCCATATTGGGATAGTTAAGGCCATAAGAAAACTTTAGTAAGACCCCGAGGAACCCTTCCCTTGGCCAGATATGAGGAACAGATGGTGCATTCGTCACCTGGAGGCGAACTTCTTCAAGTAGTTCCCAAAGTAACCGTTGATGAAGTTATTCTAGAGGCTAGCTATGCAGAACCAGCAGAGCAAATTTGACACTTTGCAAGCATTGTTGGACAAGCACAGGAAGCACATTGACGAGAGGAACAAAGGGTCGACCATGCCTTGGGCAGCATAACCCGAATGCCTCACTGCACTGGCTTAGCCTAATGCAACTGGTCCGAGGAGAAGGTGCTCACAGAACATCAAGTGCTTCTCGCAGTGGATCGTGGGATAGCCATTAGAAAAATGGTCCCTGCTGCATGATATGGATAGTGCGAGGTACGGCATAATGATGACTAACCTTGCCGAAGTATACAACTGGGTTCTCAGGGGGCTTTCATTCTTAACCCCTCGTTACTATTGTGGAAGGTGTTCTGCACAACACAATTGACTATTCAAGGAGAGACATGCAAATGCTGCACTTCATGTAGCGAACCCACAAACATTGTACTCATTAAAAATTACAGCATACATGGAAGAGAAGATAGAGAAGGGTCAATTGCACACAGTGCACATCATGGGCAATAAGGAGCATCATTTTGACATGCTCCTTTGGGATAGAGCCAGATTGTGATGGCTCATGCCCTTGTCACACACGAGGTATGCCTTAGAAATCATGTAAATAAACCTAGATGCTCGTGCAACAAGCCAAAGCTGTTACACAAGCCTTGCTCTCATGTCCTCGCCGCATGCGGGACTACGGGCATGGATCCCTCCAACTTCATGTCTGAGTACTTCTTCAAGGAGAGGGTGATGCATGCGTGGTGCAGCAAGCTCAAGGGGTTAACGGTTGTAGGGAACTTCGCCACCTGGATATTGTAGGGAGGACCTGGATTTCGGATATTGACATGCTGAAGGGTGGGAAGGGTTGGCAATAGAGCCATTGCATTATAAATGATATGGACGAAGCACAAGCTGAAGCACCTGGTGCACGCTGCGGGGATGCGGTCGGGAGGGGCACACAGCTAGACGATGCAAGGCATCTGTTGATCAATAGGCAAACTGGCATGGTTTTTGCAACTTGGCTTTGGGATGTATACAAAGTGGCTTCAAGACTACAAATAATTGTCCATTGTAATCTGTACTTTATTACTTGACACTTTTGACGTACGTACTATATCGTATATTGCATGTACCATTTGTATAACTGTTGTGGTATTCCCCCCCTTTTCAGTACTGTTGTAGGTATTTGCTGCTGTTTTATATTCTATGTTTTTTTGTTCTGCATAAATGCTAACTTGAATTCATTTTGCGGGTATGGCTCATGAACTTCGCGGATCAGACTGGCCTTACGGCCTGTTGGACGAACACATCAACGGCTGCATCGTGCTTCACGTCGTGTCCCACCTCCAAGGAGTGTAAAGGAGGTGGCTGACTTGGGGGTGGTCCAGGGTGGATTTTCACTGAGTTGGACCTCATCCGAGGTAGATCCTCGAGCTAGGGGAAGCCCTTAGCGAAGGAGACATTATCGAGGTAAGTGAAGTTTGGCCAAGGCAAAGTTGTTGAGGCCTCTACCTCAACCACAGAGCGTAGAGCTTCAGTCTGTGATTCTCTCAATTGTCTTTGGAGCTCCTCCAAGTCCCTCTCGACCTCCTCACATGCCCCTATGGGTCCGATGTCCCTGGATACCTTCCCGTAGCAGAAGGGTCTGGGGAGTATCAGGGCCTTGAGTTGTGCACGGTGTGATCCAGCTCGACTTTAGCCTTAGGGGAGGTTTCATTCCTCCCACCTTGGTGACCTCTCACGACTTTGTTTCTTAGGTGGCATGGCATCTTGCTTAGTTCCCAATGGATGGCCCCAATTGTCATACAATACAAGTCTAGATAGTAGATTTGTAGACACCCTTGGTTGGTTACATCGACCCTTGGGGATGCATAATTGGGGAGCGAAGCACAAGTAAGGCAAGGGAACACTCAATTGTATTGTTAAGTATGATGTGAAGTACAAGTGGCCTCCTCCCTATTTACTAGGAGTCATATTTATAGAATGGGAGGGGGGAACATCCAAAGTTACATATTTGACCTCATAGTTTAGCTCATGCCAATGGGTACTTTTGTCCATCATGCCAAGTGGATCATGCCATGTCCGAGATTTGATGTTAGTGGCCTTCCTTCTATGTAGGTGCCAACGGGGCCTTGGCATGTTGCTACCCCAGATCTCATCTGGGGTTGGTAGAAGGACCTCACCTAGGGGTGGATCCCCTGTGTGTCATGCCTCGCCAAGGTTTAGTCTCCAAACCTCATCCAAGATTGGCCCTTGGACATCATCGCCTCGTCAAGGTTGGTCACCAAACCTCGTTCGGGTTGGACCTAGACCTAGTCTGGGGTAGATCCCTCAATGTGTGATGCCACACTGAGGTTGGCGCTCGAACATCATCCGAGGTTGGTCTGCAGGCACGTCTCATCGAGGTTGGACCCTGGACTTCGTCTGGGGTGGATCCTCCAATGTGTAATACCTCATTGAGGTTTGTCTCCAGACCTTGTCTGAGGTTAGCCCTGGACTTCATCACCTCGCTTAGGTTGGTCCCTAGATGTTGTTCGGGGTTGACTTTTAACCTTATCGAGGTTGGCCCCCAAACTTTGTCGCCTCGCTGAGGTTGGTCCTCGGGCCTCGTATGAGGTGGATCCTCCGATGTGTAATAACACGCTAAGGTTGGCCCTCAGACCTCATCCAAATTTGGTCTATAGGCATGCCTCACTAAGGTTGGTCCTTGGACTTCATTGCCTCACCATGGTTGGTTCCCAGACCTCTTTTGGTGTTGGACTCCAGACCTCCTCCGAGGTTGGCCCCTGAACTTTGTTGCCTCGTAGAGTTTGGTCCCCGAACCTCCTCTGGGGTTGCACTCCAGTCCTCGTCCAAGCTGGATCCCTTGACCTGTGATGCCATGCTGAGGTTGTTCCCCAGGCACACCTCACCGAGGTTGGCCCCGACTTCATTTGAGGTTGGATTTAGGATCTCATCTAGGGTGGATCCCTCGATGTGTGACACCACGCCAAAATTGGCACCCAGACCTCATTTGAGGTTGGTCCGCAGGAACACCTCACCGAGTTTCATCTTGGACTTCATTCAGGGTTGGACTCCTGACCTCGTTTGAGGTGGATCCCTTGACGTGTGATGCCACATAGAGGTTGGCCCCTGGACTTCATTTGAGGTTGGTTTCTGGATTCATCTAGGGTTGGATGATGGACTTCATTCGAGGTAGATCCCCAAATATGTGATGCTTTGTCGAAGTTAGCATTGGCTTGAGGTAGCATGGGGTTCCCCAATAGTAGGAATATCATCAAAGTTTGACGGACAAGATGGAAAAATCAAGAGAACAACATATCGTTCTTTGTTCAATTGATGGGATAAAAAATTACTATATGATGCATCTCGGTCAATTCATCTAATGAAATCCCTTCTCCCCTTTCATGTCCTTATCCAAACATGTCTACCTCTCGACCACATCTTCCGAATCTTTCTCTCTTTCTCTCCCTCATGTCGTTCTCCACCACCATGGCATGGTGAATGCTGTGACCAGCAGCCAAGGCAGTAGGCAGTGATCACAACAATGCACCTAAGTAGGCATGGCGAGCACGCACACCTAATTGTTGGAAATATACCCTAGATGTAATCATAGAGATGATTATATTTTGTTATATTCATGATTTATTGAATAATATGTTATCTTGTTCCTTGAATCATGTCATCAATATTTATTAGCAAGTATGTGACTTGATTGTGAAACTCTATATTTTTGTGATGACTATTATTAAATGATCCCTAGTTGAAAATATATGAGGACACATGAATATACTAGCATATGTATTGGCTGATGACCATGTTTCATAGGTCATAGATATGGAGATATCAAACCAATAATATGGACACATATTAGCAAACATGGGGTTGGATCAACCCACCATGAGACACTATGAGAATGTTGCATTCTTACATGTCATCAGTTGGTCTCATTTACAATGTGTAAGCTATGTCCTAAGACTTGACATCATCGCACATACTTGAAATGTATAATGACTGACTTAGGGGTTGCTAAACGCTACTCCATAACTAGGTTATAAAGGTAGCTTTCACGTTTTGTCATGATGCTTGCATCGAGGCATGGTCGATCAAGATAGAATTTGCCCCTAAGTCAAATGGGAGAGATATCTCTAGGCCTCTCGAGTGATTGAATTCTAGAAATGCATGGCCATGCTACTCGTGGTTAAAGAGTTAACTGTAGTCAAGAATTCGAGTCATGTGATCAAGAGAGTGGTTAAGCTAATCAACAAGGATGACACGTACTCGCCTTGAGCTTGACCGATATCGTGAGACATAGGAAAATGCATATAGGTTTTGTTGAGGTTCGTCTGATATGATCTTTATGTATACTTGGAAGTTAGTATGTCTTGCTAGGGGCTGCTCCAATTTTAGACAAGTAGGAGTAATCGGGCCATGTCCAAGTGTACGTGAATCTATAGGGTCGCACACTTAAAGGGCTATGATATAATTCGGATGGCAATTTGAATTCATGTGGGCCATGAGTTCCTAATGGGCCTCAAATTGAAGGCCTATCATGGATGCCTATATGTAGAGGGGCGGTGGCATAGGGTTTGATAGAGAGAATTTGGAATTCCCAAAACCCTAGTCGCCACACCTTCCTAATCTAATACTACATAGTCGGTGCTAGCACTCTAGCGCATTGTGTTCCTACCGCATACGTGTGGATACCTTAGAGGTGTTGATGCAAAGCTTCAGCACTGGGATGATCTGCAACTTGTGACGACCAGAGGAGTTGGAGGAGGAGACATGTTGCTAGTATGACTACAACTGCACCAACATGCTACATCGACTCTACTTTCGCTGTGAGTCTGCATGTCCAGTGGTAATCCTGTGATGTATTACTAGCAGAGGTTCCTTATTTATGTGGTAGATTTTTGAAATTATGCTAGCATAGCCTACCTGTGGTTCAACACCAGTGGCCACGGCTGCATGCTTTGTTAGGCGGTGGTAGCGAGCTTGCTAGCCTAGCTGCAATGGAAGCTTGCGGGCTCACGTTCCTAACAGTGCCATCGGCAACATCAGCAGGGCGAGCAAGCAAGCAGTGAGAAAAGTATTCTTGAAGGTAAACAATGGATGGCAAGCTAGTAGACACAGCGGTGACTATAGTTGGTGGCGGGCAAGCGAACGTTGCAGTGGCGCTAGACAATAGGCTACAACGGGTTCCTCTGAACTTAGCAATAATGTCAAATGACCGCAGGCTCATGTGGTGGGGGTGGCCACAAGCTCGCTCGAGTGCAGTGGGCCCCACAATCTTCTTCTTCAACTCCGGCGAAAGTAGCATGGTGGAGCAGCCATAGTGTAACAGCCCAAAAATTTGAAATTAGAAATGAGGAGCTTTTGAATTGCTTTTGCAACGTATTCCATTTGGATTTGGATTTTTCGATGCTTTTCGAATTTGGTTAAGGTTCCGTAAATTAAAGAATTTATAAAAGAGAAAGACAAACAATTGTAAACAAGAATCAAAAGATGATCCATAAAAGTAAATAGAGAAATTGGATTTAGGGCATAGAATATTATTTCGGAAAAACAATGGCATGGAAAATAAGGAAGAAAGTAAAATAAATACCAACTTTAGTTGGAAATATTTTTATTAAGTCCAGAATATTACCAGAACCTCGAGAATTTTTCCTGGAATTTTGGAAGCATTTTCATATTTTTCCGGACTTATTGGGATTTTCTCGTAATTTCTAAAAGCAAAACTTAAAATCCAAAAGAAATCGAAAATCCACCGCCTCCGTCCGACACTGGATGGGTGGGATTGAGCCACGCCGCCAGCGGATCCCGCTTTCCTTACCCTCGCCGCGTGGGCACCGCGATTTCCTCGCGCGCCTCGGCCCATCCGCCCGCCCGCCTCGCATCGCTCACCGACCGACGCCTCGGCCGATCTCCTCCGCTCTCACTTAAACCGCACCGCCGCCCGATCGACCTCTCCGCCACGCGGCTTCATCCGCGCCATCGCGCTTCTCTCCCTCTCCCGCCGACCGATGGGCCCGCCTGCCGCCTTCGCCGCCCCGCTCCCTTTCTCTCCGCGCGGCGACGGGCACCACGGCGAGCTTTGCTCCCGTGGCGCGCATGCACGCCTCGCCCGCTGCGTCACCCGTTGCCGGGTGGAAAGCTCGCGCTCTTCCCGCCGCCTTGACTTGGCGCCACCGCCCTGTGCTTTCCTCGCCGCGTCGCCGCCGGCCGATCCACGCCGTTTCACGCGGCAAAAGGAGGAGGGAAGCGCTACGCAGAGGCAACCACCCCGGGCGAGGGCGTGCAGTGGGTCTTCACGGACAGACTCGCATTAACACCGCCGCAGCCTACGCGCCGCCACTCGCTCCGACGCGACCGCACGGGCGCCGCCGCTGCGCCTCCTCGGCGGTATATAAGGCCATAAACCCTCCGTTGAGTTCCCACGCCGCTCTCTCCGCTCATCCAAAGGTAATCGGGTATTCGTGCCTCGTAGCCGCCGGCGATCTCCTTCTCCCAACTCCGCGAACTAACTTCCCATTGCTTTACCGTCCCTGCAGCCAAATTCCTTGAGCTAGATCGTCTCGCAGCGCCGCGGCTTCCGCCCTCGCCCGAGCTCCTCGTCGCTCGTGGTTCGCCACCGCCGAGCTTCAGTCACCGCCGCCGCCGACGCGACCCACCTCCAACCTCCTCGCCCTTGAAGACCGCGTCACCGTTTTCACCATAACGCGAGGATCGCGTTCGACACTCACCCGGCTCCCGACCTTCCTCACCGCCGCCACCGCCGCCCCGACTTCTCGCCCGACACCGCCGCCGACCCACCTCAAGGGGATAAATTGCCCTATAAAGGTAGGCAAAGCCTCCCGCTCACTTGGCTATCGCGCTCTCTTCTCCTCTCGCCTCCCGGGCGCGCGTTCGAGCCTCCGGCTCCGCAGCGGGTGAGTTTTCTTTCTTTATTTCAGTCCGACAGTGGGCCCCACCTGCCACCACTACATTCGAGTCACGCCGACCATTGGACCCCACCGGCCGATGATACATCTAGGCAGGACCTGCATCGACATGTGGACCCCATGAACAGAATCGACCCACATGTCAAGAGTACGAGAACCGAAAAGTAAATAAAATGGAAATTAAAATGAATCGGGGCTGACAGTGGGCCCTACATGTCAGAATTTGATTATTTTTGGATTTGACTGAACCGAGAACTTTGATCGCTTATAATTTCTTCAATTTAGCTCCAAATTGAATGAAACAAATTTCTAAATTCATTTAAATTCAAGATCTATCTAATGGAACCAGAACCATAATTTTGGAGTTCATTTGAATTTCTGGTGATATTTTGTTGATAGGTTGCTTTTCTTTTATTTGGGTATTTCGCACGATTAAATAGCATACGAGGCTCGGGAAGAGGAGGTTGAGGCAGCTAGCTTGGAAGCTTCAAGACCAGCACTAAGACCACCGCGAGCAAGGCGAGTTAACACCTTGATCATTTTGAACCTATGATTTTGCAAAGTACTTTCTTTTAAAATATCAACATGCATGCTGTTATTTCATGTGGCAAAATATGTTCATTTCCAGAAATGATAGCTATACACCTCTGTAATGCTTGCTTATAATGATCCGTTGAAATGTTTGGACATGTGAACCTTGTCGCCTTAGCAAAACTTATATTGTCATAGCTTTTATCAAGAAGTCCCAATAAATATTGCGATGCTTAGTAATGCTAGATAAAACGGGTACATAGCTGCCCCAAAAACAACAATTGCAAAGTATGAAATGTTTTGGGGCAGTCATGGATGGAATGATCGTAGTAGGTGACACGAGATTTTTACCTCTGGAAAATCCTAAAATTTGCTTAAACACCGGATGGATGGTTTGGGGGTGGTAGTGGTGCGGTGGGAGCACAAATCATGAAATGTGGTAGAACCATCCGTAACTTTAAGGACCGAATCTTGTCATATCCATTCGTAAAACAAGACAACCACAAGTCTATAATGGGTACGACCTAGCTGAATAACTTGCAAGGGTCTAGTTCAGATATCACCGAGGAAAGTGGGTGCTGTGGTGTACTGGTTTACTCACAGTGAGGCACAGGGTGTCTTGTACTCACACGGCGCAAGAGGGGCTTCGACCGTGGTGGTGTAACCCTTCAGCGGTGAAACCTCGGCGTGGGTGGTGTCTAGCTAGATCGGAGTAAGGTAAAGGCTTTGTGATAAATTATCCGGTCTCATGCCTAAGGAAGCATGTTGGCAAAAAGGATAGTTCATCTCTTGTGGTGAAAGTGTACAAACTCGCAGAGTCAAAACTATTCGAATAGCCGTGCCTACGGTCATGGGCGGCATATGGGAACTTAATCGATATAGTTCTGTTTCAAAACATTGGAAATCGAATGGAAACTTGAAGGGCGAAGGACTCGCCCGGTTTGGAATTGTCCCGGTGTTGTCCCAATGGTACGTTAAGCGCTATAACGCTGAAAGATGCTATATGGCGCAGATGCCATGTAATGGTGGATGGAATCTGTGTCAAGTATATGATCAACTTATTCTATAAACAAAAGTTTGAGTTTAAAATTGCTAGGTCTCGTGATTTTTCCTATAATTGTATTCAAAAGCACTCTCCGCAAAATAAAATGAGCCCCACCATCCTTTGATTAAGCCATGCATGTATAATTATTGCATTTTGTGTGTTGGCTTGCTGAGCACGGGTCGGAGTGCTCATTCTCGCTATTGCGATACAATTCGAAATAGGAGTTCAGAACACTACGCTTATGAGGAGGCCCCGCCAACGCCGACGGAAGCAAAGGCGATAATTAAGGCGTAGGCCTCGGTGGTTAGGCATAGACAAGTAGACCCTAGGCGTTGTGTACATTTATGTTACCGGACCGGGTGGCATATATGGTACACATTACCCCACCGCCGCTTGTTCGTGGATTTGGGTCTGCTTTTGCTATAATTTCATTGCGTTGATGTAATGAAGACATGTGGCCTAGCCGCCCCTTTGTAAACTATCACCCGACGTGGTGTAATTCAGTTTATGTAATATAATGGTTGATTACGCGATGTATGAAATGATTCAGCAATGTACCTGTGTGCACTAACTACTGATCCAGGGATTAGTGCAGTGAAACACAGTAAGATTCGGATTTAAAAATCCGGGTCTGACACATAGGCTCATGTGGCTGGACAACCACGGGTTCACACGAGCATAACAAGCCCCTCCACCTCCTCGTTCGACTCCGATGTTGCCCTCCCCTCCTTTACCTTTGGCTCTAGATCTAGCACAAGCGATGACACGATGCTTCATCTCTAGCTTTGGATCTAATGACCAAAGATGATGGTGCGGCTCGGGACACACAGGTTCGGCAACAGCTTGATGTGGTTCTTAAACCTGAGTAGGGGAAGAGGGATGAAGGCTCGATGTGGAGTTCGAGCAAGGATTCTGTGGTGGGCATCGTCAATCGAATCTATGGTGGTGGCGGTAGTCGGGGCTAGAGCTGCATAAGAGTGTGTGTCAACAACGGGTGGTGTCGGGTAGCCATTGATGGCATGGTAATACTATCGTAGCCAAGTGGGCTCGCTGAAACTTCTTAAAACTTATTTGAAACCTATTGAAACTTTTAAAACTTTTGGTTGAAACTTGTTAAAGCTTACTGAAGCTTCTGGTTGAAACTTGCTAAAACTTGTTGGAACTCATTCATTAAAACTTAAAGAAATTTGACTTTCATCGATCTGAAACTTATTGAAATTTTTGGTTGAAAGTACTGAACTTGTTTAAACTTATTAAAATTTATCAATTGAAACTTGGTGAAATCTGAGGTTAAAAATCTTAAACTCGTTGAAACTTTGGTTTGAAATCTTTTAGAAACTTCTAGAAATATGTGAAACACACTGAAATATAATTTTTTTAAAACATTCTCTTGATATTTGCTGAAATTATATAAAACTTGTTGCTATATTCGCTCTAAAAAGTAAGGCAAGAATTTATACAGTAAAGATGCATAATTAAATTGCGAGGCCAAGGATCCTAACCCAGCTGTCTGGACGAGGGTAATGATTGTGAGACTCCAAAAGTCCTTCTTCCCCAGCATGGAGACGAAGCCACCGAGGAGGACGACAGTGGTCCACGTAACCACAAGCAAACCCATCCCCCTGACGGCCATGGACAGGTACCCCATAAACAGGGCATATCTGTTGATCCACACTACTTCATCCCACAGGGCGTCAATGGGCTCCTTGGGATCAGCCATTCTTCCCCTGAAGAGCGGAGGTCGATTAGCAATACAGTACTCCTATATTAGCACCCATGCTGATCCCCTACATGTTAGTACGACCAAGTAAAAGTTGGTACTGCACCTTTTCTGCGCACAAAAACAGAAGAAACAAGAGAAACAGTAAGCTCCGATTCCATGCAAGGGATTGAAGGGACGCCCTGATATGATGATTTCTCACCTGAAGGACGGAAGATTGTAAAGGAGGAGCGCAAGAAGATGGCCTCGCTTAAACCGTGGCAAGTAACCACGGCAAGCAGCGAGCGCCGGGCGCGCTAGGTAGCTGCAGCAAGGCTGGGAAGAATGTCAGGAGGCGAAGCAGATCAGCGATCGAAGAGCAAATATTCAAGGGAGCTAGCACCCTCGGGACCTTGGCATGGCGGCCATCTCAAAGCTTTGAGGAGGGAAGAAAGGGGGCAGAGAGTGGAGTAGTAGAGAAATTAGCAAGCTAGGTGATCCAAGCCAAATGGCATCGACACAAAGAAGTAGATGGAGTAATTGAGCATGCACTCCTCGGTCAAACTGCCGCAAGACGGACAAGAATATGTCTCAGCTGAGACTCAGGGAGGCAGAGCAGAGACGAATTAAAGAGCAAAGCTATCTAAAACTCCTCACCTTGGCATACATGCATGGCCATCTCCAAAGCTAGATTTGCTAAAAGCGGAGGGAAGGAATAAAGATTAAAGAGGGAAGAAATCAGAGAAAGCAGCAAGCTGCGGATGGCAAAGGAAGGACGGGGAGCTAGCTTGATTGAGAATAGCAGCGCAACTGTACAAGAAGATGAGTCCTCGACCTCGCCCAAACTATTGCGACCAACGAGTGCCCGGGTGGATCGGCGCGCGCTGCAGGAAGAAGTAAAGTAAATGTCTGGACCAAATTAGCTCAGCTCAGACTCAGACTCAGGCAAAGCAAATGTCGGGACCGAATTGGCTCCCGACATGAATTTGTTGGAATCCTGAGGGCAAATGAGTAATTTCTCAATTTGATGTAAAAGGAAAAAAAGAAAGAGGACGGAGTCCCACCTGTCGGTGGGATGGAAGAGAAGATAAGGCCGATGGCCTTCGCTCTCATGCGCCTAGGAGACTGACCGTTCGGTGGAACGGGTCGCTCGGACGACCGAGTCTTGCGGATCTAGTGGTAGCATCAGAGGCATCACCAGCTCAGCTGCCTTGGCACTGGCCAGTGGCTACAACCCGCCGGCCTCCACTCCGCTCCCCTATAAATAACAACCTTTCCTCTCTTCTTTGGATCACTGAAAGTAGTGAGTCCTCATCTCCTCCTCGATCTCCCATTCCCCTCAGTTGGTCCTCTATCTGAGTGTTGGAGCAACCACTCCGCTGAGCTCTTCCTCATTGCAAGTGGTTGTGTGATCCGAATCGTCTCCTTTTGCCTTTTCTCTTTGAGATCTGGTATTAAGGATTTGGGGATTTGGATTTAGAAGGGAGATTCGGCTGGTTATTTGCCGAGTGGAGAAAGGGGAATCCAAAGCTTGAGTTCTCAGGTGCAGGAGCCATGCGAGGGAGTTATCATAAGAAATCCATCAGAAATCCACCTACATCTATGCGCAGGAGCCATTCAAGCAGCTAAGCAATTTATTGGACATGTCATGCCCATACTTGAATTGTGGTTGTACGGTAAGGGTTCAGGAAGGGCAACACATGATTTGATCCTTAATCAACTTAGGCAAGACAATCCATAAACCCAAGTCTTGTGCAACACATGCACAGGTCTCATCCATCCACTCGCCCAAGTCTCCACATTAGGCCATGTCACCATGTCACCACAAGCCTCATCTACAAAATATCACATGCCTTTGTTGGTAATGTTTGTGTTAGGTTCAACACTTTTCCACCAAACATCTCTAAGCTTAACCATTATTATTATTATTATTGTTGTTGTTGTTGTTAACCAAGGGAAGTTATTGTTATATACTTAGCCTAGGGTGATAAGGTATATGATATTTCAATAATCAAAGATGGGGTATAACACACAAACAATTCACAGCATGGCCAAGCAATGACATTTAACATAGCATTTAATAAATAGCCATAAGCATGCAACTGATAATTTAAAGCAATGTAATTGCATTTGAAAACTAGGTTCAACATGATTAATTATAAGGACTTATCTTGCTCAATAGTGGATGTTCCAAAGTCTTGATCAGCGGCAATGGTAGCATCCAAAGCATGAAAATCTATTATCGCGTAAACATCCAACTTAAAATTGAATTCAAATAAATGCCAATAAAATTCAAATGAACTTCAAAATTATGATTTTGGTACTAATAGAAAGATCTTAAATTTAGATAAATTTAGAAACAACAATCACTTCATTTTTGTTAAAAATGAAGGAGAACGAGCTCTCCAACCTTTGACCCGAGAGGGAAAATCTAGAAAATAGTAAAATCTTGATAGGTAGGGTCCATCAGGATTTTAATTTCTTTTCTCTACATTTTTGTTAGAAAAAATTGTCAGGGACTGACAAGCAGGAAGTAGCTAGGCAAGGACTCGGTTTATAAGTTGATTCTAATTGATGGGGGTCCACATGACATACTAACATTATTCCTAGTCAAACCCAGTTAATTTAATTAGCACTAACTATCATGGGGCCTACTTGTCAACAGCTAATGATTATACCCTTGTTTAGAAGGAAGCTGCATTAGATGAAATTATGGCTGGCTTCGGCACGCTTGGTGCCAGCGAGGAGAGTCACTGCGGTGAACATGGAAGAGGTGATGAGGGAAGGAGATGACGGACTTACCAGTGGGACTATGGCGCCAAGGTTAGTGTCCAAACGCGGCGTTTGTGATGGCGGTGGATGCTGGAGATGAGAGCGTCATGGCTGCAACCATGACGCAGCAATGGCAATTGTGAGGGTGCTAAATAGAATGAGGGATGTCGACAAGGTTGCAACAAAATTAAGGATGGGAATAATTGGTGGAAAATGGCGATGGCGATAACGAGCCCATGGGTTGTATGGCATCGGGAAGTTGTCAGGTTGATTCAGGCGGTAGTGGCGGAAGGTATTCCTCATAACTTGGCTACAGCAAGAAAAGAAGGGAAGTGAGGTGAAGAAACTGGGCGAAGCTCGGGTGGTAATAGTTCGGCTGTCTAGCCTAACTTTTATTTATCTTGCACCTGGAAATAATTACTATTAGTTCTAGGGCTCAAAATACACTATATATACAATTATGTTTTACAGAAACTTGGGTACTTTAATTTAAATACTTATGTCATACTAATGAAGATTAGTTAGCGTCTAACACTAGGTAATTTTAATTAACGTCAGATAAAATGGAACCCAGCAGTCTCAGATTTTACATCAACTTGCATTTTCATAAAACAAAATTACTAACGACCTAGGGTCCATTGGTCATATATGAAATTATAACTTAATCGTATTTCCAACTGAATTTGCACCCTAAACACCCAGAGTGATGACACTACTTAACCAAGGTTAACATCTAACACTAATTCATTTAATTAATCATTTAATTAAGTGGGCCCTATCATCATGTATATATTACACTAAATTAATGTTTAACTATGATAATTACTATAGGATCGTATGGTGCAATTAGAGGGGGTGAATGATTGCCTCTGCTTTTTGGAACCTGAAACCAAAAAACACAAAGTAGAAGAAAAGTAATCTAAATTACTAGATGTAGATTTTGACCACAAGCCATTCGACCGCTCGCTCGACTGCTCGCTACAATCACTTTTGCACGTAGTCGAAATCTCCCTCCACTTGAGAAGCTTCGACTGCTCGAATGAGTACAAGCCGAAGATAACTCCGTGCTCGTAGTTCGCTGGTGAGAATAGAAAAAGGCAATGCTCAGGAAAACACACCACCATGAACTTTTCTTCGAATTTATCTGATCTATTATTTCTATATCATGTCTACGATTATCGAGTATTACCGGTAAACTCTACGACTATCGAGTACGACCAGTAAAATCTATGAGTATGGAGTATTGTAGCTAAAACAATAGAAAAGTAATGTAGCTATGATTACCTTCGGTGGTCGTTCTATCATAGTCTAAGTTGAACGTGGTCGAAGCCGTATGTGGTCGAAGTCGAATGTGGTCGGAATGCCATAGTTGAGTTGCCGTGGTCGAAGGTTGGCTTTGTCAAAGTATGTTATGGTCGAAATCAGATATGGTTGAAGTCTATTGTTGTTAGAATGCCATAGTTGAGTTGCCATGGTTGAAGTTTGATGTAGTCGAAGTCTGTTGTGGTCTACTACAATACTCTTTCGAGTACCAACCACTGCTATAGTACTCTATGAGTACAATTGAATAACTGTTTGTTTGATCATACAGGTTTGACTAGATCACTATAGCTTTAGCCACACAAAAAACCCGTAGCTTTGACTAGTCCATGCTCTAATCATTGATCACTTTGCTCGAAGGCCGTCCGAACCTCCGGTGGTACTCGAACACCGTTTGATCCTCCTGGGCCACTCGAACACCATCCAATCCTCTGGTGGTAGTCAAACACCGTCCGATCCTCCAGGGCCACTCGAACACCATCCAATCTTCTGGTAGTACTTGAACACCGTCCGATCCTCCGTTGCTACTCGAAAGTCATCCGATGCACCAATGCCACTTGAAAGCCGTCCAATGCACCAATGCTACTCGAAACCATCCGATGCGCCACTTGGAGTGATCCGAAACTACTCGAACCCAACAGCAACCACTCGGCTGCAGCACTCAGAGTGATCAAAAACTACTCGGACCCGACAGCGACTACTCGGAGTGATCTAAAACTACTCGGGCCCAACAGCAACCACTTGGAGTGATTCGAAACTACTTGGACCCGACAACAACCACTCAGAGTGATCCGAAACTACTTGGACCTGACAGCAACCACTCAGAGTGAAGCAAAACCACTCGGAGCAAAGCAAAACCACTCGAAGCCAATGAAAACCACTCATAGCCAACCAAAACCACTTAAAGCAGATGAAAACCATTCGTAGCAGACGAAAACCACTCGGAGCAGTTGAAAACCACTTGGAGCAACCCAAAACCACTCAGAATGGACAAAAACCACTCAGAGCTAATCAAAACTACTCGGAGCAGGCCAAAACCACTTAGAGCAACCAAAACCACTCAGAGTAGCTCAGACCTAATCGAAAATGCTCAGATTCAAAACCTTTGACTACAATCAACCGAAACTTTCACAAACGCAAATTCCAAAGCAATCCAAATGTCAATTACTCATCATCACTTTAATCTTGACCATCCACATGGTCTAACAATTACTAATGGCCTAGGGCCCATTTGCCAAGGACAACATAAGTAGACTACTCACCTTACTCAGCTACTAACTAGTTGGCTTGGGCCCACTAGTTGGCTCCCTATGTTGGCGCTAAGAATAGAGAAATAGGGGAGGCCATTGTGGGGCTCTAGTCGAGCTCAGCACTGACATAGGGAGCGTCGGCTGCACTGTACAAGTTCAAAAATGGAATGCCAAGGGTACAGAGAACCCACAGGTGGCGATGGCATAGTGAGAGACTAACTATAGTGATGACTGTTGGAAATATACCCTAGAGGCAATCATAGAGATGATTAAATCATTTTGACCACATTGATCAACCACGTTGTTTTGACCACGCTGTTTCGACCACATTGTGTTGACCACATTGTTTTGTTATGCTCATAATCTATTGTATAATATATTATCTTGTTCGTATATGACTCGATTGTGAAACTCTAAATTTCTGCGATGATTTTTCTTAAACGATCCCTAGTCGAAAACATATGAGGACACATATGAATAGACTAGCATATGTATTGGTTGATGACCATATTTCATGGGTCAAAGATATGGAGATATCAAACCAATAATATGGATACATGTTAGGGAACATGGGGTTGGATCGTCCCACCATGAGACACTGCAAGAACGTTGCATTCTTACATGTCATTAGTTGATGTCATTACAATGCGTATGCTATGTCCTTAGACTTGAGGCCATTGCATGTACTCATGATGCATAATGGCTAACTTAAGGATTGCCAAATACTACTCCGTAACTAGGTAGTTATAAAGGTAGCTTTCGGGTTTGTCATGATGTTTGCTTTGAGGCATGGTCAATCAAGATAGGATATGCCCCTCCATGCAACGAGAGATATCTCTAGGCCTCTCAAGTGATTAGATTCCAGAAATAGATGGCCATGCTACTTGTGGATAAAGAATTATCTGTAGTCGATGAATTCGAATCATGTGATCGAGAATGAGTGGTTGAGCTAACCAACAAAGGTGGCACGTACTTGCCTTGAGCTTGAACGACATTGTGAGGCAAAGGGAAATGCATATGAACTTTGATAAGGTTTGTTTGATATGGTATTTATGTATACTTAGGAGTCAGCATGTCCTGCTAGGGGGCCGCTACCGATTAGTGGACGAGTAGGAGTACTCAGGCCATATCCAGGTGTACGTGAACCTATAGGGTCGCACACTTAAGGGGCTGAGATATAATTCGGTTGGTGATAGGAGTTCATGTGGGCCATGAGTTCCTAATGGGCTTCAAGTTTGAGGACCATTATGATGCATATAAATAGAGGTGTGCGGTGGCATAGGGTCTAAGCGACAAAGAGAGAATTCGGAATTCCTGAAACCCTAGATGCCACACCTTCCTCATCTAATAGCACGCTGTCGGTGCTAGCACTCTAGTGCGTGGTGTTCCTGTCCCGTACGTGTGGATACCTTAGAGGTGTTGATGCGAAACTTCAGCACTAAGATGATCCGCAACCTATGACGACCACGAGGATCTAAAGGAGGAGATGTGCGGCTAGTATGACTACAACTACATCAACATGCTACATCAACTCTACTTTCGCTACAAGTTTGTGCGTCTAATGATAATTTTGTGGTCTATTACTAGCGGAGGTTTCTTGTTTATGTGGTAGAATTTTTAAAAATGTGCTTGCATAGCTTACCAGTAGCGCTTCAACGACCCCAAAAGGTGAGTGCATCATTAGCATCTACAGGCTAGGAAAAACTCACCAGTGCGGTTGGTGAGGATGGAGAGGAGCCAAGGTGATCTAGAGATGAAAGCTTGAGGTGGCGTGACGAGATGCCATGGCGGTGGCTAACTGTGGAAGGGCAACTCAACTAGATTGCTGGGACAGTTAGAGGGAGGTGAGAGGAAGCTTCTACTACTACTACTACTACAAAAGGGATCATCACAGGCAGTTCAAAACCATCATTACAGATGGTTTCTGAACCGCCTGCATTTATGTGTCAGTGATAATAGGTGGTTATCACAGAAGGCTCGCGAGCCGTCTAGGATAAATTAAAACACAGATGGTTTTTCAAAAAAAATGTCTGTAATATTGCACTATCACAAATAGTTTTTGATATTAATCATCTATGATGTCGTACATATCACAGACAGTTGTTTTTAACAACCTTACATAGGCGGCCAACAACTTGTGTCTGGAGCAGCTCCTCCGTTCACGCTCTACTCTCCTTCCTCAAGTTGCTTCCATCCGTCGGCTGGACCTCATCATCCTCAGTCGATGGAGATGTCTCCTTATCACTCAGCAAAGGGAAACCACCCTTAGCCTCATTCTTCTCTTCAATGTGCGCAAAGCGGAAGAAACTCTTGCGGTAGTGGAGAGACATGTGGATAATCTTGCCGATCAAGCAGAAGCAGTCGATTTTGAGGAAGCTTATCATGGCATCCTCTTTGAGATTATAGGCCATGCTAATAATTTTCCTAGGCTAGAGGAGGAAGTGGAGAGGGCAAGGACAATCCTCATGGCATTCGAGAACTCAGCTGTTGATTCTCCAACTCCAAAAATAGAAGAGGAAGCATATGAAGCCCGGAAGATCAAGATATAGGAATCTCTTTTTTTTTTGGACTTTTATAATAAATTTGACTTGAATTTATCTTTTGTAAAAGTGATTGGCCACATTTATTTGTTCCGGCTGATTAGTAGATTCTGTAGTTCATATGACAAAGGACAAAACACAGACGGTTCTAAATAAAAATCATCTGTGATAGTTTCATAGACGGTTCTAACAAAAAGCCGTCTATGATGTCTGCCATTATCACAGATGGCTTGTATAAATGAGCACCTATAATTATCATAGATTGTTATTAATACGAACCGTCTGTGATGTCTTGCATTATCATAGATGGTTCGTATAAATAACCATCTGTAAATTTTTACAGACGGTTATTAATACGAATCATTTGTGATGTCTTGTATTATCACAGACAGTTCGTTTAAATAACCGTCTATGAAAATATCATAGATGGTTCATTTAAATAACCGCTTGTAAAAATATCACCGACGGTTATTCGTATAAACTGTCTATGATGTAGCCATCTAGTATAGCCTCTGTTATAGTAGTATTTTGGAGGAAGAATCTAGTGGAAGCTTATCGTGCAAAGAAGGAATTATTCATCATATACCCTCCTCATAGATGGGAATTTAGGATTTACCCTCCTGACCCACGTGCCAGTGACTTATAATGACCCCACATGTCATTGAGGTGGGAGGGTAAATCCTGAAATCCCCAATTCAAAGAAGGGTATATGATGAAGATCTGCAAAGAATGATAGTGGTGGTTGTAGTTTTGGCTATGTGTGGGGCAGAAGACGGTGGCGTGGTGCTACTGTGGGGGGAGAATGAAATTGGTTGATAGTACGATATCCCAGAGGGCTAGAACACATTGCAACGTGAGAGGTTTGGGAAGAATGTCGATGTATAGACGGGAACGCAGAGAGGGAGCTCGGCAGTGCGCGGCCAGACCCGAGGAAGTCGGCACTGTGTAGCGGCGTTTCGGGTGTTTGCATGTGTGAGAAGGGAGGGGAAGGAAGTGGAAGTAAAGATGAGGGCAAGGTTGAGGAGATGACGCGCTGGGCGAGGCTTAAATAGGACGAGCACGGTGACTCCTCGTGGCGTCATGGCGATTGCGTGTGTGATCTCACGATTTGCAAGTGGCTCCGAGCCTCCAACGCGGCACATCCTCTTGCATGATGGGATGAAGTCACGATGCATGCAGAGAGGGAGTGTAGCTCGAGGTAGCAGCAAGCCATGTTCTCGCTCACGTGAGAGAAAGAGAAGGCTCGGAGAAGAAGAAACAGGCGCGGGTCGACGAGTAGGGTCGAGGCTGCGGGCGTGAGCATGAGAGAGGAGAGGCGGCGGGCGTGACTAGCCGCAAGCCGGGCTAGTTGGCACGCTGAGCCGGGCCACTCTATGCGTGGAGTTGGGCTGGTTCGATCGAAGAGAGGAGAGGGGAAGGTGAGCCGGCCCGGCAATGCACGGGAGAGGGAGAAGAGAGTAGGTGGCTAAGGAGTTTTAGCCAAGCCAAGGAGGGAGGAAATTGATTTGAATTTATTTGAAGCTGATTTGATCATTTTGTTTTGAAATTCAAATTTTGTTTTGAATTTTCCCCGTAAACTTTACAAATTCCAAAAATGAAATACAAGTTTTTCAATTTTGCAAAAATTTCAAATGGTTTTAAATCAGGTGAATTCGGGATGTTAAACGGATCCAATAATAGATATCATTAGAGTCGCCAACGGATCATTGCTTGTTCGTGAAGTGTCATATGCTATTTTTAATACACTCTTAGTAGGATTAGTAAAAGTCACCGGGTCACGTAACCCAATGCTTCTATGATCCTGTTACCACTACTCGTATAGTAGGGTGCAAATACCGCTATTAATTCTTCCACTATGTGAGGTGTGCATAGCATGGGTCACACTTGTGATGAACAAAACAGATATTCATTGTCTAAGAAATACTACTCGTATGATCCGGAAAGAAAAAAGAGAACGGAAATACTACTCATATACATTGGAATTTTTGAGGGGTTATAAACTTATATTAACGGTGAACGATGACGACAGCAAAAGAGCGGGACGGAGGAGGACTAAAATAGCTTCCAAGGTTTAGGACGGTTTCAACTGTGGTGGCATGGGGATCAATGGTCACTGGAATAGTGACCTAGGGGTGGAAAACGGTAACGGATAATTCGTTTTATCCGATATTCGTATCCGAGAAAACACAAATATGGTAAGCAAAAATCCGTATTCGAAAATATTCGTATTCGTATCCGAGAATATTCGTATCCGTATTTGAGAGTATTCATATTCGCATTCGTATTCGAGAATATTCGCACTGTATTCGTATTCGAGACTATTCGATTCGTATTCGATCCGCTTCTAGAACCTATGAAAATTCGTACAAATTTTGTGATTCAAAATTTGAATTTAGGCGTTTAAAACCGTAACAGGTCAAAAACGGTGAAAAATCGGTAAAACCGCTAGGAATCCGCTTTATCCGATATTCGTATCCGAAAATCCGTATTCAAAAATATCCGTATTCGTATTCGAGAATATTCGTATTCGTATTTGAGAATATTCGACCGTATCCGTATTCGCTTGAAAAATCTGAATTCGTATTCGTATTTGAGACTATTCGACCGTATCCGATCCGCTTCCACCCCTACCGACGAGTAGGGTCGAGGCTCGTGGGCGGTGAGCATGAGAGAGAGAGGCGGCGGCGGGACTAGCCGCAAGTCGGGCTAGTTGGCACGCTGAGCCGGGCCACTCTATGCGTGGAGTTGGGCCGGTTCGATCGAAGAGAGGAGAGGGAAGGTGAGCCGGCTCGGGTTGGGCACGGGAGAGGGAGAAGAGAGTAGGTGGCTAAGGAGTTTTAGCCCAAGCCAAGGGAGGAGGAAATTGGATTTGAATTTATTTGAAGCTGATTTGATCATTTTGTTTTGAAATTCAAATTTTGTTTTGAATTTTCCCCCAGAAACTTTACAAATTCCAAAAATGAAATACAAGTTTTTCAATTTTGCAAAAATTTCAAATGGTTTTAAATCTGGGTGAATTCTGGGATGTTAAACGGATCCAATAATAGATATCATTAGAGTCGCCACTGGATCATTGCTTGTTCGTGAAGTGTCATATGCTATTTTTAATACACTCTTAGTAGGATTAGTAAAAGTCACCGGGTCACAGAACCCAATGCTTCTATGATCCTCGTTACCACTACTCGTATAGTAGGGTGCAAATACCGCTATTAATTCTTCCACTATGTGAGGTGTGCATAGCATGGGTCACACTTGTGATGAACAAAACAGATATTCATTGTCTAAGAAATACTACTCGTATGATCCGGAAAGAAAAAGAGAACGGAAATACTACTCATATACATTGGAATTTTTGAGGGGTTATAAACTTATATTAACGGTGAACGATGACGACAAAGAAAAGAGCGGACGGAGGAGGACTAAAATAGCTTCCAAGGTTTAGGACGGTTTCAACCGTGGTGGCATGGGGATCAATGGTCACCGGAATAGTGACCTAGGGGTGGAAAACGGTAACGGATAATTCGCTTTATCCGATATTCGTATCCAGAAAACACAAATATGGTAAGCAAAAACCGTATTCGAAAATATTCGTATTCGATCCGAGAATATTCGTATCCGTATTTGAGAGTATTCATATTCGCATTCGTATTCGAGAATATTCGCACCGTATTCGTATTCGAGACTATTCGATTCGTATTCGATCCGCTTCTAGAACCTATGAAAATTCGCACAAATTTTGTGATTCAAAATTTGAATTTAGGCGGTTTAAAACCGTAACCGGTCAAAAACGGTGAAAAATCGGTAAAACCGCTAGGAATCCGTTTTATCCGATATTCGTATCCAGAAAATCCGTATTCAAAATATCCGTATTCGTATTCGAGAATATTCGTATTCGTATTTGAGAATATTCGAATTCGTGATCCGTATTCGCTTGAAAATCTGAATTGTGATTCGTATTTGAGACTATTCGACCGTATCCGATCCGCTTCCACCCCTACCGACGAGTAGGGTCGAGGCTGCTGTGGGCGGTGAGCATGAGAGAGGAGAGGCGCGGCGTGACTAGCTGCAAGTCGGGCTAGTTGGCACGCGGAGCTGGGCCACTCTATGCGTGGAGTTGGGCCGGTTCGATCGAAGAGAGGAGAGGGGAAGGTGAGCCGGCTCGGGTTGGGCTGCACGGGGAGAGGGAGAAGAGAGTAGGCTGGCTAAGGAGTTTTAGCCCAAGCCAAGGGAGGGAGGAAATTGGATTTGAATTTATTTGAAGCTGATTTGATCATTTTGTTTTGAAATTCAAATTTTGTTTTGAATTTTCCCCCAGAAACTTTACAAATTCCAAAAATGAAATACAAGTTTTTCAATTTTGCAAAAATTTCAAATGGTTTTAAATCTGGGTGAATTCTGGGATGTTAAACGGATCCAATAATAGATATCATTAGAGTCGCTCACTGGATCATTGCTTGTTCGTGAAGTGTCATATGCTATTTTTAATACACTCTTAGTAGGATTAGTAAAAAGTCACCGGGGTCACAGAACCCAATGCTTCTATGATCCCCTGTTACCACTACTCGTATAGTAGGGTGCAAATACCGCTATTAATTCTTCCACTATGTGAGGTGTGCATAGCATGGGTCACACTTGTGATGAACAAAAACAGATATTCAGTTGTCTAAGAAATACTACTCGTATGATCCGGAAAGAAAAAAGAGAACGGAAATACTACTCATATACATTGGAATTTTTGAGGGGTTATAAACTTATATTAACGGTGAACGATGACGACAGCAAAAGAGCGGGACGGAGGAGGACTAAAATAGCTTCCAAGGTTTAGGACGGTTTCAACTGTGGTGGCATGGGGATCAATGGTCACTGGAATAGTGACCTAGGGGTGGAAAACGGTAACGGATAATTCGTTTTATCCGATATTCGTATCCGAGAAAACACAAATATGGTAAGCAAAAATCCGTATTCGAAAATATTCGTATTCGTATCCGAGAATATTCGTATCCGTATTTGAGAGTATTCATATTCGCATTCGTGATTCGAGAATATTCGCACCGTATTCGTATTCGAGACTATTCGATTCGTATTCGATCCGCTTCTAGAACCTATGAAAATTCGTACAAATTTTGTGATTCAAAATTTGAATTTAGGCGTTTAAAACCGTAACCGGTCAAAACGGGTGAAAAATCGGTAAAACCGCTAGGAATCCGTTTTATCCGATATTCGTATCCGAGAAAATCCGTATTCAAAAATATCCGTATTCGTATTCGAGAATATTCGTATTCGTATTTGAGAATATTCGAATTCGTATCCGTATTCGTTTGAAAAATCTGAATTCGTATTCGTATTTGAGACTATTCGACCGTATCCGATCCGTTTCCACCCCTACTGACGAGTAGGGTCGAGGCCTGCGGGGCAGTGAGCATGAGAGAGGAGAGGCGGCGGGCAGGACTAGCTGCAAGCTGGGCTAGTTGGCACGCGGAGCTGGGCCACTCTATGCGTGGAGTTGGGCCGGTTCGATCGAAGAGAGGAGAGGGGAAGGTGAGCCGGCTCGGGTTGGGCTGCACGGGGAGAGGGAGAAGAGAGTAGGCTGGCTAAGGAGTTTTAGCCCAAGCCAAGGGAGGGAGGAAATTGGATTTGAATTTATTTGAAGCTGATTTGATCATTTTGTTTTGAAATTCAAATTTTGTTTTGAATTTTTCCCCAGAAACTTTACAAATTCCAAAAATGAAATACAAGTTTTTCAATTTTGCAAAAATTTCAAATGGTTTTAAATCTGGGTGAATTCTGGGATGTTAAACGGATCCAATAATAGATATCATTAGAGTCGCTCACTGGATCATTGCTTGTTCGTGAAGTGTCATATGCTATTTTTAATACACTCTTAGTAGGATTAGTAAAAGTCACCGGGTCACAGTAACCCAATGCTTCTATGATCCCCTGTTACCACTACTCGTATAGTAGGGTGCAAATACCGCTATTAATTCTTCCACTATGTGAGGTGTGCATAGCATGGGTCACACTTGTGATGAACAAAAACAGATATTCAGTTGTCTAAGAAATACTACTCGTATGATCCGGAAAGAAAAAAGAGAACGGAAATACTACTCATATACATTGGAATTTTTGAGGGGTTATAAACTTATATTAACGGTGAACGATGACAACAGCAAAAGAGCGGGACGGAGGAGGACTAAAATAGCTTCCAAGGTTTAGGACGGTTTCAACTGTGGTGGCATGGGGATCAATGGTCACCGGAATAGTGACCTAGGGTGGAAAACGTAACGGATAATTCGCTTTATCCGATATTTGTATCCGAGAAAACACAAATATGGTAAGCAAAAATCCGATTGAAAATATTCGTATTCGTGATCCGAGAATATTCGTATCCGTATTTGAGAGTATTCATATTCGCATTCGTATTCGAGAATATTCGCACTGTATTCGTATTCGAGACTATTCGATTCGTATTCGATCCGCTTCTAGAACCTATGAAAATTCGTACAAATTTTGTGATTCAAAATTTGAATTTAGGCGTTTAAAACCGTAACCGGTCAAAAACGGTGAAAATCGGTAAAACCGCTTAGGAATCCGCTTTATCCGATATTCGTATCCGAGAAAATCCGTATTCGAAAATATTCGTATTCGTATTCGAGAATATTCGTATTCGTATTTGAGAATATTCGAATTCGTATCCGTATTCGTTTGAAAAATATGAATTCGTATTCGTATTTGAGACTATTCGACCGTATCCGATCCGTTTCCACCCCTACATAGCCTCCCTGCTCGACACATTTGAGGAGTACCGTCTAGTCCAGCCATACGAGCGAGACTGAGACATGTGAGCAGGACTGGTATCAAGAAGCTCTCCGTTTGCGACGTTCACACCGCCGACGAGGACAACTGCAGAGTCAAGGAGCTGTTGCTGCAAGGCCTGATGAGCGAGAGGACGGTGGCGGTAAACTTCGGGAAGCCTACAAGGAGCTGTTGCTGCAAGGCCTGCATATCCTTCGGAAGCTCGCCGCCGACGAGGACAACTGCAGAGTCATGAGCAATACTAAAGGTCTTCTCCCAAGATCATGGCGCCAGAACCTCCGACCTACTCCACCGCAAAGCATCCAACATCATGGTGCATGGTCCGAATAGTAGAGGGGTCACCGAGGGTGATGGGCCGCTTGTGATCGCTCTCGAGAGACCGGCGCCAAATTGCGTCGTGATATCTCAAGCAACAAGGAAGCAATCACCACCATGGAGAGGATTCTCAAGTGTTACCAGTGGTGCTAAGGCAGCAGAGCTGCACAAACAAGCCATGGGGATTCTCACACAACTATACATGGATGAAAAATATTTGAGTATGTGCACCAAAAGCGAGTAAACTTCATCAAGATGTCGCTAGACATCTTCACTCATGATAACAAGGACAGCTCGATCAGAAATTTGGCAGCGGCTAATGGCGATGCTATCTTCCGAAGGTGGAAGCATTGCCACGATTATCTTACAAGGTGATGCTGTTGGTAGTCTCACTAAGGTACTTCTACATGTCGAAACAAGAAATACAGAATAAGTGCAAAGACAAATTCGGAGCATCTATGTAGTCATAACACCAAGGATGATGAATGTCTCAAGAAAGCCATGGTTGATGCTATGCTTAAGGTAATCGCGTCAAATAAATATATGGAGTGATCCTGCCTTGAATGATTACCTCACAAACTAAAACTATTCTTACCATTGCGGTGCGTGGAGAAATACTTCGTTGTGGGTTAACAGGAGAAGAAATACATAGAGGAAAAGAAGCAAACCAAGTCAAGTCCACGGCACCAGAATTTGACATAGAAAACCCGCATGATGACTCACGAGATGATGGCCGGAGCCATAAATCTTCATCTCATCAGCAAAATGATAAGCAGGACGAGGAGGAATTCGAGGCAGCATTGTTATCAGCCTTGTTATCCCTTTGTGTGACGGTATGCGACACATTCATCAGTGAAGATCAAGATTTGGCTCTTCATTTCCATGCAATAAATGAATTGAGCTTTCCGAGGAAACTCGAGGAGATGGTACAAAGAAACAGTGACCCCAGTCACCCCACGGCCAACTGCCTGAGAACAATGAAGCTTACCACTAAGATGGTCATATCAATGATGAAACACAGAGGCAGCTACATGCAGCAAGACCTGGAAAGCTTGATGGAAGCACCGCCCAATGCTTCGAAACCATGTCCGATCTCGATTGCTCCATGATTTTCGCCACGCGATCATGGCGCAACGACAACTCTCGCTTCCCTCGTGAAAGAAGCCCAGGAACTCGTGGGCCAAAAGAAGGCACAAGAATTGGCCATTGTGTGTGTAAGCTATTTATTTCTTCATCAGCAGCATGCATATTCTTATGCACTCTGTTAATCTGTACCGTTGTTGGAGAATTGTGTGTCGTGAGGATTTTTCGTGTTATGCATGGCGTGAATACTTTGGATAGCCGAGATCTTGCGTGATGTCGGTCTCTTCCGGATGTAGGAGACCATATTATGTTGAACTTGTACCTCTGTTTTCGTTCGTGTGTGCTTAATAAAAGGAGACACAAGGGTTGTTACTCTTGGTCGGAAAAACGTCTGTTGTTGCATTTGTGAGAACCAAATATTTCTTGCTATTCGTTTGCATTTTCTTGCGATAATAAATTAATTAGCGCCTCTTGCCATCACATGCAGCATTGTAGTTGCAGGTATGGACTTTGATACGAGCTCACCAATTAATTGTGTGTGTGCCGAAATTACTTGTTCGGTTGCAGATTTGTGCATGAACCGTGTCTCGAGTCCAAATTTCCATAGCATAAACATGCACTCACATGACGTATGCAATGCAAAATATTCAACATTCGACGTATAGTGCAGTGGGATTTCTTTTAGTTCCCCAAGAACAAGGGGGAGCATTCAACAATACTCCCTAGTCACAAAAGAAAGTTATTTTGGATATTAACATGGTCATCAAAATGTACCATCTCGATCTTGCTAGCGGAATTCAACATTTACGATTTGACTATTCCCCTTGCGGTAGTAATAATTTTTAAATGGGAATTGAAGCTTGCTGTTTTGGACAACAATTCTTGTGTACTGAATCTTGTTCACTATGAGAGGAAAGTAAAATTTAGTACTCATCTAATGCCTATGTGTTCATCTCTTTTTGCACCATCTAGTATGAACAATTTGAATAAAGATGATGAATTATGAAAAAACTTACAAATCTTTTCACCATTGCTAGATGAAATTGCTATTGCTCAATTGAGATATGATTATATGGATGGACTTTGTTTGATTCCAAAAGTTATAGCTCTGCCCGTATGTGCCACCACTGCGAGTTTACAACTTCAGATATTCAAATTGCATAAATACTTCACTTACCTTTGCAAATCTAGTTGCAATATTGCTGTGTGAGACATTTTGATTTGCTTATTGACATATATGAATACTCTTGGGTTAATAATATGATGAGCTTTTATGATTGCTGTTGTTTTATAACATTAATTGTGCAACAACGAAGAACTGTTAAAACAGATGACATATACATATACCACGCATACACCTTGGCTTCTTTATTACCATACTTTCAGCTTATCAAAAGCCGAGGACGGCTTTGTTTACAAGAAGGGGAGGATGATAAGAACATGTACCCTATGGATACAACCATATTTGCTATGCTTGTTGTTCCAATTACAAGAGCTCCTGCGCATTACTTAAATTATTAGGTGAGTTTGTTTCAAAAGATTTCCCTTTGTTTGATAAAGAACTTATGATATTACATAATGAGAATTCATTGCGTCTATTGTTATATACTGAGATTTATGATCAAGATCATGCAATACGTGAGGCTACACCTTTGTTAAAGCCGAGGACGGTTTTTTTTGTCAAGTTGGAGAGGATGATGTGACCATGCCACAACGCATATGACCATAGCACACAATATCAAGATTGAACAAAAGGTGAATTCGTTTCTATCTATTACAACCAATGTTGTTTATGAGAATAGAATACTACCTCATGTCACTACTTTGCTCATCCTCAGTTTTGACAAATGGAATACTTTCGAACTGAGAGGGAGGTCGGCGCCAAAGTAATGGAGAAAAACAAGGAAGAATAAAGCCAAGGAGAAGCCATGCAGTGGGAGAGCAAAATGGGAGAGGTCCAAGAACTTAAATCCCAAGTTTTGGATGAGGTTCTAAGCCCAATTCGGAATTTTCTCAAGCCCAACCGAAATCAAACTCGGAATCAACTCAGAACTCAATTCGGATTCGGTTCAGGACAGCCAGACAGGCCTGTAATAAAACGGCCATAACTTTCACAAACGGAGTCCGATTTATGTGTTCTTATGCTTGTTGGAAAACTTATTCCAAGTCCCATCTAATGGGTAAGGTCTCAGCTTTAGAAAACTTTTGGTCATGTCTCAATCGCCAAAACAATCCGACACTGATTCAGCCTGACAGGACCAAATTCCCACATGCATAGAATTCGCATCCGGAGTCCTTTTGGGATGAGTGAGTACTTGATGGAAAGCTTATCTTATCCTCTTTCCAATGGAGCTGGCCTCACCTCAAAATTTCTTCTGTGTGGAAAGATATCACCGAAACAAGTAGGACTATTTCTGAATCCGAGTCTAAAGGTGTTGCGCTACCTCCAATTGGCCCCATGGGCTTTGTAATTTTTTTAGGGTGGATGTCCAACCCTAGGACGACCCTTGGCCGCCCCTCTCTCTTCTCCAACTTATATATTCATCCTCTACCCCCTTTGAACTCTTTGGATTTTGTTGAGTTTAGGTTTAGCCATTGTGCAAACTTCTGTTCTTCAGTTGTGTCGGACGACCATATGTCCAGACAGCCTTCGGAATCCCACCTTTTGAACTCAATATAAATATTTGCAATTTTAGATTGCTTGTTATCTTGTTCTTGCATGTTCTTCGGTTGCATGAAGGAATAGACCTTCGTGGTCAGGTCAACCGCGTTCTTGGCACGGTTGATAACAACTTGGAGTGTGGTTCAGCGTTTGCTAAGTCGCAAGCGACGTCGTGCGGTTGTAGTCAGTTCGCAAGGGTCACCTCCACCAAAAATCGAAGTTATCATCCTATCGGAAGATCGGGACCCTATTGACTCATCACGTATGTAACATAGTCTCTCATTTTAATTTTAAAATCCTTGGATATATCCTTTGAATTGGATTTATAATATAAATAACTCAGCCGATACAGTAGTTATGTAGGTAAATACATAGTGTACCGACGAACCTTATTCCAAGCAACTTGCTGCGGAAACCCGAAAAGACACGCAACTGTGTAGAGTTTCTAGGTGAGCTTAGGAAACTTTATTGTTCTTGTGTGCACGTGCTAGTGAGCGTAGCTAAATAAACTGGGCTTTTGTCTTGTCGCCTTGCTATCTTTCTTGCCCGGGCGAGTGGGGTAGACAGAGAAGACAAGGAATGGAAGGAGCAGGAGAGAAGAAAGGAAAGAAAATGCAACTCCTAATAGAAGTGGATCACCTGGAAACCCATGTATATATGAAAAAAATGTTGAACGTGCTCCTGGAGCAGACTTGATGGAGCTGACGAACTCCAAGTGGCCGGAAGCAAGGCTTATCAACAGGCACAATGTCTTCCTGGGGTGCCAGTACATGGCAGAAAAAACTTCATCAAGATGCTGCTAGACATCTTCACTGATGATAATAAGGACAGCTACATCAGAAAATTGGCAGGCGAAGCACTGGCGATGCTATCTTCGCAAGGCGGAAGCAATGCCACGATTATCTTACAAGTACAAAGTGATGCTGTTGGTAGTCTCACTAAGGTACTTCTACATGTCGAAAACAAGAAATACAGAATAAGCGCAGCACAAATTCTGGAGCATCTAATGTAGTCATTGCACCAAGGATGGTGAATGTCTCAAGAAAGCAATGATTGATGCTATGCTAAAGGTAATCCGCGTCAAATTATTATATGGAGTGATCCTGCCTTGAATTAGTACCTCTGTCAAATTAAAATTACTCTTACCATTGCAGGTGCTTGGAGAAATACTTCGTTGTGGGTTAACAGGAGAAGAAATACATATAGGATACGAAGCAAACCTAGTCGGGTCCTTGGCACCAGAATTTGACATAGAAAACCCGCATGATGACTCACAAGATGATGGCCGGGGCAACAGATCTTCCCCTCATCAGCAAATGGATGAGCAGGACGAGGAGGAATTCGAGGCAGCATTGTTATCAGCCTTGTTATCCCTTTGTGTGACGGTATGCGATGTTTGAATTAAACTGGTTTTTTGGCGCCGGTCTAACCGCAGCAATGAGAGCGGTCTGACCGCTGTTGGTCTTCTGGTCCAACCGGGAGACAGTGTTTTTCGTTTCGGTTTCAGTTTTAGATTCCGTTTCTGATTTTGATTACGTGTAAGAATAGAAGTAGGACCTTTGTAATTCCTATATAATGGAGTAAACCCCAAAAAGGTGCAGTGTGTTCAAGCACCACGAAAATTGCCTCGTGTTGTCTTCTCTGAATTAAAGAGCGCAGCAAGTTCAGAGTATTGCCGGCGCACTGTTTGTTCGTCTGTTGCTGAGCCGAGTCCCTGTGGCTGTGCTGACATTTGGTATCAGAGCAAGATGGCAATGGAGGTCAAGGCGGCAGAGAAGCAGCAAGCGGCGGGAGGAGTAGGCTCCGGCGAAAAGAAACCGCCGGCGCCGCTGCGAGCACCAACGAGGGGGGATTGGTACCGATCCAGTTCCCCATGCTAACTGACACAAACTACGGCCTATGGGCTGTGAAGATGAAGATCGTCATGCGCTCTCTTGGAGTATGGGCGGCAATTGAAGGAGATGCACCGGTCGAAGAGGAGAAAGACCAGGGTGCTCTGGCCGCCATATCTCAGGCTATCCCCGACGAGGTCTTGATGACCATTGCAGAAAAGGAGACTGCAAAGAAGGCATGGGAAGCAATCAAGGAGATGCGCATTGGCAAGGATCGTGTCAAGAAAGCAAGGGTATAGGTGCTGAAGAGGTAATTTGATCAGATGATCATGGGAGAAACTGAAGGCATTGGTGAGTTCTCCCAGAAGCTCACAAGCTTAGTTGGCGAGATCCGAGCTTTGGGTGTTGAGTTGCCAGACTCAACAGTCATCGAGAGGTTGTTCAGCGCCGTCCCCGAGAAGTTTCTCCAGATCATAAGCACGATCGAGCAATTCAGAGACATGACGAAGATGACACTGACCGAGGCAGTCGGCCGTCTACGAGTCTTCGAAGAAAGTCAGAGGGGCGATGCCAAGGCAAAGAAGAAGGAGAGCAGGTGCTGCTATCTCGAGCCCAGTGGGAGGCATTGGCGACTCAAGGCAAGGAAGAAGGGGAGCAGCTGCTACTATCCCGAGCCCAGTGGGAGGCATTGGCGATAAAAGAAAAGAAGCCATACCGGAAATTCGACAAGACGAAGATCAAATGCTACAATTGTTCAGAATTTGGGCACTTCGCATCCGAGTGCAAAAAGCCCAAAAAGGGAAGAGCAAATGCAACCGAGAAGAATGATGATTCACCGGTCCTGTTGATGCTTGAAACTTGCGAACTGATGGAAGACAAGGAAGAAGGCTCCATCGAAGATGTGACACTAGTTGAAGACAAGATACAACTCCAACTCAGAGTGAATGAGGAAGATGTTGCAGGCGTCTGGTACCTGGATTCAGGGGCTAGCAATCACATGAGTGGCAGCAGAAGTCAATTTTCAGAAATTGACACTTCAGTTCGAGGCTCTGTGAGGTTTGGCAATGGATCGGCCGTCATGATTGAAGGCCGAGGTTCCATTCTAATCAAAGGGCGGACCGGAGAACATCAGATTCTCACAGATGTCTATTACATCCCCGCACTGACTAGCAATGTAATCAGCTTGGGGCAGTTGGAAGAGCGAGGTTGCAAAGTGGTCATCGAAGAAGGACACTTGGAGATCTTCGATCGACAAAATCAGCTATTGATCCGCGTCAAAAGAGTAAGAAACATGTTGTATGCACTCAATCTGGACCATGCTCAACCGGTATGTCTTTTGGCCCGTCTTGGCGACGATGACTGGAAGTGGCATGCTCGCTTTGGACATCTGAATTTCCAAGCGTTGCAACAACTAGCCCGAGGAGGAATGGTTGAAGGACTACCACTTGTGAACCATGTTGAGCAGGTTTGTGATGGTTGTCTTGTTGGGAAGCAAAAACGGACTCCATTTCCACAAACTTCAAATTTCAGGGCTGCTCAAGTGATGGAACTAGTGCATGGCGACATTTGTGGACCGATTACACCTCCAACACCAGCTGGAAATCAGTTTTTTTTCTCCTAATTGTCAATGATTACAACAAATTCATGTGGATCGCCCTGCTGAAAATCAAAGACGAAGCATTGACATCGTTCAAAAAGTTCAAACTTGCGGCTGAAAATGAAGTTGACAAGAAGCTGAAGGCTCTCCGCACCGATCGGGGAGGTGAATTCAACTCGGATGAATTCCATCTTTTTTGCTAAGAGCAAGGCATTAGAAGGTTCTTGACAGCACCCTATTCTCCTCAACAAAACGGCATTGTGGAGCAAAAGAATCAAACCGTGGTGGCGATGGCACGGAGCGTGCTAAAAAGTATGAGTATGCCCGGGAGATTTTGGGGAGAAGTCATACTGATGAGCAAACTAAAGTGGTGAATCATACTCTTGGGACGATGCTACGAACCGTGATAAAACAAAATTTGAAAGAGTGAAAAGATTGTTTACCACATGTTGAGTTTGCATACAACAAGGTGGTACACTCTACAACTCAACTCTCTCAATTTGAAATTGTTTATGATTTTCAGCCACATACACCATTGGATTTATTGCCATTGCCTTTCACTGAAAGAGTTAATGTTGATGCTTCTAAATGTGCTGATTTTGTAAAACATATACATCTAAAAACTAAGGAAGAAATAGAGAAAAAGGCATGTCACATTGCTGAAAAACAAAATAAAAACAAAAAACAAAATGATATTTCAACCTAGTGATCTTGTTTGGTTACATCTTCGCAAAGATAAATTTCTTGACAAAAGAAAGTCTAAGTTGATGAATTGTGAAGATGGTCTATTCAAAATGCTTTAAAGAATAAATGATAATGCTTACAAGTTAGAACTGCCTGGCAATGATTATTGTACCAGTGGTACATTCAATGTTACAAATTTGTCACCTTTTTTGGTTCTACTAACCCTGTAGATTTGAGGTCAACTCCTTTTCAAAAGGGTGAGGATGATGAGGACATCACTATTATGAAAGCTTCATCTACACAATCATCACCTCCATCATCAAATTTAAGTAACAATGACAATGACAAGACTAGTGTTGGTCCAACGGTTGAAGCTTTGCAACAATTGTAGAAGGGACCAATCACTTGAGCTAGAGTAAGGAAACTCACTAAGTAGGTGAATCTAATCCTAAGTTCCTTTGGTTTCACTACTAAGAATAGCTTGCTACCTAATGCTTCCACTTTATGTGTTCTCAGGTTATTAGGTGAGCAAGAACTTGGTGCTACCAAGCGGGAGGTGAGGGACGTTGGCACACCAAGAGAAGGTCCAAAAGGAGAAGACAATGACACTTCAGTTGTATCAGTGGGAAAAGCCACCAAGATGTTGAAATCAAATTTTCAAGCTCTGAATCGAAGATTGGAGAAGACTACGCTTTGGAAGCTCGATTGTGTCTAGTCTTCAATTCTGAGTCCGTTTGAGTTTTTGGCCAAGTTCCATGTGATATGGGCTAGTTTGTATCTATAATAAGATATATTAAAGGTGTTTTGGGCTTTAGTATTTGTTGTGGTTCAGTTTTGAGGTGATGGTGATGCTGAAGCTTCAAACGGGCTGAAAATGAATACTTTGGTTGCAAGGGAAGTTGGGCTCTTGTCAAGGGAGTTGTGCACCACCCTCATGGGCTAGCCATCACATGGGGCCCACCTCATGGGTGCATAAACCAAGGTAACTAGCCAGCCACTTCTTATTGCTTTTGGTTTAAAATAGGAATTAAAATCAGATTTGAGTTGTTTTTTTCCTACTTTGAGTCTGACTAGGCTTGTACGAGGGTATAAAGCCTTGGCCACTGTCCCCTATAACCCTTGAACATTAATTTTGAGTCAAAGAAATTTCTTGCTCTTTGGTTTGTGCTATGCATTGCCAAGAGAATTGAGAAGTTGATTAGTTAGCGTTCCAAAAAATTACTGGTTACAACTGTTCTTGTTATTCCTTATGGACCAACAAAGTCGTCTATCTTGGTGTGATGAGAAGATGGAGATGCAGAGCATGTTGCTAATTGAATTCCGGTACATAGGAGTTTGTCATCAAGACAGACAACATGTGCTTCCTGTTGTGCATGAGTGCATCAAGGAACTCATCTATTGCAATCGACCGGTCAAGAGTGTCCACGCACATGCCGGCCACCTTCTCTAATGCCTTCTATCGCTTGTCGGAATGCTCATCTTCACCACTGTGATTGCTGGAGGCAGCCAATGTGCTACCACGGCCAACGTGCTCACTTCCACGGCCTATCCTAAATAGCAGAAGCATGACAAGGAAAGGCCAACAATGAGCAAAGGAATTGCAAACAGCAAGAGGCAAACACGAGAAGGAAGAAGAAGCTAACCAAAACCCAAGTGCCACGGCTCTTAAGTACCAATGTGGTAGGATCAATTGATGGTGATAGGGTGGGCGCACCTTTTCAAGGGACATGTGCCGCCCCCCATAACAGGCACGTTGGCCCACGTCACATGACCAAGAATAACACGGTCGACACATGTACCTTGGTCTTGCATGTCACACGCGCCCATGACATTGATCAAGAAAAGGGGGAAACCAAACGAGCAAGTAACTAGTGAGTCAAAGGGATGGAGGGGACCAAGGAGCAAGCAACATGGTTTTGACCTACCAGTAACAAAGCTCTTTACCATGAGAGGCTACTGTTGGGGGAGTGGCCCCCCACCTTGGCCCAATCGGCCCACTGCGCTAAAGGCCCATTATGTATGTGACTGTGCCAAGTCTAAAATGGCTATGATAAGGAAAAGGCATATTTGCCCTTACTAGTATAACCCCTAAGGGGGCATTTGTGTAAACAACCTCCACATGGTCATAATATATACGTCTTCTACATACACTCTCTACTGCTAGTTTCAAGCTTCGGGTAGCTTCTTTGTGGCCTCCCTGTGGCCCCAATTATCTACTATTTGGCCTGTAATCACAACAGTGGTTATTTAAGTAATTCTTTATAGTATTAACAAATTGAAGCCGTGTTGAATTATTTATTTTACTTGAATTATTTGAATCCAATTGCCATGGTCACTGGCTAATACTATATATTTGTGTTATGTAGGTCTAGCCAAAGGGATTTCACGAAGACAAGAAAGAAGGTTAGAAAGTGCAGTCAGGAAGTAGTATCTTGTATTGTGGTGACTGGCCTAATATTATATATTTGTTTTCTGCTCAATATTTCATTGATGAATCGTGGTTTCACCTAGGTAGTACAAGTTGATAGTAACTCTGTGTTATGTTTAGCCTAGGTAATATTTAGCGTCCTGTTTGGTATAGCTCCTATTTCCAGTTTCTCGTTTAGATCTCACGGAGCTGAATCAAACACTCAGCTTCTCAAAATGATCATATTCTAATTCTCATGAGGAACAAAATTGAAAATGAACTAACAACAAGAAGCAACCTTAGGTGGATTCGAATGGAAAGCTAGTACACCTAAAATAAAACATACCTCTGAAAGTTAGAAATAATTACACACAAAATGCAATCTACCTGACCCCACCCCTCCCCTCGCCTCTATCGCTCTCTCCATAGGCATTGTTGTCGCTCCCTCCAGCCCCATGTGCACTCCTCTTCTCACATCACCCCACTTTGCTGGCCACTGCCGCCATCGCTCCGTTCCCCTTGCGCCCCCTCGTGTCACCCTCTTCCGTGTCCTCTAGCTCCCCTCTCCTCGGGCTATAGAGGTGGATTGGGCCACGGAGGCCGGGAGTTTTGCAGGTTGCTGGAGACATGCTAGGATGGGAAGGGCATGGCTCGCAGAGGACAGTGGCTCACAGAGGAAGACAACTAGGCCAGGTTGTGGCCATGGCGTGGCAGCCGAACGATGCCGTGTTGGTCCCACCACGCCATCATAGAGGTTTAGCGAGGGCGCCGTGAATATCCTCTGGGGGCGCGGCTGTGCCGTGGCGCTGGGATTATTGGCTGTCAAGGTGAGGCAATTACTGCGGTTCTCTATGGATTGTGGGTGTTCATTAGGGGCTCATGAAGGCATGATCAGGGGATAAAGAACTGCTATCATTTCGCACGCATTCCAAGCATTCCTTGACCCTTGTCCAGGTTTGGCACATCAAGCATGGTTTCACTCCACTGTGCGCTCAAAAGTTTTCATGGTCAGGTTTATGAAGTCTAGCCACCTGTTAATAGAACAAGATGGGAGGCTGCTATGCCAAAGCGATGTCAGTTCTTTAGAGTGTGCTGCTGGAGTTTCGAGGTGAAGGATACTGTTAGGACTAGTGAGATCTGATCCTCTGAACTTAATTTGGTGAGATCTGGATAGCTAGCCCCACCACCTTTTCTCACCGTGGTCACTATTCCAGTGACCATTGATCCCCATGCCACCACAGTTGAAACCGTCCTAAACCTTGGAAGCTATTTTAGTCCTCCTCCGTCCCGCTCTTTTGCTGTCGTCATCGTTCACCGTTAATATAAGTTTATAACCCCTCAAAAATTCCAATGTATATGAGTAGTATTTCCGTTCTCTTTTTTCTTTCCGGATCATACGAGTAGTATTTCTTAGACAACTGAATATCTGTTTTTGTTCATCACAAGTGTGACCCATGCTATGCACACCTCACATAGTGGAAGAATTAATAGCGGTATTTGCACCCTACTATACGAGTAGTGGTAACAGGGGATCATAGAAGCATTGGGTTCTGTGACCCCGGTGACTTTTTACTAATCCTACTAAGAGTGTATTAAAAATAGCATATGACACTTCACGAACAAGCAATGATCCAAATGAGCGACTCTAATGATATCTATTATTGGATCCGTTTAACATCCTGAATTCACCCGATTTAAAACCATTTGAAATTTTTGCAAAATTGAAAAACTTGTATTTCATTTTGGAATTTGTAAAGTTTCGGGGAAAATTCAAAACAAAATTTGAATTTCAAAACAAAATGATCAAATCAGCTTCAAATAAATTCAAATCCAATTTCCTCCCTCCCTTGGCTTGGGCTAAAACTCCTTAGCCACCTACTCTCTTCTCTCTCTCCCGTGCAGCCCAACCCGAGCCGGCCACCTTCCTCTCCTCTCTTCGATCGAACCGCCCAACTCCACGCATAGAGTGGCCCACTCCGCGTGCCAACTAGCCCACTTGCAGCTAGTCACGCCCGCCGCCTCCTCTCTCATGCTCACTGCCCCGCAGGCCTCGACCCTACTCGTCAGTAGGGGTGGAAACGGATCGGATACGGTCGAATAGTCTCAAATACGAATACGAATTCATATTTTTCAAACGAATACGGATACGAACTCGAATATTCTCAAATACGAATACGAATATTCTCGAATACGAATACGGATATTTTCGAATACGGATTTTCTCGGATACGAATATCGGATAAAACGGATTCCTAGCGGTTTTACCGATTTTTCACCCGTTTTTGACCGGTTACCGGTTTTAAACCGCCTAAATTCAAATTTTGAATCACAAAATTTGTACGAATTTTTCATAGGTTCTAGAAACGGATCGAATACGAATCGAATAGTCTCGAATACGAATACGGGTACGAATATTCTCGAATACGAATGCGAATATGAATACTCTCAAATACGGATACGAATATTCTCGGATACGAATACGAATATTTTCGAATACGGATTTTTGCTTACCATATTTGTGTTTTCTCGGATACGAATATCGGATAAAACGAATTATCCGTTACCGTTTTCCACCCCTAAGGCTATGCACTGGATCCCTCGCGGGAACTGATCCAAACGGATCTCACCAGCAAGGTAAGCAATTATCCTCGCGGCGCGCTCCCTCATCTCTCGGTCATGTGGGCCTCTCGAATCCAACATCTGCAGCAGTTTCAGGAATATGTGGCTAGAGGATGCAGACCCAACCAGATGTTTTACCAGCATGTGCTGCCTACTCCCAAAAGATTTATGTGGCTCCTGCCGACGGAGGAGTGTGTCCAGACTCCTTACCCCGGAAAGGTAGCTGTCAGGTGATTTGGACTCCATCAGCTCTACAGCATACGTGACCAGGTTCCTTCCTTTGGCGAATGATGGGTCCTTCTCGCACCCGCTCCTGGTTTCGAGGAAGTAGTCCACGACCAATGCCCGTCCCGGATCCCCAAACTCGTAAGCTTTGGCCACTATACTCGCTAGCTTCCTCGTCACATCAGACGAGACGTACCAGCAGCAGAAGAGCACACCCTGGAACAGAACTAGCGAGTAGAGGACAGTCAGTGCCGGCTTCAGGTTTGCTGCATCTCCATCCGCCGCGTTGCCCCCGTAATCGTGCTCTATTAGACGCCACAGCGAAATCCCGGTGGTGATGAACAACCCGAACGCGTAGACGGCCAATAGAGGCAACCAACACGTCAGAACCAGTACTACAATCGGTACTAGAACAAGCAGTACAACCAGTGCTAGAAGCCGTCCAACCAGTGGTATCCGGTCAGTAGTATCTCCGGCCACCATAGTATCTCCGACCACCATAGCTCGGCCCGTATCAACCGTCAAGCCAAGGAGCAAATTCCTAATATAGCTCAACTTTTCATTCAAAGGGGCATCGAAGATCCTGGAGTACGTTCCAATTAGACCAGTACAAGGTAAGTGACGAGGCAAAGCTAGCATATGTTATGTAGCAAAACAATATAAGAATAAATCACGCGATGCCCCATGTAATTGTGACACAAGTTGTAGGAAGCCCAGGTGTTTCAGTACGTGGCAAATAAGGTCTTGTTTGCATCCTCAGTTAGTTAGCTGGCCTTGCCAGAGCGAGTGAGCCAAATTGGCTCTCCGTTCCAGGCAAAGCTACTCGACCAAACAAGTATTCTTGCCTAGCGAGGCGAATCAAGAGATCCAAGCACACCCTAAAGAAATAATGGCCTAAACATTTCGCTGTAAACAACAGATAATTGAAATACAATAGCCAAGCTGACGTATAAGGCCCATCCGCAGGGTCAACTGGCTCAATTGGCCGCAAGGAAGGGGAAGGAATCATGACCACAAGGCCACACAATATTGTGGACCTGGTGTTTGACCGTAGCAAAAACTTTCATGAAGCAGTTGGCCCACATTAGCGAGTTATTTTAGTGCGGCAGTTTTTTAAGGGTTAAACATTCCTATCCTATCCTATCCTATTGTATTGTATTGTATTGTATTGTATTGTATTGTATTGTATTGTATTGTATTGTATTGTATTGTATTGTATTGTATTGTATTGTATTGTATTGTATTGTATTGTATTGTATTGTATTGTATTGTATTGTATTGTATTGTATTGTATTGTATTGTATTGTATTGTATTGTATTGTATTGTATTGTATTATATTGTATTATATTATATTATATTACAAAGCCCACGCATTACATAAAAATCCCCTAGAAAAGGAGAAATCTGCAAAGAAGTCCTCCAGGACTTCTCCCCTCTAAAACTTGGAACAAATCGGGAGAGGAAGACTCCATGAGCCACCTCAGTTGAAGCAGAGATCACATGTGATTGAAGAACGGCAGTAAGAAACTGAGAAAATTATTTTAATGTATTGGTGACGACGGATGCATACGTGTTGAAATCCTCACCGAAATTTTGGTGGCGGTCGGAGCTGACCTGATGAAGCCATCATATGAGGTGTTGCCTCCTCTATAGGACAAGCTTGTGTAGGAGGTACTAGCGAAGGGAGCCACCGATGGAGAGAGTGGTGAATCTAAGCCGTCGACGCCAAATTTTCGTTCAATAGGCCCTAATCCAGCCAGAATTAGAGGGGAATGTAATGGAACTTGCTGGGGACTGAAGTGCTTAACCTCAAAACCAGGAGGAGGGGTGACCGCCCGATGCTAACCATCCGGAAGGAACCCAACGACCATGATTCCATCAATGGGGAAGGGGAAGAAATCATACCTAAGCCACAAAGGAAAGAAGGTCCGGGGAACAAACCACCACCAAATGGCGATAGAAAGAGACCAAAAACACTCTCAAATCTGTAGAAAACTGAAAGAAAACCTATCTAATACTCCCTCTATTTTTGTTTACTTGGTACTATTGACTTGGACTAGTCAAACTTTGTTATCTTCAACCCATAATTGTTTTCCAAATATTTAGATTGATTGTACTAACATGCTATTTTTATATTTGTTATAAAAAATACTTTCACAGTATTATACTCTTGAGATATTTTATAAATGTATTAGTGTAAAACTAACAGTCAAAGTTTAACTTTGGAGACTGTGAAAAGTTAACAAAGCCAGGTATTTGCAAACGGAGGTAGTAGCTATGTAGGAGTGTGACCCCCTCACTCTTAACCAGCCAAAGAGGAAATAGGGAGGGGGTGGCTGGATCTGGAGGAGGAGAGGCTAGAGGAGGGAGAAGGGCAACCCTTAGCAAAGAATGAGACAAAGCAAAGAGAGGAGCTATCAGGAGGCTCATTACCAATGAATTCCGAGGTACAATCAACCAAGGAAAGAGAGAGAATCAAGATTGATCGACTTGCCATCATTGCCTCCATCCGATTTGGCCTAGCCACTACCACAAGCTATAACTTGCCATCTCGCCACGGCGCTAGTCAAGTTTGGCGCCATACAATATGGTTGCTTACACTACTACAGAAAGCCTAATAGTAGATGGCCAATCACAGACGGTTTGATAAAACCGTCATGACCGACACTAGCACAGACGGTTTGAATTTGGACACCGCCTCGTGTTGGCGCCGCTCGAGGAAAGGAGTATCACGAGGCGGTTCGCACCGATGAACCGCTCGTGATACTTTAGTATTACAGACGGTTTGTATTAAAAATCGTCTGTGATAATCTAAGATTATCACAGACGGTTTTTAATAAAAAACCGTCTATGATAAGCTAGTTACGACAAACGGTTTTTTATTAAAAACCGTCTGTGATAAGTCACATACGGTTTTTACCCAAAAACCGTCTGTGATAACGCACACTAGGCATTTATTGCGCTGCTCAGACCGCATCTATCTCATCTCGATCCAGATCTAGCCACTGCTGCGCACTCTTTCGCTCAGGAGGCAAGCTAGGCGATTTCAGGCCAGTTAATTTGGTGGGAAGAGGCAGAGATTGAGCTTTGAAAATTCATACTTTCCTGGTTGCTGTAGATATGGTTACTACGTAATGAATTTTATTTTTTCTTTGCATGCATTACAATTTAGATCTAAGTAATTGGTGAGTGTTATTAATTGAAGATGGTTTGAAAAATTGTTGGTTATATATATAATAGCTGTTGTGTTCATAATATGAATTGAGCTAGCAAATTAACCCTCAATATAATACATGTGGCCGGTATATATGTAGTAATAACTAGTTAATCAAAATTTTAATACTAAGTTGTTATATATGTACGTAACGTAGGACCGAAGTTAATCAAAATTTTAATACTAAGTTGCTATATATGTACGTAACGTAGGACCGAAGCTAGATGTATGCCGCGAGCCGTGTGAGTGAAGAGTACATTATTGGCGTGTCTGCTTTTATAAGAGCCGCCGAGGAGGATATGTTGAATAAGGGGGTGGAATATATTTTGCTGTCGATACTTATCCAAGGGCCAAAACAACCTGGGAATGATATTGATATGTTCCTAGCACCGTTGGTGGAAGATCTAAAAGTAATGTGGAACGAAGGGGTACAGGTATGGGATGCATACAAACGAGAGAACTTCACTCTGCGCTCCTTGTATGTGATGTATATGTGTGATGTCATGTGAATTGGCATGCATTTATGTATAGAACAATGCTGCAGTGTGAATGCAGCTGGTTGGTGTTGTATATGAATGCAGTTGTTTGGTGGTTGATTAATGAATGCTGCTGGTTAGTGTTTGTCGTAATAACTACAGCTGGGGAAGGCTTATCACAGTCGATTCTAAACTTAGAACCGTCTGTGATATCAATATCACAGACGGTTCTAAGTTTAGAACCGTCTGTGATAATAAATATCACAGACAGTTCTAAGTTTATAACCATCTGTGATAAGCCTCCCTATATAAACCCTCTGGCTAGGGTTTTCTGTGTGCACTGCAGTTATTCGATCTAGTTCTAAATCCCGAGCCCCCGTCGGCCGCCTCCCCGAGCCCGCGTCGCGCCGCGCCTCCCGAGCCCGTCGCCGCCGCCGCCTCCCGACCTGCCGCCGCCGCCGCCTCCCGAGCCTCGCGGCCGCCTCCCGACCCGTCATCGCCGCCACCTCCCGACCCGTCGCCGCCGCCGCCTCCCGAGCCCTCGCCGCCGCCTCCCCGTGCCCTCGCCGGCCGCCTCCCCGACCCCGTCGTCGCCGCCGCTGTTGGTGATATGCCCTAGAGGCAACATGGAGATGTTGAATATATCACATACTATGTTTATGATACATTGCTTTGTTCCTTGAGATAGACATTATCATTATTGATCAATGAGTATGTGACTTATTCATGAGACTCTTAATGCTAAAATGTTGCTATTTCTAAATGATCCCTGATTATATATCATATGAGGAACAAATATGATTCAAAGATCAGCATATGTATTGATTGATGATCATGTCTCATGGATCATGGTATGGAGATACCAAATCAATAATATGGACATGTGTTAGTGAACATATGTTGGATAGATCCGCCATGAGACACTGCAGAGATTCCATGTGTCATCAGTTGGTCTCAAGTAGTGTTTATGTAGAATCCTTAGACTTGAGATTATCATGTGCGTAGTAGCCTATTTTGGGACTACTAACCACTACTCCGTAACTGGGTAGTCATAAAAGTAGTCTTCGGGTTTGCTATGAAACATGTAGTGGGATGTGAATGATCAAGATAGAATTTGCCCTCCTTATGGGAGAGATATCTCGAGCCCTCATTGTAATGGATTATGAAAGTGCATGGCCATGCCAAGGTGATTGAGGAGTCAATCACGAGTTTATAATCCATCACGGAATCGAGAGAGTGATTGAGCTATTAAGAGGATGACATGTGTCTCGCCTTGAGCTCAATCTATATCATGAGGCAAAGGGATTCAGATATGAGAACATTACAGTTCAACCGATATGATCTTTACGTATACTTTGGGGTTAATATGTCTTACTAGAGGCCGCTATTAACAGGTGACCGGAAGGCGTTTCCGGTCGCGACCAAGTATACGTGAACCTACTGTGGTCGCACACTTAACGGGTTGGAACACTAATTCGAATGTGATTCGGATATGGGCTCAATTCGGATAGAGATCGGATAGACTCCTATTGGGCCTCGGTCCACGAGGCCCAAGTGAGGAGGTCTATATATATGGAGGCGAGGGGTGAGGGTGCTTGCTTCGGTAATCCCGAGCCAAACCCTAGCCGCCACCTCCCGAGCAAACCCTAGCCGCCGCGAGTGCCGGTGCACTCACGATCGACGCCCACCGGACGTGTGGATACCGGTGGAGCCACCGCCGTTGCGGCGTTGATCGGCATCAACAACCTACAGATTGGATCTGCTCGTGGTGTGGTTGATCGCGTGGAGGAGACGATCCGTTGGGACGATCGGCTACTTCCACTACTACCTCGACGCGTGGTTGGATCGGCTTCTTCAACTCTTCTTCATTGCGCGCGCGCGCCTAGTGGTAACGATCCATGATCCTCCTAAGCATGATGTCCTTGTGTGCGCGGTAGAAAAGTTTTGTTTTCTGTTTTCGTAGCCTACGCGCGATCCTTCAGCCGCCTCCCCGAGCCCGTCGTCGCTGCCGCCTCCCCGAGCCCTCGTCGTTCTAAATCCCGAGCCCTCGCCGGCCGCCTCCCTGAGCCCGTGGACTGTGAGTGAATCTGTCATTTTTGTGCGTACATTGCTTGTGGGATCGGTTGTTGCTCGATGATGATTTGAGTCATATACTGAGATTGGTTGAATTAGTCTTTAGCTCTAATTACTGTCAACTCTGTTATCACAATTAATTTTGTACTCTGGAAGACACTCTCTAGACGCTGATATATTGTCCTTGTGCCATTTGGTTCTTGCTGTTTTCATATTACAGCAAATCCATATACTGATCTGTTAGGAATTAATTTTGACAAGTTAAAGACTAATTCGTTGAGTGAAAGTTAACTTGTATTTGGATGGATTTGAGATTGTAGAGTTTGTATCTAGAGCTCAAATGACTGAATTCATTATTTGGCATAACTAATCAAGGAAGAGTATATTATTTAGTAGCGGGACGGCCAAGATTAATCTTGTGCAACCCTACAATTTGAGAGCACAAATTAATTAATTAAAACTTGAGCTTGTTGCTAGTCTTAATTGATACATGCCTTTTACATTGTCATACATATTCATGTTTACAATGTTATTGATATTATGCATTTTTCATGTGTGGGTATCGAAGAAGCCTGAGGGCCGATTTACGATCACAGTGGTCGATGCATCTGGGGTCCCTCTCCTTCCTCACAAAGCAGTAAACGCACCATAGATACATAATCAACGAACTTGTGAGGCGGCACAAGCTATACTTGGATGGTGCATCATTGTCATTCAAGTATTGCTTGTGCAGTTGACAAGTTCGTTGATTATAGCTCTGTTCCTTTCACGTGACCTCGATTCTGAAGTGATAGTGCAATAAAAAAAATGCAATCTTACCACTGCGCACAATGGTTTTTTATTGCTCTTATCACTCCGGAATCAAGGTCTCGCGAAACGAAGATATCCATAATCAACGAACTTGTCGGCTGCACAAGCAATACTTGAATGGCAATCATGCACCATCCAAGTATAGCTTGTTCAGCCAGACAATTTCGTTGATTATGGATCAGTTCCTTTCGCGAGCCTTCAATTCCGGAGTGATAAGAGCAATAAAAAAATATTGTGCACAGTGGTAACATTGCATTTTTTTATTGCTCTATCACTCCAGAATCAGGTTCTCGTGAAAGGAACAGAGCCATAATCAACGAATTTGTCAGCTGCACAAGCAATACTTGTGTCGCCTGACAAGTTCATTGATTATGTATCTATTTCTTTGGCGAGCCCTCGATTCCGAAGTGATAGATCTTTTGTAAGTGCAAATGCAGTGTAGATCGTTTGTAATTGTGTATTTGTAAATGGATATTTTCTTTCAATTCAATTAATTGATTTGCGAAATGGATGCTTCATAGAACTTTGTTTACAGACCTTGCAGTAATAGTATATGCCACATAGACCTTCAAGGGGTATGAAGCAAGTGACACACTCTAGTGTTCCCGTTCAATAAACCGGATACACTAATTTGTGTCATTTGCTTCATAGAACTTTGTTTAGAGACCTTGTAGTAATAGTATATGCAACATAGACCTTCAAGGGGCATGAAGCAAGTGACGCCAATTCTAAGGTTTGTCAATCTTCCCACATTTATTTCATACTTGTTAGCTTATATATGTACGCGCATTGATATTCCTATTGATAGGCTGCGCCCATCTCTACAACTGCATTGAAACAGCCGGACTTTGCAAAAATTCGAGGAGAGTGCGCTTGGTTTTTGTGGTCTAAAGTCATAAGACCAGATGGAGAGTTCCACTGCGCACAATGATTTTTTATTGCTCTTATCACTCTGTAATTGTGAATTTGTTAATCGATATTTTATTTCATTTCAATTAATTCATTTGCGAAATGGATGCCTTATGTCTGTGAATGAAATGTGATGTGAATTGGATGTTATATGTTTGTCAAATGAATTGAGATGTGAATTGTATGTATACATATACTTGTTTATCTCGCTTGTTTCAGAGGGCATGGCTAGCATTTCCGAGGCTAGCCAATAAACACAAATAGATTATAGGTAGAAAAGAACATCACGCATCGTTTTTAGTTACAAACCGCGTGATGACATATCCTGACGGTTTGTAACTAAAAACCGCTCGTCATATATCAATATCATAGCGGTTTTAACTAAAAACCGCTCGTGATAATCAGCTATCACGAGCGGTTTTCAGTTAAAAACCGTCAGGATATTGATATATCACGACGGTTGTCAAACCGCTCGTGATAACCTTCGATTATCATCGACCCATAAATTCGGATGGTTCGAAAACCGCCTGCGTGATGACGTTTTGAACCGCTCGTGATGATCTTTTCGTAGTAGTGTTATGCTTTGACTCGACCTCACCATTGTTTCCTCCATGAATTGGGTGTAGCTGCCACCACCGGTTGCCTGCTATCCTGCCGTGGCACCATGTAGAGCCGTGGGGCCATGCTCCAGTCGCTGACGCCACCGCTTGAGCTCACCACCCACCTCTTTGTGCTCCAAATTAGGCCACGCCATCTCACCTAGAGGTTCAGGCTGAGCCATGGAGTCTGTTTTAGCCTTCCTCATCGACCGCCACAGTCCTTCTCGTCGGCGATGAGCTTCGCCCCTCTCGGCAGGAGAAAAAGACTGTAGCATGCATCACTAAGTTTAAACCATGTTTAGCTTAAGTTAATGACTTGCCATTAGTAGTTGTTAATCCCTCTGATGTGTGGGACCTCCTTGTTTAATTAACCCACTATTCCTATGACATATGGCCCCTAGCCTTTTAAAAACATTTAAAACTGGTAAAATAATTGTAAGCCACTGACAAGTGGGCTCGCCTTACTGTTTGCATAGTGTCAGTCCTACCTGTCGGCCTCTTGGGCTTTTCTTTTAGAAATTTAATTCATAAATTAATTGAAAAGCCCGCAGGACCCGCCTGTCAGCCTCGGTGTCCTTTTTCAATAGAAAATAATTCAAAAAATAAATAAATTCCATGGACCCCACCTGTTAGTGAGAGACTCTCTCTCCTTTGTTTTAGTTTTGGATTTAATGCAAATTTAAACATTGAAGAGCCCGTTCTCACTCATTTTGACTCTAAATTTAATGAAATTTATTTATAAATTTATCTAAATTCAAGATCTATCTAATAGCAGTAGAATTGTTCAATTTGAACTCTATTTTTTTTGCATTTATTTATTTTGCTCACGTGTTTATTTGCTTTCTGATGCGATCATCCGAGTAGAGTATGAGGACATGGAAGAGCTGCAGTTCGAGACAAAACAATAATTTCAACACCAACCAGCTTTTGAGTCAGGTGAGTCAATGCTTTTATCATATCGAACCTATATTTTATGCAAATTTATTTTCATTTAAATTATCAAAATACATGCTTTATTTATTATGCAAATGTATATTCAACTTAAGGTTAGATACATGCCTATTTGCCATTGTAGTATTATTACACTATCCTTTAGACACTTGAATCACATAATCTTGTCACTCTAGAAATTATAATGGTAACTCTACTAGTTATAAGTCGAACTTAATCGTCATGCTAGTCTTGTTTAATTACCAAGACATTAATTTGCCATATCATCATCTTTTAAATATGAAACTTGTTTTGGCCAGTCATTGGAGGGAAATGACTGGTATATTTGAAACAACTTAGCTTTTTTGCTTCTAAAAACACTAAAACTTGTTGTTACCATATCTGGATGGATAGTAAGATGATTGGTACAAATGTAACATGTGAAATTATGGCTTATGGTATGCATTGTCTAGATAACTTTAAGGACTGAATCCTATGATGATCTTCTAATGTAAAACAGTACAACCACAAGTCTATAATTGGTACGATTTGCCTAACTAATTTGCATCCACCAGTGCAGGTTGCATCATTGTAGTGACTCATGAATCATGTCGCTGGTTTTAAGCTGTTGTGGACACAGGCTGTGTCGCTGTGTAAGCCGTCGTGTGGTGTAAGAGGGAGTCTAGGCATGATGAACGTAACCTCACATAGATAAAATGTTAGCGGTTGTAGCTTACACTGTATGATGCATTGGTAAGGCCTTGTGGTGATCTTTTTTATTCACATATCTAAGGAAATGCATATTTCTTGTGGATAAAGTGTATAGTCTCTACAGAGTATAAACTATTTGAATATTCGAGCCCATGGTCAAGGCCGAGCATGGAAACTTACTCGAGTCAGTTTCTATTTGAAAAACCATGTGGATGGAGTGAAAACTTGTCGGGTGGATGTAACCCTGATTTTGGATTTCCCTGGGTGGATGTAACCTAGTGTGATAATTGGGTGGATATAACCATAGTAATAAAAAAATAGCATATGGTGGATGGAACCATATAACAGGTGCATGGAACCTGCAACGTTATAAATATTGCACACTTTCATTTTCTTTAATAAAATGTGGTTTGATTAAAATGCTAAGTCATAGGAATTTTCTAATTATGTAGTTTCAAAATGTTGCCTTTAAGAAACAAAAGAACTCGAGTCTAATTTTGTTGAACATTACATATATAAATATTGTATTGTGTGTGTTGGCTCATGAAGCACTGTTGCTTGTGCTCACTCTCGCTCATAAAATCCCCCAGAACCTATGGATCAAGGACACTATGTGTACTACAACGCCCCAAGAGCTGATGGTGAAGAAGATGAAAGAGATTAGGATAGTCTCTAGTAGTCTAGATCTTACCCCAACCTTACTAAGTTGGTGTTTGCGTGCACCAATATTATCCAAGTCTTTGGTTAATATCGGTTGCATACAACTTACTCCAGTCTCTTGCTTGTGGCGAGATGTGCCCTTTCCTTTTGCTTTCTCTTTCTCTTTTGTATTTTTGTACTGTATCCATTTGGCCTAATCAGCCTTTATTGTAAACTTGACCCGATACGGTCTATTGGAACTCTAATGAATGTAATATTAATGTATGATGTGGTTTATGTCATGTATGAAATGATTCAATAATGTATTATGTGGGCACTCTTTACTGATCCAGGCAATAATGTAATGGTTTCATAGAGGACCCTAGATTGGCTAATCTGGGTCCGACATTTGTTGTCCTAAAATAGCATTGTCTCCACTGTGACCCTACTATCGGCCTTTGGTAATTATAGCAAAGTCAGTGAGACATAGACGTGGTTGGAACAAAGCACCACCATGGAGGAGTTTGGTGTCCTAGGCATAAATGGCTTTGACAACGATAAATGTTCTTTTTGATTGTGGTTTATGGTTGAAGCTTATGGTTTTGGCCCTAGTGTGAGCATTCGTGCGAACGAATCTAAAGCTGATAAGCTATTTTAAAAAGGCTATCCCGATAAGCCAATTTGAAACGACTATAGAGAAGTTATCCCATTTATTTATTTGAGGAAAGACATAAGCCATAAGCTAAAAAGAATACAGCTGATGAAGTGAAGAAGTTGCAGAAATGTGCCCTGCAATGTTTTCTAGTGAGGGCCCTAGAAACAGACGGTAGAGGACTTGGTCCACCCACACCTGGAGTCCTAAATCATGGGGAGCGACCAGCAGAAGACACATCGCATGGCGTCCCTCCTCCCACTTGTAGAATCCTATCTTTTGCTAGGTTAGTTGATCACCAGCTATCATCTTACACTGTCGGGGTAATGATGGATTTGACTTGAGGAGTGGGTAAATTCAAGTATGACTTGGTCTACTTTTGGATGGTCTCTCATCTTGGATGGGATGGTCCTTTGAATTTGTTTTTTTTAAAAGGAATGGAGTGGTCTGACATCGTTTTTGGTAAGTGGAATGTAAAGTAAACTAAAATCAACCGAAGTAAAAGATCGATGGAACATCCAAAAAATCAAAACCTGAATTAATCAAACATAGATCAACTCTCACGTCCACCCATTTCCAGCTCTCACATCCGTCGAGGTGACTCCAAGCCCCGGCATGCCGCCAGCCGCCACCTCCGAGTGCTCGATCATCCTTCCCTTCCCCATCCGTTGCTCCCCCTCTGGTGTCTACCCCCTTGGGTAACTTACCTGAGCTCCGTGCTATGGCGAACCCCCTCCTCAGTGACCCGGCCACACGTCCAGTGGAAGAAGCATGCATCATCCCCTCTTCCAGGGACCCGTAGAGAGAGCTCCAATGCCGGGAGGCTTACTCGGCTGTTTTATGGCTGGCCTTGTCAAGACTGGAAGCTGATCTCATAATTGTCTTTGAATCCATCCGAAGGAGGTTTAACCTAAGGTCTGATGATTTCTCTGTTCACCACCACTATCTAGAGAACTACCTCCTCAACTTCGAGCACAGGCATAATCGCAACGAAGTGGCTGGAACCCACAAATTTATCTTTCACGACCTTGAATTGCATGTGCACTCTTGGAAGCCTTGTCGCCACGCCTTTGGTGTTGCTCTACGTTTCCATGTGTGTCTCTGCTTGGAGGGTATTCCCCTCTACACCTGGATGGTGGATGTTGCCAGTAGATTCATTGGCTCAAAATGCTCTTTGGACCAAGTCGAGCAGAATTCCATCCTTCAAAAAGATGTGCGCACTCTAAACATTTGGGCGTGGACAGCCAATCCAAGTTCCATCCCGAAGGTGTCATTACTCACCTTCACAGATGGTGTCCTCTCTGGTTAGTCTTCGGGCCCTTCCTCGGCACCCGATGTAGACTGCTGCAAGCACGTCCTCACCTTCAGAGTCCTCATTCACCCCAACTTTATCGAAGACTTTTCAGCCGCTCCTCCCAAAGCCGACCTCGCCGCCAACAGCTTCGTGCCCTTTAAGATAGTGAAACATGGCATTTTGTGGTGTTTGGGCGTGGTGGATGGCTCCGCAGAGGCTTTAGAACACCTCCAAAGTCTACACCACAATGACACCTTTGCACCAAACAGCAGGATCGAAGACAGCTCCTCTCGTCAGCAAGTTCACAACAAACCTACTCATGAGGCTTGCCATACTTATGACAAGCACACCGGCATTCGTGACAACAACAACGATGATGATCCTCATCATCACCGCTGGAGTGAACACCGTGGCCGATATAGAGCCACAGGCCATGGTGACAAAAGGCGCGGAACTTCCTGTGCTCTAGACTGCATCTACGATTGCTCCCCTAGCCTCGTAGCCCCTCCAGAGGTGAGCGACGATGTCACTCTGACTTGCTGATGGGCCAAGTCATCTTCGGTATGCTGGAACAATGCCAAGCTATCAACCTACATCCATTTGCAAACAAGGTGAGTAAAGAATGTACAGATATCACCCTGTAGGCCCTTTTTGCTTCACACGTTGCCCTTCTTCGCCAGGAGCTCACAAAATTCCTTGATAACTCAACTCATCTATCGGAGGAGAAGGCAGAGATGAGCCAGCAAGAATGGCTCTGCAAGGCGAAAGCCTACGTGCTTCAGCCAAAGATGCTTCCTCTCAGCTTCTTCTACCGTATCACTAGAGCAATGCAGCCACGCCACCAAGAGACAAGGAGGTTGGAGTCTAGGTTGCCTTTAAAGCTCTCAACTTGGCGGGCAACCCCTCTATCAATGTGGTGCCCCAAACCAAGACCCCGGCATTCCCTCTCCACACTGTGGGAATAGAGCCTAGACGACGATTGACTCACCTCTCCATGCTGCTCAGTCAGTCTAAGACTCTATCGTCCCCTCCATCCAGTGTAGGGGGCAGCTACAGCCCTGTTGCTCTAGCTAGGTGGCCTCGCCAACGCTGATGTTCATCGCCCCCGACCTCATTGCCACCGACCAAGTTGACCCTGACCTCTTCACCTACACCCATACAGGGTCCTCCGTTGCTGCCGCCCTAGAGACGAGCAACAATAACGACAAGGTCACACTCTTGCAGGACATCTTTGTGGCACTGATGCCACCTCTTCTGCCGATGCCCAAAACCGACCCACCTCTACTGGGCTTCACTCCACACTAGAGCAACTGACTTGCAGCTAAATGATCTGAAGTGCCAATCCTGAAAAGGGCTCAACAGATCCTTGCCCATAAACTCGACATCATCGAAGAGTGCCAACATCTAACAGGTCAAGCGCGCACCAATATGTGGCCATGTTCAATGGGCTGCTCCCGGTCGAGGCCATCCAAGTGCTTTCCTCACTATTTCAGGTCAACCTTACACCCGCTGACAACCGGGAAGGGCCTTCGTCAGCTCACACAGGATTGGCCAACCTTGAGAGCCTTGCAGTGCAGCCAAAAGGGCAGTCCGTCTAAGGAAAAGGAAGTCCCATGACCTCTCTCGCCTGGCTACCCAGAAGTCCCCACCTTTTGCATGCTCCTCAGTTGTACTATGTTAGCAGCTACTTTTGTATTTCATCATGCAGTGCTTTTGCCTACCTAGATGCCATAGATTGGGAGGCTTAACCTCTTTGATATATGCTGTCTACATTTGCATGTGTGTGTTGTACCGCTACCCTGGAAGCTATGTACAGCACCCCCTCTGGGCCTTCTCCATCTGCTCACCCCGTGCGCTGCTCTCCGTGATGGTCCATGTCAAGCTCGACAACGCCTCCCCAACCGCACAAACTCTATGGCTATGACTGTCACCACCACCACCACCACAATGTCTTCCAATCACATGATCTCCACTCTCTCACCCTCCACAGGCACAGCCCCGCCACAATGCAAAATCGAGGAAGCCCGAATTCCCAACACCACACACCTCCTGGGTTTTGGCTTCAATGCTTGCTCCTTTCACATTGCCTTGCCAGTGCTCTTGGTAACATTGGATAGCTCTTTTATGTGTCAGCTTTTCAATGTGTCTTGGACAATCTACCACTTTGATCTTCAAGAAACCAAGCCCCCGGTTTTTACCCTCCCCTCCATAGAGGCAAAAGTTTTCGATATCTTATGCCTGGACCCAATCTATCCATTATTTCCTGGAATGTGAGGGGTCTAAACTCCCCAGCTCATCGAACAACTATTTAGACCATGCTCAAGGCAACTTTGTCAGATAGCTTGTCTACAGGAGTCAAAGATAAGTGCAGTCGATATAGCCCTGGCCAAGTCCATTGGTGGTAACAGACTTGACAAATTCGCCTACCTCCCTGCAGAGAGCACTAGAGGAGGGATTCTTATTCTTTGGGCCAATGATGCAGTCTTCATCTCCAACCCCCGACGCCATGAATTTGGCATCTCAATTGACGTGACAATCTGAGACTACTCTACCGCATTTGTCCTCACCTCGGTGTATGGCCCAACACTCGACAAGGACAAGGAGAGATTCCTCTTGGAACTCTTGCAAATTCGCCCACTGCCGGCCACCAAGTGGCTCCTTCTGGGCGATTTCAACCTATCCACAAGACCATCTACAAAAACAACTCAAACCTCAATCAGCATCTTATGGGAAGATTTCGCAACACCCTAAGTTCCTGTGAACTACAAGAGATTCACCTTCAAAACCGTAGATACACTTTGAGTAACGAAAGAGATAACCCCACTCTAGTCAAACTAGATAGATGCTTCTGCAATACTACTTGTAACACCAGCTTCATTAACCAAGCCCTTTAGTCCTTATCCACATCCTGTTTCTGATCACTACCCCTCCTCCTTTCTAACATTAGTGGACCATGGCCACCTAATGTTTTTCACTTAGAAAATTTCTGGACTCGATTGCCAGCTTTCTAGTAGGTTGTCCAGGATGCATAGGTGAAGACCTCATCTGGCCACAACTCGATTACCACCTTCAACATGAAACTTAAAAACACAGTGGTTTGATTAAGGGCATGGAGCAACATGCTGCTCCCAAATGTAAAGCTGCAGCTACACATGGCTAAAGAGATCATCCTGCATCTCAACATCGCTTAGGAAAACATAATCCTAAATCCCAAAGAGGCCAACCTCCGAACCCACCTAAAAAAAGAGAGTTATAGGTCTGGCAGTCATTCAAAAATCTTTCCTCAAGCAAGCATTGCGTATTAACTGGTTGCGAGAGGAAGACGCAAACACAAAATTTTTCCACGTCAAAGCCAACTCTTGCAGAAGAAGGAACTTTATCCAACGCCTCATGAGGGATCAAGGCTGGGCATGAAAAATCTTATGTACTCTTTGACCATTTCTCCCAAATACTTGGCCACAGCTTGCATGCAACCACCACCTTCAACTGGGAAACATTACAACTGCCACATTCAGACCTACATGTCCTAGACGCGCCTTTCACTAAACTTGAGGTACACATGGCCATCCTTCAATTACCGAAGGATAAAGCACCGAGTCCGGACGGTTTCAACGGAACCTTTTATTATGCTTGCTGGGACATTATAAAAGAGGACCTCATGGCCATCTTCCAAAGCTTCTATAACCTAAGAACAACCAACTTCCAATGCTCCAATACAGCCAATATTATCCTTCTCCCAAAGAAAGATGGAGCTCAATCTGTGGCAGATTTTAGATTCATCAGTCTCATTCATAGTGTTTCGAAGATCATCACAAAAACTTTGGCCTTGTGCCTCACTCCCTTCCTGAACAACCTAGTTTCTTAGAGCCAAAGTGCATTCATTAAAGGAAGATGCATTCTGAATAATTTCCTTTACATCCGGAATCTTGCAAGATCCTTCATCATGCGAGAACGCTGACTATCCTCCTCAAACTAGACATCGCCAAGGCCTTCGACTCAGTCCACTGGGATTATTTGCTGCATTTGTTAACAATAAAGGGGTTCCCTCCTCGCTGGAGGGATTGGATCTCTTGCCTCCTCTCCACCGCAACTTCCAGAGTCCTCCTAAATGGTGTTCCTGGAAACATTATTCAACACTACAAAGGTCTTCGACAAAGTGACCCACTCTCCCCCTTCCTCTTTATCCTAGTGGTAGACCCTATTCATAACATCCACAAGATAGCAATGGAATGGGGTCTCCTGCAACCTTTATGTGGCCACACAACAACCCTATGAACCTCCCTCTATGTGGATGACACGACCATCTTCTTGCACCCTTCCTGGACAGATGTCAACACCCTTGTCTATGTCCTAAAAAAATTTGGTGAAGTTACAGGCCTACACACAAACTTACAAAAAATGCTGAGTGGAACCGATACGTTGTGAAGGGACCGATTTACTAGACGTGCTTCATGATTTACCGGCTATCCTAACTACCTTCCCCCTAGAATATTTGGGCCTGCCCCTCGCAATCTAAAGACTTCATCGCCTGCACTTCCAAAGGCTACAAGACAAAATGTCCGGTCGCCTGTCTAGCTGGCGGGATAAATTATTAACACTTGCGGGTAGGAAAATTCTGGCAAAACCAGTCCTAAACGCCCAAGCAACATATGGTAAATTAGCAAGCTTCTGGAACTTGGGTTGGGCACATGGCAGATGCCCACAAGACACCACCCGTGCCTTTTTGCAGCCTCTAAAAGAAAAAATCGATCCTTGCATGGGGCTTTAACGGGAAACAAATGGCTACAAGATCTCAATTGGTTCATCAACTCAACCGCACAACACATTCAAGAATTCGTCGTCTCTGGGGCCATATTTCCTCCTTGAACCTTCGGGAAGGGAAGGACGACTGCATCACTTGGATGCTCACTCTGCGTAGAAACTACACCGCAGCGTCAGCGTACAAAGCGCATTTCTCTGGCACAATACACACCTCTATGAATCCCCTAGTCTGGAAGGCTTGGGCCCCACAAAAATGCAAAATATTCACATGGCTGGCTTTGCAAAATAGGCTGCGAACTACTGACCGCAGCTCTTCAAGAGGATGGCCAAACCAATCAATTTGCCCCCTCTGCAGGATCTTCCATGAAACAGCCATCCACCTCTTCACTGAATGCCCCTACACAAAAAGAATTTGGACTCTCATCGATCAATGGATTACCTTGGATTCCATCGACCCCGCTTCTTGGCACACCGCTGCCTCCATTCGACATTGTTGGGAGCCGCTGTTCTCAAACCAAACGTACCTCACAAACCTTTAGCTTCCTTCATGATGCTCGTCACCTGGGAAATCTAGAAGGAGAGAAATTCTCACATCTTTCGCAACGTAGATGCCTCCCCATCCTCCCTCCTTGCAAAAATCAAGGCCTCAGCATTTAATATATGGCGGAGATCCTACCTAAGAGCAAGTACAATAGTATAGCCAATTAGTGGCTATAACACTTGTCCATTTCATCTATAGTCTTCAAAAAAATAGTTGATACAATAAGGTAGCTATTACAATAACTATTTGACCTCACGTGTAAGAGAGTGAAATGCATATTTTTACATGCTATAGCTAGCTGTAATTTAGTAGCCAGCTTCCTTCAATCTCTTCCTTTCTCTCTCTGCCATGTAAGATTTTGTTGATATTATATTTGCTATAGCCTGCTGACTAAGCCTTATTGTACCTGCTCTAATGCTGTAACGCCTTAATTCTTCTTTTTCAGGTGTGGCCTTTTAGGCCGCTACCCACTCTTTGTTTATAAACTCCCCTCAGCATTTAATATGTGGCAGTGCTTCTGCCTATTAAAAAAAATCAAACGCAAGCGAGAATCACTCGCCAGTTTGAAATATTGATTTGTGAGGGACCAAAAAGATCTGAATCACAGTCTCGATGCAGACTTGATAGACCGGATGCCCAACTCTCTCGTGTCCAAACCCACCCAAATCAAGCCCCAAATTGCAAAAAGAAAGGCAAGAAAGACGCATGAATTAAATAGCGAGGCCGAGGAGCCTAACCCAATTGTCTGGAGGAGGGTAATCATTGTGAGACACCAAAAGTCCTTCTTCCCCAGCAGGGAGACGAAGCCACCGAGGAGGACGACGGTGGTCCACAGAAGCACAAGGTAACCAACCCCCCTGACGGCCATCAACAGGTACCCCACAATCAGGGCATAGCTGTTGATCTTCATTACTTCATCCCACTCTGAGTATTTAATCGCGCGAGCCATTCTTCCCCTAGAAAGTTGATGTGTACTGCACCTCAGCAAGCCAATATATTAGCGTGCATGCTCATTCCTCTGGCTGTCCCCTAAATAAGCATGACGTGAACGAGAACAGCTCTTGACCTACAACAAGCGAGGTCAATTAATGTCCAAATGTAATATAGGCAACCGACTAACATATGTGTTGTATGGCCACTCAACGGCGAGAGTTGCGCAACAACGAAGAAGGGATGACACCTAGCTAGGTTCCGTTTGGAAATTGTGGTGAACTATGATAATCTTATTTGGGATATTTGCTGTTCGGTTAGTTTCTTTTTTCTATACTAATTAAGTTGCAGACAGAGATATATCATTGCATTCCAAATAAAAGGACAAGTGAGTGGAAATATGAGTGGAACAACGGTTGGATAACGGAATTTGTCTAACTTGATTCTAGTTTATCAAACAAATGGCTAGATTTGCCATAACTGCTTTTCCACAGTAGCTTTAAAAATAAGCATCGAATGCACGTCACAACACCACATGTTAACAACCACAAACTTTCCCTTCAAGGAGAATGAATTGCACCATTGTTAAGCAAATGCACCAATAGAAGAATAGCACTTAATTACTTAACCATGAAATTTTGTAGCATATCCTTTTTAGATCAAGGGAAAATTTCATTAAGTGAATGAAAAAGGTCCCAGCCTCTACAATCCGAAGATCGTACACAGCTTAAAGGTTACAACCAAGAGCAATCAAGCACAAGAACTAACACAAAGCAAAAGACACAAGATACAGGAAAAAACAGGCACTACGCCTCAATCCTATTCCGGAACTTCCATCCAAATTTTGCAAAGACCTCCATGATGACCGTCTCCAAAATCTGGCATCCATTCTTGAAGATTGGTCTTTCTTCTTCTTTACTTAACAAGGACCAATGCCGGATCCAATACGTTGCCCTAAAAATGACTTGCAGAAAGGTGTTGGTTTTAGCATTATTGAACACCACGTCATTTCTATTCAACCACATTGCCCAACAGAGAGCCGCAGCACCTAGTAAAATCTGATTTTTGAGTTTTGCCCCGATGCCATGAAGCCAAGAGCCAAACATATCCGATATACTAGATGGTGGATGAATTCCAAAGGTGATGTGCACTGTGTTCCATATAAATCTAGCAAAGTGACAATCAATGAAAAGATGTTGTATCGTCTCCAAAGAGTTACAAAAACAACACTTGACACTCCCTTGCCAATTCCTTTTTGCTAAATTATCTTTTGTAAGAGTGACCCCTTTTTGGAGATACCAAAGGAAAATTTTAATTTTCAAAGGCACTCTTATTTTCCATAGTGGATTTTTCGTAGGTAAGACTCCCTCTTGAATCAGATTCAAATACATAGAGCGAACCGTGAAAAACCCACTCCTATGAAGGTTCCAAACAAACACATCCTTCTCATTTGTAAGGTTAACTGTCACAACTTTAGAGACTAAGTCGTACCACGCTATCAAATTACCTTCCACCAAACCTCTTCTAAACGACACATCCAGTGGCGTAGAAGCTAAAACCTTAGCCACAATATCATTCTTTTTCCTCACAATCCTATAGAGCGATGGATAGACATCCCTTAAGGGTTTATTTCCTAACCAAATATCCTAGTGCTGTGCCACCTTACCTCTCTGGCTGGTGGCCAGAGTTTGATTCCTTATTTGTGGGGATTTTTCACTACGGTTTTTCAGCATTTGAATTCATTACCTGTGGGTTGTAAGGCATAAGAAGACTACACTAAACACTTTTTCTCATCCTTTCTCAAATAACAAATGAAATTACACAAATACATTGGCATAATATCTAAATCTTTCTACACTGATAAATCATTAGAATTGAATCCTTTTATATCAAGTTCAGAAAAACAATCCTTTTTCAATTAAAATAGGATCGGTATAAGAGATTCAGTTGACATATCAGTGCCTAACAAGTATAAAATCTATGAACCCTCATGGATGTGTTTTTAATATTTTGCAATTTGTTAAATAAAATGACGACTATTTTGCCCATACTGACTAAAATAAGTGCCTAGAGATCTGTGATCTTACCCTAAATTCTTCTCTTTTGCTGTGTTTTTCTGTAAAATTTAATGTTTTTACAATAAAAAATAAATCTAGTTTTTAAAGAAATCACTACTTAGTATGACTTCAGCGAGGGCTATCAGAGGAACGCTACCAGAGGAAGGTACACTACCAGAGGATGAGGCCTCGGCGTAGGATCCGCGCGCGCTGCAGCAAGGCGGGTAAGAATCTCAGCTCAGACCCAGGAAGAGCAAATCTTGCTAGCACTCCATACCTCATACCTTGGTTATATGCATGTGGCCATCTGCACTCTTTGAACAACTGGAATAAAGATTAAAGGGTAAAAAGAAGAGAAAGCAATCTATGTCATCATCTGGTGCCCAAAACCCGACTTTGTTTGCTTTTGTTCCTGTTTGTGTTTATCTTCCTGTTGGCACCCGTAGCAAACGGGCAATTCCACTTTTTTCTATGCACAAGTTTCAAATCGAACAGCTTTACAATTCGCGTATTCAAATTTTGAACTCGACCAAATTTGAGCGTTCAACTAGCGGATTCAAACTTTCACCAACAAAATTGAGCTTTGAGTTCCCAAATTCATTCCACTTTTTTCTATGCACAAGTTTCAAATCGAACAGCTTTACAATTCGCGTATTCAAATTTTGAACTCGACCAAATTTGAGCGTTCAACTAGCGGATTCAAACTTTCACCAACAAAATTGAGCTTTGAGTTCCCAAATTCAAAACCTTTCGACTCCAACAATCAAACCTTCAACTCTAGATTTAAATTTCAACCGGGGGATTGAAACTTTCATTTGGGAACGTGGAGGCACGCGGCCCTTGGTCGTCGGTGGAGGTGGTGTTTGCGACGGTTAGGGTTTGGGCGACGAATAGAGGACAAGGAGATGCCGCATTGGGGATGAAGATCAGGCGCCGGGGTGGAAGCTGGTGGCCTCGCCGGCGGGAAGAGGAATGAGGAACAGTGTGGAGACCACTCGTGCAACAGAACACATTGAACCTATTCAACGGCCATGAGGCCCCCTAGGCGGGAAAAAACTAAGAAATTCCCACGTTAATCTAAAAAGGAAAAAATAGCTAGAAATTCTCAAACTAATCAATGTACTAATTGGAAGCTCTCTAAAATGCCCCAACACTAATCCTAGGTGCGCAAAAAGTAAGAAATTCCCACGCTAACCTAAAAAAGAATAAATAGCTAGACCTCACCACTGCACCACGTTAACTAAGAGAGTCCAGAACGAGAGAAATTGGCACTTCACTAGGCAGAAAGTGCTGTGTGTTTTTGAATGCGTGGTGTAATCAACATCACGATTCATGATAACACACACACACTAACTATTTCCACACCAATACTACGTGAATATGGACTTAATCCCGAATTCGACATTTCTCGCACAAATCTGAAACCGAACAGGACCAAGAGATACAAACCCAGGCATCCATCAGAACGGAAGTTTGCTGAGTTCATTTGAAGTCCATGCCAAGCAACTGCTATACTGCATGATGAAATAGCAAGACGTATTTGTCGTCTGAAGACAAAAACCAAATGGCAGGGTGTTTGTGTTTCACAAATGAACCAACAGACGAGCAACTTTTAACTCGAGGTTTCAGATTTAGACTGACATGACACAAGGTAGCTGTTGGGTTTCATCCTTCACGCCCTCATGACACATAAAAACACAAAATTGTCACAAGTCACAACACACAGAATTTTCCAACGACAGTACGGACGAACAGAGAGAATTACTAGTCTGCGTACTCAATCAGGTTTCCCTCGACAGAGCTAGCCGGTACAATTGGCAATTCCTGTGCCTCTTTTTTTGTCCACAAGTTCCTGCGCTTCTTTCACGAGGGAAGCGAGAGTCCTGATAGGCTTCGTTGTCGTTGCGCCATGATCGCCGCTGGCGAAAACCATGGAGCAGTCAAGATCCAACATGCTTTTCGAAGCAATAGACAGTGATTCCATCAAGCTCTCCAGGTCTTGTTGCACGTAACTGCCTTTGTGTTTCATCATTGATATGACCATCTTAGTGGTAAGCTTCATTATTCTCAGGCAGTCGGCCCTGAGCTGACAGTTTCTTTCTACCATCTTCTGGAGATTCTTCGCAATGTCAATTGCACCAAACTGACTAGCCAAATCTTGATCTGCACTGATAAATATGTCGCATACCGTCACACAAAGGCATAATAAGGTTGGTAATAACAAGGCTGCCTGGAATTCCTCCTCCTGCTCATCGTTTTGCCTAGAAGAGCTGTTGCCCGGCCACCATCTTGAGAACCATCATGAGGGTTTTCTATGTCAAATTTTGGTACCGATGAGCCGGCTTGGTTAGCTTCGTTTCCTGTACGTATTTCTCCTGTTAACCCACTGCAGAGTATTTCTCCAAGCAACTGCAACAGTAAGAGCATTTTTAGTTTGACAGGTGGCAGGATCGCCCCATATATAATGTTGATCAAAATAAAACAAAGGTTATTTATTTGACATGGATTACCTTTGGCATTGCATCGGTCATGGATTTCTTAAGTTCCTGGAGACATTCATCATCCTTAGTGTAATAACTACATAGATGCTCCAGAATTTGTGCTGCACTTATTCTGTATTTGTTGTTTCTGACACGTAGAAGCATCTTAGTGAGACTATCAACAGCATCAGCATTTACTTGTAAGATAATCGTTGCATTGCTTCCGCCTTCCGAAGATAGCATCGCCAGTGCTTCGCCTGCAAATTTTCTGATGTAACTGCCCTTGTTATCATCAGTGAAGATGTGTAGCAGCATCTTGATGAAGTTTTCTCTGCTTTCGGTGCTCATACTCGAATATTTTTCATCCATGTATAGTTGTGTGAGAATCCCCATGGCTTGTTTGTGCAGCTCTGCTGGCTCTTCACCACACTCGTCACACCTGAGAATGCTCTCCATGGTGTTGATTGCATCCTTGTTTGTAGAGATTTCGTGGCGCAGCTTGGCGCCAGTCTCTCCAGGAGCAGTCACGAGCTGGCCCATCACCCTCAGTGATCCCTCTACTATGCTGGACCAGGCAACATGATCTTGGATGCTGTGGAGTAGGTCGGAGGTTACAGGTGCCATGATCTTGGGGAGCAGACCTTTGGTGTTTCTCATGACTCTGCAGTTGTCCTCGTCGGCGGCGAGCTTCCGAAGGATACGCAGGCCTTGCAGCAACAGCTCCTTGTAGGCCTCCCGAAGCTCACCGTCCTCTCGCTCATCACTGTCTGAACGTGGAAGACGGAGAGCTTCTTGATTCCAGTCCTGCTCACATGTCTCGAGTAGCCAGTCTCGCTGATATGGCTGGACTAGATGGTACTCCTCGAATGTGTCGAGCAGGAGGTTATGCACTGGATTCCTCGCGGAACTGATCCAAATGGATCTCACCGGCAAGGTAAGCCATTATCCTCGCGGCGCGCTCCTCATCTCTCTGTCATGTGGGCCTCTCGAATCCAACATCTGCAGCAGTTTCAGGAGTATGTGGCTAGAGGATGCAGACCCGACCAGATGTTTTATCAGCATGTGCCGCCTACTGTCAGAATCGAGCATAAGTGATTCCTGCTGACGGATGAGTACGTCCAGAATCCTTACCCCGGAACGGTAGCTGTCAGGTAGCTTGAAATCCATCATTAGGCCCACGGCATATGTGATCAGGTTCCTTCCTCTGGCGAATGTTGGGTCCTTCTCGCATCCGATTCTGGTCTCGTGCTCGTAGTCCCGAAGGGATATGCTTGCCCGATCATCGAAATGGTATTCTTTGACCACTTTCTTCACTGTCCTCGGAAAAGAAAAGATTAACCAGAAACTGAAGAGCGTACCCTGGAGCACAACCAGGTTGTACAAGATTTGCAGTGCCGGCTTCAGGTTTTGATCTCCATCCGCGCTGCCCCTATAATCGTGCAGCCGGAGTAGCTGTAGCACACGCCAATACGAAATCCCGGCTGAGATCAACAACCCAAACATATAGATAGGCACCAGAGCGCACAACTCAATGGCCATCATCGGTAGGTAAGGCACAAGTACACCAATTGCTACCCAGTGGAACCATCTAATATCAGCCATCCAACGGAACTTTTGGCGCACTTTGTCACGAAACATGCCCAAGGCTGATTTCGCAACATAGCTTAACTTTTCAGTGGAAAACACATCGAAGAGCCTGTTGTAGGAAGTTCCAAGTTAGATTCGGACCAGATATATGTATGTACCGCACACACATATATAAGGGTAAAAACATTTCATATCTAAATTCTAAATTTCATATCAATCATATACATGTATGTAGACGGTTCTTGATTTGAGAATCTAGACACCTATGTTCCTTATGTAATGTTTAGATGTTTAGCCACACACTAGTTTTCACTAAGTTTAATATTCGAAAAACTTATCCATAGACATGGGTGATTTCAAAATGTTGGTCCAGAGGAGGAATCTTTATTAATTTGGTATAAAATAAAATATCTAGTTTTCAGACGCTGGCGAATTATATGATAAACCATCAAATGTGAAGAAGAACCTCGCATGTAGGTAGGGGGAGATTTTCGCCTAGGTCAATTAAGGACTGAATGCTATTATCGCACATCTAAGTCACACCATACAACCATATGTGTTATGAGTTCTGGCTTTAGCTGATTAAAATTGTCTAGGTCTAGCCTTGCATTGTGGTAGGCGTAGAAGTAGTAAGGGTATTACGATTAGGTTTGCTCATAGGGGCTCTATTCATCAAGGTGTTGGGACCAAAACTTATTAATACAACAATGAATGCTCACTTAGGAGAATGACATACCTAAGTGAGGGTTTATTAGTTAGCTCACTTGGGGAAAGGACATGCTCAACTGATGGATTGTTTATTCATCGGGCTGGTGCAATGTTAGAGCTAGGTGACCTAAAAGTTATATGATAATTATTTTCGTCACATGCCAAGAAAAGCATGAAGTTATCAATAGTATATTTGATTATCTCATATGGGTAAAATTATACAACCTCTGCAAAGTGTTAAAAACTATTTAAATAGTTATGCTCATGGTCATGAGCATGCTTGGATGCAACCACAATAGGTATAGTTTTCCTTTTCAAAACTGCTTCACTGAACATAATGGGATTACATGTACGTCTAATCGTGTGTCGTGCCCATGGATATAAATCATGTGATGTTCACAACCGAGGAAAGCTACGAATGGATATGATTTACTATAATTAAAGTTATATAAATGTTATTTCATTACATGTCAAATGTTCTTTACAGTTCTATTGCAAATTACTATTTATCGTTATTGCAAATAAAATATGCTTCATGCTGAAAATAACTTAGTATAGAGTCTCATCCTTTGTGACTTTGCACACACACACACACACACACACACACACACACACACACACACACACACACACACACACACACACACACACACACATATATATATATATATATATATATATATATATATATATATATATATATATATATATATATATATATATATATATATATATATATATATATATATATATATATATATATATAGGATGCTGAAATGGGACACCTAGGTGCCCATACACCTAGGCTCCTGCCGTTAGATTGCTTTTAGATACGTGCTAGAGCAATGGTATGTATGGTATGTAATATATTAGGCATGCTAAATCAATCATGGAAGGAAAGTCTTAATCATGGATGGAAAGTCTCAATCACACTAGCACGCATCTAAAAGCAATCCAAAGGTAGGGAGACTAGGTGTCCAGACACCTAGGTGCCCCTGTTATTTATAATATATATATATATATATATATATATATAGTTGTGATACATTACAAATCTTGCTGAGTGCACAATGTACTCAACCTTGCCTAAATTATTGTTGATCAGGGAATGAAGAAAGATACATGCTCGACGATGTGTACCTTGCCCCCAGATCTGGGGAATTTGACGATGGGTATTTCTAAGGCCTAATCGTCAGTCGGTAGCCTGTAGGCTATGGTGGCATATCACTGGATGTTTCTGCTTATTTACTAATCTTCCGCTACACTTTACTCTTGACTCTAATATTTATTTGGCTGGTCGGCCCTATGTTGTAAACCATATTATGCATCACTATCATATTGCCCCCCTTTTGTATAAAGTTATTGTATGCAATGTGTATTAATGTGATCTCGATGTTGTAAATGTGTGTACTAGCCACTGATCATGGGATCAGTACAGAACACATATGGTAATTTTGGGTAACGCTGGGGTCCCCACAAAATGCGTCTGATAACCAGACCAAAGGAACAGCTAAGCGAGAGGGCCAAGGCATATCCAAAATGCCTGAGAGCCAAACGACCATCATGGAGGTCAATCTAGTTGGGGTCCCTCTACATCCCAAGAAAGTAGTGGCTGTATTCTGAACCAATCTAACCAAAGCGATGTCCAACTTCCGATCGACGAAATTCAGTCATTCGAGCAAAGATTTAGAACACTTGGGGAATTAAAAAAGCTTTTGCAATCATTCACCCCTTTGATTATCATCATCAGTCCAACATACGAAAAGTAGAACAAGAACACAAGATGTAGTTAAGACATGGTGTTTAGATCTAATAAGCAGAACTATATCAACTTATGCAATTCTTGCCGGTGTTGATTATGGTGATGAACCCATGACAAGGGTAAAACTCGGAAATGACCAATGTAGATTTGTAGAGTGAGAGCCACCTTAGTATTCTTTCATCAAATTAACATTGCTACCTTGGATTCTAGTGCTCATGACCTAAACCTAGTCGATATTAGCTTTTAGCCTAATTGCTTTGTACCTAGCTATCATATTGTTGTAGTTGGATCATATTTACCCTCATATACATTAACCTTGGGCAGTTAGATGATATTTGAGTTGTGAACCTAGGGCAAAGTTAGACCATTATCGTGGAATGCTCGGGTGAAAGGCTACATTTGACCGTGCACTTGCCATATTTATTTATTACGTGTATCACATGTCAACACTGCTATCTTACCTGTATGGATACTTAACATATGTTTATCAAGTTACTTTAGTAAGATTCACCTCAAAATTTCAAGGTTCAAGTTGCTTATTTACAATACCATCATCCTCATAATGTAATTCATGCAACTTTTAAATTGAATCCAGTGCATTAAAAACTATGACAAGCTAGCTGTACAATGTTTTCCCAATGATCCAATTATAATTATTGTAGATGCATTAACATTGATACTTTGTGCAATTATTGTCACGCTACTCCTATCTCAAACATTTAAAAAGTCTAAAAAGCTTAACCCCGAGCTGCACGTGATACCTCAATTCGTAACACCTTTTGTTTCCACTTTTGAGGGCTTGATCTATTTGAAGTCTTTAACATTTCCATTATCCCTTCTAAATCCTAAACTTTTAGGGTTAGTCTAAAATAATCTTTTCAACAATAGAGACACCCCACCTGGGAGATTTAACATATTCAACTCATTATTTTAGTAGGAAGTTACAAGGGACACTCGAAAAGATGGAGCCAAAGAAGGAACTATCATTAAAAAAATTGAAGGAAAGAAAGGTAGGAAACTAAGCAGTAAAGATGCATGAATTAATATGGTGAGAAAGACTAACTTGATTGTCTGCGTGAGGGTAATAAATGTAAGACACCAAAAGTCCGTCTCCTCCAGCCCAGAGACGAAGCCACCGAGGAGGACGACGGTGGTCCAAGTAAGCACCAGAAGCCTGTGCCCTCATGCACATCAACAGAAACCCATGGAGATGCAATGCAAGTTTATGATTCGTTCCTCCCACATGGAGCCATCAATGAGCTTCTGGCCACGTGCCATTCTCCCCCTGAAGATCGAGTCAAGGCCAATCCAATATGATTAGCATATGCATGCTCGATCAGTCCTCCCATTTTTAACACGACTACGAAGTAGACGATGATACTAACTAGACCATTTCGCGCCTTCACTACGCGCTATCCGCGAACAAAAAGACCATATGCTTGCATGCTCCAGTGCATGCAAGGGATTGAAGGGACGCATGTTGGGAATATACTCACAGAATTCCCTCTTCTTCTCACGTAGGAAATCACTCATTGATCTCCTTTCTCAACTTGTCTCTGTTAGAGTTAATCTTGATGCTTGTCAGTAGGGAGTTAGTTGTTTAGTGACTACACGTGTTCAAGTAGCACTCGTGTGTTGATAGCGATGGGAAAAGAAGTTAGAGTATTGTAGCAATCTTAAAGTTCTGTACTAGTATTAAGTTAGAGTATTGTAGCAGTAATAAGGTAGAGCACTGTAGAAGTCTTAAAATACTATACCAGTCATAGTGGGTACTGTAGTCGAGAGTCTTTGAGTGATCAAATAAAAGAGATAAGAGAGAATCGATAGTGGTCGGTAGCTACAAGTACCGCTTATGTTGCCCCGGGATGGAGCCATAAGGAATCCGGTGACACGTGACACAGACGCGATTTCGATACCCACTATAGTACAACAATCCTATATCACACTTTGTTATAATGCCTCTAGAATTGACAATACCTATATATGTAATTTTATTTTTGCGGTGCCACCGAGCTACAGTGGCAATATATGTGGATTCTACGTTTGCCGCCAAGGGAAATCATGGACACTAAGATGCATGATCCAAAGTTTTGTCAACCTTCAAATAATTATTATTTTTCATACATGCTAATTAATGATTTAACATTGCTCCTAGCGACAACGGGTGGACTTCACGAAAGTGCATTTGATCTTGACAAACTTGTCGAAATTCGTAGAAACCTCTCCTAATTCTTGGTAGCAGAGGTCATAAACAAGACTCGAGAGTTCCACCCCGACAATAGTGATTAGATGTTGAAACATTAGATTCAATTGTAATCCCTCAATTGTGCTTAATCAAACAATTCATTCAATTTAATTTATTTGTGAGATTTATGTAACAATTGTCATGCTATATATATGTGATCTACTTGTGTTGTTTCATTCATCTGTGTGATTTATGTAATGATTGTCCTGTGCTATATACGTGATCTTGCTTGTTTTCAGAGGGCATGGCTATCATATCCTGAGGCTAGCCGAAAAAAGAGCAAATAAAATCGCTGTTGAAATAGCTATCACAGATGGTTCGGTGTTCCAAACCGTCTATGATATATACCCAGACAGTTTCAAACACCAAACCATCTGTGATATGAATGATATCACAGACAGTGTTTGTTATTAACCGTCTATGATATCGTGTATATCATAGACAGTTCGAAACACCAAACCATCTATGATATGAACCATATCACAGACAGTGTTTGCTATCTTATTTTAATTTTTTGCTATTATTTGTTGATTCAATAGTAAGTTAATTATTTGTTGCTATTTCAATTTGCAGTTGATTCAATGGAGAACTACGATTTTCAACTCTCCGAATTCAGCCTCTCAGTGGAGGATATGCAATCCTTTCAAGAAGGATATTCATCCGTGAAAGGTCTACATCCACAACAAACCGAGAGCCGAAAGCGACGCCCCGGTGGAACAGGTCCAATCGATCCATTTTCTCTGGCTCAACAAGTGCATCCACAACCCATAGCACGGTGCAAAAGAACAAGAGCTACTACATCGAGTCCGGAACGATTTCGACAAGAGTTCAAGACTAACGATGATGGGAATTCAGTGAGGTATGTTGTTTGTAAAATTTATGGTAATGAATTGTCTGCAAAATCTTTAGGTGGGATAGGTCACCTGCAATAGCATCTGCAAGCTGCAAAAGAAGGCAAGGAATACAAATGCGCCAAATGCAACTGCAATATAACCTCGACGACTCGATACGCATTTGGGAGTACAACCTGAGGTAGCCCGGAATCTCTTTGTAGATTAATTGCTTCTCAATATTTACCTTTAAATTTTGGTGAGTCGATGCTTTTCAAAAATATATTAGGATAACGTAGCAATGAACGTTTGTCCTAAAAAGTTGGCTTAGACATGCTGTTAGATGGAACTCTACTTGCCTTATGCTTAAACATATATTGCCATATAAGATCACCTTATCTGTTTTCCTTCACACTCAAGGTTATCAATCTCGTAGCTCCTCCAAAGAGAACCCAAGTTAGAGACCCTAAATTTCTTTGAGGACGATTGGGTTGTTGATGAAAAATATTTTCTTTTTAGAACTTTTCATAAAGCTACATTTATATTTTTCGAGTATACTATCTAATCTCTCCTCTAATTGTTCATAACATTCTTCAAATTGCTGCTCACCTAAAGGTTTTTGAAAATGATCTGAACTACGAGGATGTCTTTGTAGTTGCCATGAAAACTAAGTTTTAAAATATTGGAAGGAAATTCCTATTTTATATACATTCGCCTTTATTTTGGATCCTAGGACCAAACTCAAAGGATTTACAAATGTATTACAACTTTTAAGTGATGCTACCAGTTTAGATTATTGTACATACTATAGAGTAGTTAAGGATAAATTATGTAAGGTATATGAGAAATATGAAAATAAGTTTGGGCTGTGCATTTAGAAAGACCCGGTGGCCCTAGCACTTCTAGGGGGACTATGCAATGGTGCAAGATTTTTGGTTCTTCCTCTAGAGATTCTCGTGCAGGTGCAGGTACACATCAGTCAGGAAGAGGAAGGCGACAAAGCACTGGAGACCTATCAAGCTATCTCAACAGTGACAGCGTCAGCTTCGAGCAAGAGTTGAACATCCTCTCATGGTGGCAAACCCAGAAAGTAACATATGCAGTACTGTCCATATTAGCACGGGATGTGTTGACTGTTCTTGTCTCTATAGTCTCCTCAGAGTCAGCCTTCAGTCTATCAGAAAAGTTTCAAGCGAGTTTAATCAAGTTTCAAGAGAGATCCGAACATGTTTCATGGAGTTTCAATGAATGCCATGTGAAAACTTCGAATTTTTGAGTGGACTTCAAGTTTCTACCAAGTTTCCCAAAAAAACAAGTATCAATCAAATTTCAAAAGGAAGGACACAGAGAAATTAGAAAAAATAAGAGGAATTATGTGCTAGGAGGCCACTAGGGAGCGCTCGATGGCGAGGATGCACGCAGCAGCGATCTCCCACGACCCATGTGGCCACTTGCCTTCCTACATCACATGCGCCGTCGTGCCATGCTCACATGCTCCGGCATCGCCGTGCTCTTCTTGTGCACTGCCTACTCACCACTCATGCTCACCTACTACAACGCTTCGCTCACTTGCAATAGTTGAACCCGTAGCCACACTTGCTCGCTACTTGGGTTTGCTCCTCCACCCGCTTAATGCGTTGCGGCCATGTCCACGAGCACTTTGCACGCCACGACCAGCGTGTGTGCAGCGGCGTCGCTCATCGCTCCTTGTCGGCGAATCGAGGAAGTGCATGTGAAGCCAAGAGATGAGAGAGAGAGAGAGAGGAGTGCGTGTGAATGGGTTTGACTTTGAAGATGAAGGGATAAGGTTTGTTTGGATGTGGATGGGAGGTCAGTGGACAGCTAGTAATGAGTCGAATGAGTTAATGCAACGACGATTTATCGTGTCTTTTTTTGCTATGCGAGAGAATGATGATGTTGTGCTTTACTTTGTAGAGTTAGAGTACCAAGGCAGTAGACATTTTCACTAAAGTTCTCCATTCTTCTCATTTTGCTTCTTTACAGGGGGAGCTAGGGGTTATTAGTCCTTTTAGCCTATTTTAACAAGGAGTTTGACTCTTTTACATCAATTGTATCATAATACATATTTAAATTCAGTAACTTACATTGTAAATTACTGTATGGAGCTTTGAATATTATCTCTATATGACATGATATGTTTGCTTTAAATCTTGTTATGTCTTGTGCAAATTTGCTAGATTTATTATATCTTTCTATGTATAGCCTAGTTTTGCCATGCTAGCTTGCTTAATTATGAAAAATTTGAACTAAATCATATTAATATTGGATTTTATGACTAGTTTTGCTCTAGTGATCCTCTTATGATTTATGCTATCAACGATTGAGTCGCCGATCTTACAAAATAATATAAGAAAAATAGCTAAGAATCCTTGAAAGAGTATAGCGATGCTCTTTATTGCAATAAACTGGTTACATGGGTTCCTTTAACAAGGCAAAAGATTAGCCCTACATTGAATTGAATAGGAATGAATTCATTTGAATCCATCTTGAGTCAATTGGTTCTATCTATGTCATCGTCATCCAGCCTTAAATATCAACGAAGGGACTCGGTTATCCACCGGAGAAGACGCCTTATGGAAACAAATGTGGTGGTTGGGAAGCGATTATTGTTAGAGAGAATATCTAATCGTCGATTGTTCTCGTGGGAGATAGGTGTGGATAACAACCGCATGATAGTTGTTGCAAGTGACTTAGGGCTGAAAGCATCGTGTTGTTTGAAATGGATAAGGCACATGTTCTATCCATCGCACAGAAGAAATATCCTAAAATCAGATCTATTGACCAGTTCAAAGAATCTCCGAGCGATCATCCTGGCCGGACAATACTCGAGGAATAGCCTTTAGTGGTTTTATGACCATAGGGCCACATGGCCTTAATTAAATATTAAAGTCATATTTATGGATTTATTTAGTCCTCATCGTGTAGTCTCCGAACTTTTAAGTGAATTTATGATACAAATTTCTCCCAATCCAATCTTAATTGAGGAACTACTCCTTTAACAACAAAAGTAAAGAAGTGGTTTGTATTTACTTTAAAGTTGAGAAACTAACTAGGAAACCGAAAAGTTTTGTATCTATTGGGCTTGGGTAACCTCCTTTGCAGATTGAAAAGAGGTGGTTGGTTGTTAGGGTTAAGTGAGAGATGATGAGCCTCCACTATATAAGCCTTGTGTTGAGTTGAGTCATGTGAGACTTCAAGATTGGAGTTATGGTTTTCTTATATTAGAGCCTTTTATATGTGTGCTCTAGGCTTAGAGCTCTACTATCACGAGGATTGACTATAAAACATTCATCTCCAAGTGAAATAAATATTCAAAGTTTGTCTAAATCGGTTGTGCCATAGATCCTCTCTTATCTTTGTTGATTTGCTTGGTTTTCTTATCTGGATTTCTTTGTTCTTGATCTTTTCTAGTGTCAAGGACATATAAGATGTGAAGATATCTTCTAGAGATAGGATCTCATCTATCTAGAAATGATCTAGAGAAAGTTCTTGAATTTGCTCAGTTTCCCTCAAAAGAAAGGTAATTTTAGGGTTTTGCTCTTGTGAGTGAATTGGGTCTAATTTATAATGTGATCTAGCTTGCTATGACTTGTGAGAACCCATCTAAGATTATCTAGATCATCTAGGACTCACGAGCAAATCGAGGTTTCTCTCTTTCGTCTGGTTTTAGTGTAACTTTCTTTCAAATGAAAAAAGTCACAACTTTGACAACGATTCTCCCGATCATTGATTGAAATAGGTTCATGACATTCTAGAGCAGGTACATGCCAAGTTTCAAGTCATTTGGATCTACGGATCAAAGGTTACGTCGATTCTTGGTTTTAAAATCATACTGATTTTACTATTTATCGAGCTGATTTTACTGTTCACCGCTTTGATCGAAAATCACTAAAGGTCTGACCAGAATTTGCTAGAGGTTTAACAAAAAATTACTAGAGTTCAGACTGGTAGCACGGTGAATTTCTAGAATTTCATACTAGTAGCACAGTAAATTCCTAGAATTTTATCCTCTTTGACTCATTCCCTGATATCTTTCCGAATGAAAACTTGAGCTATATTCGGAAGTCATCCTGGGGCTTGGTGGGATTCTATGTTTGCCATGGTGGAAAAACCAGGTTTCCGTGGCCTGGTTGATACTGCACTCAGCACGCTATCAAGTTAACCAGCTATGTTACGCGCTCGTGGAAGGTTATTGGATTTTTCTCTCCGAAAACTAACAAACAATACAAGAACAAGAAGAGTTAACCAAAAGAGCAGTTTTTCTATCCTTGAGGAGGTACCAAGAGGTACAAGGTACCAAGAGGTACCAAATTAGATCCAGCCGTTTAATCAGTGTGATCAACGGCTCAAAATTTGGTACCTCTTGGTACCTTGTACCTCTTGGTATCTCGCGTCCGGTACCACTAGGTACTGCCAAATCTCAGTCGTCCGATCAGTGTGATCAACGGCTCAAATTTGGTACCTCTTCCACTTCAAGAATGGTAAAATTTCCCTAACCAGAGCGATTGTAAGCCGTGGATATAACCACTTCAACTTTCCTTTTTATCTCTGAAGAGGATGCCATGTGCACTTATTATTGGACTAGTAAGTATGTTGGTCTGAGCCCAAGATGCGCGTCCTTAATTTGAACAGCATATCACCACAACGTGCCGATCGATGAAATTAAGATCGAGCTGACTAAAGCAAATTTCTTAGATTTGCTTAATTAATTGAAAAACTAGGCTGGACAATGCGGCCTTAGCATCTGTTATATCTGCAAGATGGTACATACGACAGGTCTGTAATCTCTCTCTACCAATGTCAATGATAATTGCTTTTTTTTTTACTGACAGCTTATTTCTTTCAAATAAATGTTTGACCAAAAAAAGTATGGAGAGCTTGCCATTTCTGTACGACCATATACGCACCACCTTGTCACGATGTTATATAGATCAGAACGATAGTTTAAAATATTTTATCCATTCTTTTTTATTTAATGTTTTTTTATTTTTTATGTTATTCGAGATACAACTTTGACTATTACTTTACACTAAGATATATTAATAAAATTATAAAATTATGAAAGTAATTTTAATGATATAATTTTTATATAACTAATTTAGATAGTTTAAAATCTAAAGCTTGATGTTATACATTCTAGAAAGCCAAGTAAAAAATAATGGAAAGAGCAGTAGAATATCTTGTTCATACCACGCAAAGTTCAGTTGGTTCTTATCTACTAGTAACGTTAGTAGATTATCTTGGTCACGATGTTATATAGACTTAGTAACGTGCAAATACACATGGGAGTCGGTTGACAGAGCATTTAAGTACAGTGATACTTCTGGAGAAATTAATAACCTATCCGAGAATTCATGTGATCAAACAATGCAATATGTACAAATAACTCACTAAATACATGTAGTAATAATCAGGCTCTAGCATTTAGTAAGCCAACCTAGGTGTCACATCGTTTGAACCATCAAACACTTTGCCTAACACGGTTATTTTGCTTTACAAACATAACTAGCCCACTTTTCCGCACAATCGCTCAAATATTGTTTGTTTTAAAAATAGAATTTGCCTTTGTTATATAAATCCAGTGTTTATTATTGAAATTATTGTTTTATTTCTTGTACACCTGTAACGGCGCTATATGTTTGGCTAAAGTATAAGATAATACTAGACCTTCGCTGCGCACAATCCGTACGTGCAAAAAAAAACTAATCACTCCCTGATCTCTCACCTGCAGGACGGAGGAGGAAGAGTGCAAGAAGACGAGGCCTCCGTGGCAACCACAGCACGGAGCGAGCGCCAGAAACTAGTGGGCGCGCTAGCTAGCTGCAGCAAGGTGGAGAAGAATGTCAGAGCAGAAACGAAAAGAATCAAATCAAAGGAACACTCCAAACCTTGGCATGTCGGCCATCTCCGAGCCTTGAGGAGGGAAGAAAGGGGGAAGAGAGTGGAGTAGTAGAGAAATTAGCAAGCTCGGTGATCCAAGCCAACTGGCATTCATATAAGTGTGGCCGGTTTCTTTTGGACTTATGATTTATGGCTTTTTAAAATGGGTCAATAAGCTATTGTGGTAGATACTAAATTAAATTTATCTATATCGATCAAAATTATACATAAATATTTTTCTCTTTATAGTCTTTTTTACGAGCAGCTAGAATTAAAAATTTAAACCGCAAGCTATATAAACAATAGAGAAAAAAAACCAACCGTAAGAATAACGAATGAATGATTGAGCAGGCAAGCGTCATTGTGGATTCACGTTACAAAGGACGGGACGCATAGCCTTCAAAAAGAGGGATGGGGAGCATGGCCACGGTGGTACAGGTTTAATGGATGCCCCAGTGAACGCGCAGCCTCCCTCGTAGCCATGCATAGCAGCATATGTCGGAATTATTATTCATGCATTTGATATCGTAGCTATGTTTTTTTCAATTTAGCTATTGAACATCTTTTAAAAATGCTCTCTCCTAGCTCAAAAATATAGTAGACGATGCATGCCACCTATTGTACTTGAGAGCTTGGTAGAAGCCGGATGGCTTGCCGTGCAGCGCAGCAATCAGGTGGGCTCACGGTGTTGCCGAGCCGCCCTACCGGTAAGTGTTACCGAGTTGCACCGTCTCAGCAACAGGCCAGGCAAGCCAACACATGCAGGAGGTGGGGGTAGCAAAAAACTCGTTAGTGGAGACCGTTGGCTAGGTTCAAAATTGCTTTAATTATACTAGTTAATTTGAATTTTGCTCTAGTTCAGCTTAGGTCGGTTCGGCTTGTTAACTCGCTTCTAAAAATACTTTCAAACTATACATAAAAATATATTAAATTAAACTGTGCCAATTTCGAGAAAAGCTTGATAAGATGGGGACTAGGCTCGATATCCATCCCTAGCTGGGGAGAGGCTCGGGGTCCAGGGCGTTCGGTTGTAGCACCGGCTCGGCAACACCACACAGTAAATTTAGTATTTTGTAACTAGGTGAACGTGCAAACTAATTAAAAACACATGTTTTGATACGAATTAAGAAATCCTATTATGTTTTGTTCATGTACGTGTAAAACTTTTTTAGGAAGGTGCAAGGGGGTTTGGAGGGGAAGATGAACAACCATCACAAACTCCCTGTGTTAAATAGTAAAGATATGTTGTTGCAAATAGTTGTCGTAATAAACCATGTCTAGATCGACAAAGCACTCCGCAATGAATGTGCTAAGCGCATGGTGTGTAGGATTTGATTAGGTGTGTATATTTGTCTTACTACTCATACGATAAAAGTGGCAACATACGTGAACCATCAACCCTAACTATAGTTAAGATATAAGTGCACCTTTTGAAAGTCGTGATTCTAATCAGTCATTGTACGTATTCGGTCCATCGGTGTCTTTCCTTCTCTCCTTTGTGAGCTTTAACCCTCGTGACTGGGCCCATTATAACATCCCCAAAAATTTAGTTACTGATTTGTGTTTTTCTAGAATTTCTTTTTCCATTTTTTCCTTTTATTTAAGCCTAGAGCTAGGAAAGAGGTTTCCTGTATTTAATTGCAGCCCAATGAAAATTATTTTAGTTTTCTTGAGTTCCTCGCACTTTATAGTATTTATGAGAATTTTTGTAAAATTTTTAGCATTTAGTTGCTATTTTCTAAACCTTATTTGTTTTTATCAGCCTTTATCTAAATTGGAAACACATTTAAAATTCTCAAAAAGTTTCTGGGCCGAAACCCACTCAACAACCCGACCCCATTTCTCATTTTTCTCCACCCCAGTCCAACCTCCTCTCCGCGTGATGTGTGGTCTTGGCACACGTAGCCCATGTGCTGGCCCCGCCTTTCCCTCCCACGCGCCGGCCTTCTCTCACCGCCATGTGGCCCCGCCCTCTCCCACTGCCACTCCAGGCCCACCTGTCAGTGCCTCCCTTCCCCTTTTCTTTCTTCTTCCTCCGTTTCCTTCTTCCTTTCGAGTGCCACCGAGTCCACCTCCAAGTCTCCCTTCCTTTCTATTCTTGGCCGCCTCCCTAAAAGGAAAAACCTCTGCCCAATCTTCAATGATGCTATTCCCTCATCCCCTTTTCCTCTGTGCGTGCGCTGCTTCCTTTCTTCTCTTCTTGAATCTGCGCCGCCACAAACTCCGCTGAGCAATCCTCGCATATGCCTCCCCCTCAGCCCTATAAAATGTGCCCCTTGAACCGCTACTCCTCACACCACCTCTCCCCATCCCCAGTTCTCTCTCCCAAGCCCCGAGGATCCCCAACGTCATGCGCCTCTGCTCCCGAGCTTTAGTGCAACTCCAACGAGCCTTTGCCGATGCAACAGAGCCGCCCGAGCCTCACCGTTGACGCCATCACCATCCCCATGTCCTCACGACCCTCGTACACCCCTCTACCATGCTTCCTCGCCACTGGAGCATTGTTCCTGTCACACACCGAGCATCGACCTCCGCCAACTCTCACCACTGGCCACTTCTGTCCACACCGGTGCCTCACACCTAGGTAAATCGGATTCCCCTCGCCCCTCTTTCGAATGCACCCCTCGCCGTCCTCCGCCATCAACTGTACTATTGGCAAGCCATATGTCGTAAGGGTGGATCTTGTTATCGATCCACTAGCTAAAGTCACATAGACATGGCAGAGACTGTGGTGGGAAGAGAGACGTGGGCACAGCTCGACCTGGAATTGTTGGGCATACTGCGAGGTTGCCTCCTTAGATCAACGAGCTCCAGAGGTGGCTGAGGAGGTGAATGGTGTATATAAGGCCGCTGACTAAATGCCCTGTGGCGAGTGGCAGTATGCTGGGGAGCCTCCTAGTCCTTCAAGAGCTCACGAATGTGCTTCCATTCGTTCTCCTTGTCCATGTTATCTAGTAGTGTTATTGGTGAGAAGTTCTTGGCCGAGTAGCACTTGTATTTATAGCAGAGAGGACATAGCTGAGCGGTTTCATTGCAATGAGGTACGGATGTGTTTCAGTACTTTCGTGTCCGTGTGCCACATCCTTCGAGGACAAAGCTTGCGGCTTGAGTGGTCTCTTCGTGCTTTGCGAGTGAGGTCACATTACGCTTTGTAGAGAGTGGTCACATTCTACTTTGCAAAGAGAAGTCATTGTCTGCCGTGTAGAGAATGGTCATGTCTGCTTTGTAGAGTGAGGTCACGTCCTACTTTGCAGAGTGTGGTAACATCCTATTTTGCAGAGATAGGTAACGACGATAGATTGATACTGCAAATGAAGTTAAAGTTTACAATTACGATGCAGTTAGTTCCACAGTACGCACAACAAGTAAAGTACTGATTGAAGTACAAGTTACAATATAATAGCATTTCTAATCTTAGTACTACTACACAAACAACAAGAAGTGGTGCTGCACTTCACACAGGTGTTCCTACTCGTTGATAGGCCCCTTACAACTTCTTGCAGTATGGCCTTGTAAAATGTTATTGTGAATCTAACAGATTCCGTACCATTGAGAATCTACGAAAATCACAAACGGACCAATCTATATTATCTGCCCTTTCATTTTCAAAAAAAATAACGACCTACAAACAATATATTCTAAATATATTACCTATAAAAATTGTCATTTATTCCCCATAATTATTTCCATCAAATTAATAAAATAATATTATTATTATTTTAAATTCCCTCACTGGTGCGCGACTTGTCGAGGTGTCGCTCCACGATTGAACGACTAGGACTAGTCGGCCAACTAGCACTAGACGCTTAACCGGTGGGCGAATTGAACACTTAGCGCACAACTGTTGGGCAACTAGACCAAATCGCTTAACAGTGGAGCAATAGAGGATTATTAGTGTAAAAAATGGAGGTATATTAGTGTATTACTGTAGTCAGAATAAAAAAAGATTATTTAAAAAAAATTCTGCAACCATACATGGTTTTGAGCTAGACTATTTTTTGTTTGACGAGGCTGCAGGACAACTTTGGTTTATTATTGGTACTCGCAATCAAATTCTGAAAACCATGTCTATTCTCTCTCCGTTTTTTTTTTTTTGAGATCAAAGCAGATCTATTCAAGAACATTGAGTTCGGTATAAGATATTCCGTGACAATTCAACCTGACCAAAATGTGGTTAGATAGCATCGATACATCAAATGAGGTAAAGAAAGAGACAAATTTAATAGCGAGAAGAATAACACGCACTCCTATTTAATAGTCTTTTTTACAAAGTAAACGATAGGTCTGCCATTATTTCATGAATGAATATAGAACGAGACCGCATCTTGAGCCAGAAGCCATTGGTCCGGTACTTTTTGCCCTTTCGTCGAGTTTTAGCTTGCTCAGATAGATTTAGTTGAAATAAGCTATTTATAACTGAAATTACACTGTAACTGATGAAAATTATACTATAATTAATGGTAGTTTATTTAACATAATTAAATTTAAAAATAGACAAAGCAGATTAGCCCATCACAGACAATGCAAATGAATATGGAGAAAAAAAGAAAAAGCAAAATAGCCCAAAAAAGCCAAAAAAACCAGAAAAAGACAGAAATCAAAAAATAGTGAACTAGAAGTCAGAAGCCATAAGTTTAAACCAAAACGAGCGGTCTCGTAATTAGACAAGTCGTAGTTATAAGCTATAAGCCATAGGCCTTGTTCTGTTTGGCTTTTCGATGGGTTTTAGCTTTTGTCTTATCTCAGCAATTATTATTTATTAAACTAATAAATCGTAGTTAAAAAAACTATAGCACAATCATAGCGCTCGTCTGGCTGGTCATCGCTTATATGGGAAAATTAATAACCTATCCGAGAAGTCATGTGATCAAATAATGCAAGATGTACAAATAACTCACTAAATACATGTAGTAATAATCAGGCTCTAGCATTTAACCTAGGTGTCACATCGTTTGAACTATCAAACAGTTTGCCTAACACGGTTATTTTGCTTTACAAACATAACTAGCCCACTTTTACGCACAATCGCACAAATATTGTTTATTTTTTAAAATAGAGTTTGCTTTTGTTATATGAATCTAGTGCATATTATTAAATTTATTGTTATATTTCATATATAACTATAACGAGGCTATATATTTGATTAATCTCCACCCTTATTGGCGTCTGAAGTAAAAAATAATAGTAGACCTTTGCTGCGCACAATCCGTACGTGCAAAAAAAATCCAAGCCAAATGGCATCGACATAGCTGTGGAATGTGGAACCAACGCTGGTGACCAGTTGTAACATCCTGATTTTCTGGAGTTTTTAAAGCCCAATTTTCAAAAATTAAATTCCTGGAATTTTCTGGAATTAATTAAAGCTTAAATGGAATTTTTATGAATTAAAAGGATTTAATATGCTTAAGTCAAACATTAACATTTGCCAAAAGTTTTTTTTATTTGAGTTCCTTGTGTCCCAAGGTTTTTTCGGGAATTTTCTGGGATTTTTCTGGATTTATTTGCTATTTTCTAGAGCTCAAAAGAATTATTTGAATTTCTGAAAAAGAAAAGAAAAAAACCCTAAACCGCCAATGGGCGAAACCCACCGAACGGCCGGTCCGACCCGCCGCCCACCGCACCCGCCTTGCCACGCGCGCCGATCCGCCGCTCCGCGCGCTTGAGGCGCCTGATGGACCGACACGTGTCGGCCATCCGGCGCTTCTCGCCGCGCGCCATCTCGGCCGCTCCTCTCCGTGTTGGCGCGGTGGGGCCCACTGTCGTGGCGTATCCGCCGGGACTCGGCGTCGCGCCACGTCGCCCTCGCGCCGTCAGGTATTTAGTCGCGCGCCGCCGCCTCGGTTCGCGTCCCTCGCCGCGCCGCCGCCTCGCGCAGACGCCGCCGCTGCTCTGCCGTCGGCCGATCGCCGCGCCGCGATCGCCGGCGCCGCTATCGCCGCGGTGAGCCCGCCGCCCTTCGGCTACCTCGCGCCGCTGCGTCTGCCGTCGGCCGATCCGCCGCCGCCCCGAACCTCGCGCGCCGTCGCGCGCGCGCGCCGCCGCTTTGCCATCCGGCCGCCGCTCGCCGCGCGCCGCCGCCACCGCCGCCACCGCGCCAGCGCCGCCAATGACGCCGCGCCGCCGCCCGGTCCACGCGCGCGCGGCAGCGCGACGCGCCGCCACGCGTCGGCCATCGGCCGATCGCCGCCTCGCGCGCCTCATCCTCCGCGCCCATCAGATCGAGCCGAAGGCCCGGATCGCGCCGCGTCGGATGACCTCGCCGTCCGATCGCCGCCGCCGCCGCGCCGAGCGCGCCGCGTCGGCCTACCCACGTGGCAAAGCCACGTCAGCCCTAGTCCACGTGGCAGTGCACGTCGGCCAGGCACCCCGGGTGCCACGTCACCGCCACGTGTCAAATTTTCCGATTTATCGATTTTCCTGAAATTGATTTTCCAAGAGCCCGTTCTCCCTCGCCCTAGCTCCGATTGACCCGTTCTTTTTCTAAATTCATTTAAATTTGAGCTCTACCTTTGGTTCAGGTTTGAAAGTTTTTAGAGTTCATTTGAATTTTATTTGAATTTATTTGGTCTCTTTGTTTCGTTTTTCTCTCGTTAGATCACGCGTTCGAGGAGCCGTCGATTTGAAGATCAAGAGCCGTCAATCGAGCAAGGCCAAGGCAAGTCGTGTCCTTTGATCATGTTGAACCCAGTTTGCAATCTATTATTTAATTATTTTGCTTTAAATTATAATGCATCGCTAATTTTATTCAAACCCTTGTATTGGTAGTTAATGACCAAATTGATTATTTCCTCCTTGATAATTTGAATGCCATGATGCCATTGTCACCATAGGTTGGGAAACTTAGTAGTGATGCTATGTTACTATCACATTGGGGTGGTACGATTAGTGTGCTTAGCCATGCCTTTATTAACGTTTGGGTTCATCATCGCATGTGATCAATTAATTTGACTTAATGAGATATTGAATTGTGGTTGGTGCCACTGTTTTAAAATTTGTGCCGTGACGTTGGTGCGTCATTGGTGGTGGTTTCACAAAATTGGTTTTCACTCGGGCGAGTGATCGTGCAGTAAAGGGGGAAGTGTTGGAGCACTTCGTGGGATGTGGTAGTCTCACCCGAGAACACATAAGGACTTAACTTTGTGCGTCATTGATCTGAGTCTTACTGCAAACCACATGTCCGGTATGGGACAGACTGGCTGATTAATTTGGGAGGTTTCAAATTTCAATCTCACTGGGATGAACATGGTTGCTGATTTCCATGAGGCGCAAGGGGTGTGATGCGAAACCTAGCGGGCGGGATTGGGTTGGAATTGAACATTGTAAAGGCCTTGTTGTGATTTCCTTAGCGAGGCTAATCACATCGTGTGGGTACAGTTGTGCAACCTCTGCAGAGTGTAAAACTATTCGAATAGCCGCGTCCTCGGTCTTGGACAATGCTCGGTGATTTCACACGAGGTATAGTTACTCTTGGAAAGCTTGTAGCTAGTCGGTGGATGGTTAATTCATCGTTGGTTTGGTTTGTGGATGGGAGGTCCATAAGTGGTTTACCTTAAATTCCTTTGATTATTCATTATTGCTTTATTTACAATTCGCCTTCAATCTATTTATGATAATTTCAAATGCTGTTTATGCAAATTAACCCATCTGACCTTCCATTGGTAAGCTTTGCATACTATATTGCATCATTTGTTACAAGCGGCTTGTTGAGTACCAATGTACTCACGGCTTTACGCCTATGTTGCTCGATTGAGGAAGAGGAGAGCTATCGGCAGGAGGTTCCGGAGGAGAGTACTTGACGACTATGCGTTCTAGGCTTCGCCCCACTCGATTGCCCGTGGGCATGTCGATTGGCCACTACGCTTATTTTGGAGTTTCATTTGCTAAGTTTTGTTAAGCCCTATGGCTATTGAGATTGTAAGCTTGACCATAAGGTCTCACTTTTGGATATTGTTTAATAATTTGAGTTTCCTTTGTTTAATATCGTGATTGTGGTAATGATTACCTCTATGTTTGATTGTGTGCACTAGCGTGATCCTGGACTAGTGCAGTATACACAGAGAGACCGGATTTGCATATTCGGGTCTCGACAAAGATGGTATCGAGCAGGTTGTTGATCGCAGACGAAGCCCTAGTTAGAGTGGTCGAATTAGAACAAATTTCAAAACCTATTTTCTAAATCAAATCAACTAAATTTGAAGAATAGTAATATCTATACTTTCTTATCTTCTCTATAGAAATTCTGTTCCTTGCCCGTTCTCTCACGATTTATTTTCAGTAAATTTTATGCTAATCTTCCCTTGTAAAATGCATTAGATGTCTCAAGCTTCATTCAACCGGCGGGAGGTTGGAGAGCCCTTCTCCATGTTCTGCTGCGAAGCCTCTGGTTGAGGAGATTGCCGTCTACCTCACCAAGGATGAGCAAGATAAAGGGCAACGTATTGGAAGCATCACCGGGTTGTACTTCACCACGAGTCGGCAAGCGGGTTCTACATCATAGTTTCAAGGGCACCGGATCTCACGAAGGATGTTCCGCACAAGCAACGCGCACACGAGCCATCCGACGACTTTGCAAATTATACAAGATCAACATGGCTAGACTCGTTCGGAGTTTCAAGAAGCAATGTGAAGTCACCTCGGTTGCGAGCCGATCGGGGAGGAGCCTCAACCGCGATCGCGGTACCTCGACGCCTACACCGCCGAGCCGGAGGTGGGACGACGCATCACCGGAGATCGTCGGCGTACCTTCGACGCTTCACCCCGCCCCGCCAGAGCGACGCCGCCAAAGATCGCGCCGATCCGCCTCGTGGGTCTTCTATAGTGACGCAGAGGATGAGGATAGCGGACCCTATCTGTCGTGCTCGAGTGGGAGCCACTAGATTAATAATACGAGTAGAGCGTTGGATTTTTTCTTGCGCTTGTTTGGGATGTGAGCTGTAAATCTTGCTTTTAAAAGCATTATATTGCAATCATGTCCATCTTTTAATGGAGTTATTCTTTGCGCTTTCGTTGTTAGCCTTTTGGGCTAAGTGTTTGCTTAGTTTAGGTTGCCATTAGCTTATTCCTTAGGCGAGTTTACCGCTTACCTCTGCTTTTCCTCTTACCTATTGAGCCTTGAAGTCGGTTCTCGACAATTGGTCTTTCTTTTGAGCAAAGCAAGATGGTTGAAACCAGAACTCCGCAGTCGTGAGCGGACAAACGAGAACCCAGGAGGCGATTCCACTCGGCCACTGAGCGTTCCGCCGACCACGGACCCGCTCTCGGTCGGTTCACGATGGCTGCACTTCAGATGATGCAAGCAATGATGCAGAATATGAACAATATGGCTCAACGTCAGCAACCAGGGGTAGCAGCACCTCAGGCCGCCCACCAGCGATCCCGCTGCGAGTTTATGAGGGCGAGGCCGCCTACCTACTCGATTCTTGAACCCTTGAGGCGAGCGACGGATCCGTTCGATAGGAAAAAGCTGAACTTGGCCCGGTGCACGAGACGAGGAGAGAGTGTCAGATCGGCAGACACCGGCTAGAGGACTGCAGCAGAGTGGTGGGAGAACTACTGTGACGCCCACGAGGACCAGAACAGCATTTCTTGGGATGAGTTCTACACAGCTTTCCGTCACGCCCATGTCCTAGATGGGGTAATGGACATGAAGAAGGAGGAGTTCCGTGAGTTGCAGCAGAAGAACATGTCAGTGAGTGAATACCTCAATAAATTCACTCAGCTAGCTCGCTACGCGCCTGAGGATGTAGCCACAGATGAGGCTCGTCAGAAGAGGTTCCGGAAAGGCTTGAACCCAGGATTGAAGGTGCAGGTCGTGGGCAACGATTATGCCAGCTTTCAGCAGATGGTGGATAAGGTCATCCTAATTGAGGACGATCGCGCGAGCTCGAGGAGTCTCGCAAGAGGAGGATGGCTCGGCAGGATTCTGATCTCACTGAGCTCGAGAGCGGCGTTTCAGCACCTACCGGCCCGCTCGAGTGCCTCAAAGCGGCAGCAGGTCGATCTTGAGACACCGGCCCCAGCGCCACGTCCCAGCGATCAGCAGAGACTGGTGGATCGGTGGTCGGCGGCAAAGGAACGCCAATCCAGCAGCGTCTGTTACTTGCTACAAGTGTCATGAGCCGGGACACTATGCTAGCAAATGCCCCCAGAGGCAGGGCCCCACTCCAGTTCGCTTCGACTTGGGAGCCACACCAGGACGGACACCTACTCCAGGAGCAGGGCGTGGAGCACCCCAGGCGCCAGGTCAGGGCAGCAGGACTCCGCAGGTGGTGAGAGGTCAGGTGAACCACGTCACTGCAGAGGAGGCCCAGGCAGCACCAGATGTCGTGATCGGTAAGTTCTTAGTCCATACAGCACCTGCCACAGTTTTGTTTGATTCTGGAGCTTCCCATTCGTTTGTTTCTCGGAGTTTTGCTTTAAAGCATCAGTTGAAAATTGTTACTCTGGGATCTATTCATTTGATCCAATCCCCCGGTGCGGAGTTGAGCACCAACCTAGGCTGTCCCGGAGTTCAGATGGTCATCCAGGGAGTTGAGTTCAGAGCGGACTTGATTGTCTTGGATATCCAGTCCCTAGACGTGATCTTGGGTATGGATTGGCTCAAGAAGCACCAAGCAGTTTTATATTGTGGGAGCAGAGCAGTGACTTTGACCAGCTCCGATGGGAAGAAAGTGCAGTTTTCAGCTAGCATGAATCAGCCAGAACAGGTCATGGTTTGCCAGATCAAGGGAATTCAGTTGGAGGATGTGCCAATTGCCAGGGAGTACCCCGATGTGTTTCCAGATGATCTTCCAGGGATGCCACCAGAGCGAGAAGTTGAGTTTCTGATCGAGTTGGTACCCGGTACCGCTCCGATTTCCAAAAGACCCTACCGGATGCCAGCAAATGAGTTAGCAGAACTCAAGAAGCAGATTCAAGAGCTTTTGGACAAAGGTTATGTCAGGCCCAGTTCATCCCCGTGGGGAGCGCCAGTTTTGTTTGTGAAAAAGAAGGATGGCAGCCAGCGCATGTGCGTGGACTATCGAGCACTTAATGAGGTCACTATCAAGAACAAGTACCCGTTACCCAGGATCGATGATTTGTTTGATCAGCTCAAGGGAGCAGGAGTTTTCTCCAAGATTGACTTGAGGTCAGGTTACCATCAGATGAGGATTCGACAGGAGGACATACCTAAGACAGCGTTTTTGACTCGTTACGGTTTGTACGAGTTCACAGTGATGTCTTTTGGTTTGACCAATGCTCCAGCCTATTTTATGTACCTGATGAATAAGGTGTTCATGGAGTATTTGGATAAGTTTGTCGTTGTGTTTATTGACGACATTCTAATCTACTCTAGGGATGAGAAAGAGCATGAGGAACACCTGAGGATGGTATTGCGAAATTAAGGGACCACGGTTGTATGCCAAGTTTAGCAAATGTGAGTTTTGGATGAAGGAAGTCGCCTTCCTAGGCCATGTGATGTCCATGAGAGGAGTTCTTTGTTGATCCGGAAAGGTCAAGGATGTTTTGGATTGGCGATCACCTTCTTGGTGACCAGTCGAGTTTTCTAGGTATGGCGGTTACTACCGTCGTTTCATCGAGGATTTTCAGTGTAGCCAAGCCACTTACTCAATTGCTCAAAAAGGAAAAGAAATTTGTTTGGGCGCCCGAGTGAGAAAAGCTTTGAAGTTGAAGGAGAGTTTGACCACAGCCCGGTGCTAGTGTTGCGATTTAAACAAGGATTTTGAGATTTATTGCGATGCCTCACGCAAGGGTTTGGGTTGTGTTCTGATGCAGGAAAAGAGAGTGGTAGCGTATGCCTCGCGCCAGTTGAGACCGCATGAGGAGAATTACCCTACTCATGACTTGGAGCTAGCAGTGTAGTGCATGCTTTGAAGATTTGGAGGCACTATCTCTTGGGTAATAGATGTGAGATTTACGGATCACAAGAGTTTGAAATACATCTTCACCCAATCCGAGCTTAACCTCAGCGAGAGGAGGTGGTTGGAGTTGATAAAGGATTACGATGTCGGAATCCATTATCACCCAGGGAAGGCCAATGTGGTCGCAGATGCTCTGAGCAGAAAGGTTTATTGTAATTCAGTAATGGTTCAGGAGAGTCAGCCAGCTTTGCATGAGGAATTCCAAAAGCTCAGTTTGGAATTGGTTGAGGAAGGATTTTTGGCAGCAATGGAGTTGCAGCCCACTTTGGACGGTCAGATTCGTCAGGCTCAGACGGATGATGAGGCGTTTCAGCGTATCAGAAAGAATATGAGTGAAGGAAAAGAGTCGGGATTTTCAGAGGATGCCCAAAGAACCCTGTGGTTCAAGCGACGTTTGTGTGTGCCCAATAAGAAGGAGCTAAAGGATCTGTTGCTAAAAGAAGCTCATGAGTCGTTGTATTCGATACACCCTGGCAGTACCAAGATGTACCAGGACATTAAAGAAAAATATTGGTGGCCTAGCATGAAGCATGAGATCGCTGAGTATGTGGCACTTTGTGATGTCTGTCAGAGGGTTAAGGCAGAGCATCAGAGGCCAGCAGGTTTGCTCCAGCCGTTGAAAATCCCTGAGTGGAAATGGGAAGAGATTGGTATGGACTTCATAGTTGGTGCGCTAAGACCAAAGAAGGCTATGATTCGATTTGGGTCATCGTGGACCGATTGACCAAGGTTGCTCACTTCATTCCAAAGAAAGACAACCTACACGGTGATGATTGGCGAGTTGTATATGTCAAGGATCGTCGGTTGCATGGAGTGCCCAAGAAAATAGTGTCGGATCGGGATCTCGGTTCACTTTCGGTTTGGGGTAGTTTCCATGAGGCTATGGGAACGCACCTGAATTTCAGTACCGCATATCATCCCCAGACAGATGGTCAGACAGAGCGAGTCAATCAGATTCTTGAGGATATGTTGAGAGCATGTGTGCTAGACCATGGTCCTAAGTGGGATAGTTGCTTGCCTTTTGCAGAGTTTTCCTACAACAATAGTTATCAGGCAAGTTTGCAGATGTCACCATTTGAAGCACTCTATGGCAGGAAATGCAGGACCCCTCTCAATTGGAAAGAGACAGGGGAAGGTCAGGTGTTTGGTCCAGATTGTTTAAAAGAGGCTGAGGACAAGGTCCGTTTGATTCGAGAGAGGTTGAGGGCGCCTGAGCCGAGCAAAAGAGCTATCACGGATACGGATGCCGAGAGCCGAGTTTTGAGCCGATGATTTTGTGTACCTCAGGATCACACCTTTCAAAGGAGTTAAGCGATTTCAAATGAAGGGAAAGCTAGCACCAAGGTATGTGGGGCCATACAAGATTTTGAAGCGCAGGGAGAGGTTGCTTATCAATTGGAGCTACTGCATCCTTGATGGGGTACATGATGTCTTCCATGTGTCACAGTGAAGAAGTGTTTGAGAGAGTGCTGAGGAGGTCTGTGCGATTGAGGCCATTGATCTTCGTGGAGGATCTGTCCTACAAAGAGCGTCTGTCAAGATCTTGGCGTGTCGAGCGAGTCACCGGAATAAAGTTGTTCGCTTTTGCAAAGTTCGGTGGAGCAACCACTCGAGGAGGAAGCCACCGGGAGCGCGAAGAGGATCTCAAGGCGAGTTTCGAACCTATTCTAGTAGTGAGCCGGATCTCGGGTCGAGATCCGTTTAGGGTAAGGTTTGTAACATCCTGATTTTGAGAGTTTTTAAAGCCCAATTTTCAAAAATTAAATTCCTGAATTTTCTGAAATTAATTAAAGCTTAAATGGAATTTTTATGAATTAAAAGGATTTAATATGCTTAAGTCAAACATTAACATTTGCCAAAAGTTTTTTTATTTGAGTTCTTTGTGTCCCATGGAATTTTTTGGAATTTTCGGGATTTTTCTGGATTTATTTGCTATTTTCTAGAGCTCAAAAGAATTATTTGAATTTCTGAAAAAAAAGAAAAGAAAAGAAAATCCCTAAGCCGGCCGGTGGGCGAAACCCACCGAACCGCCCGGTCCGACCGCCGCCCAGCCGCGCACCCGCCTTGCCCGCGCGTTCGCGATCCGCGCCGCGCCGCTTGAGCTCCGCGCGATGGACCGACGCGTGTCGCCATCCGGCGCCTCGCCGCGCGCGCGCCATCTCGGCGCGCTTTGCGTCGTGCGGCCCGGCAGTGGGGCCCACTGTCGAGCGCAGATCCGCCGGGACTCCCTTCCCGCTCCGTTCGGACGCCGCGCGCCGCGCGGGGTCTCGCCATATGCGCGCCGCCTCGGCATCGCGCCTCGCGCGCCGCCGCTTCCTCGCCCTCGCCGCCGCACCGCCGCGCCGTGCGTTCACCATCGCCGAGTTCGCGCGTGAGTCCCGCCTCCTCGCCGCCGCCGGCCAGACCCGCCGCCGCCGGTGAGCGCCGGCAAGCCGCGTCGCCGCCGGCCTACCTCGCCGCCGCCGCCGCGCCGCCTGCGCCTCCGCCGCGCCGCCGCCGCGCCAACGCCGCCGCCGCGCCGGGCCGCCGCCGCGCTCGCGCGCCGGCCGCGCCGCGCCCATGCCCGCGACCCCTCGGCCGCGCCCGCCCGCCGCCGCCGCGCGCCCGCGACGCCTCGCCTTCCGTGGGCCGGTCCCCCGCCGTGCCTCGCCGGTGGGTCCCGAGAGTCCCGCGCGCCGCGCCGCCACGCGGCGTGCCATCGGCCGATCCGGCGTGACATGCCGCGTCAATGCCCGCCGCACGCCATCCAGACCCGGCGTCGGCGCCCACGATCGCGCCACGTCGGATGACCTCGCCGTCCATGATCGCCGCCGCGCCGCTCGGCGCACATGTGCCGCCGCGTGGTCGCCACGTTTACCCACTTGGCAAAGCCACGTCAGCCTAGTCCACGTGGCGGGTTCACCACCAGACCCGTTCCCCGTGCACGTCCACCGCCACGATGTCAAATTTTCCGATTTTCCGATTTTCCTGAAATTTAATTTTCCAAGAGCCCGTTCTCCCTCGTCCTAGCTCCGATTGACCCGTTCTTTTTCTAAATTCATTTAAATTTGAGCTCTACCTTTTGGTTCAGGTTTGAAAGTTTTTAGAGTTCATTTGAATTTTATTTAAATTTATTTGGTCTCTTTGTTTCGTTTTCTCTCGTTAGATCACGCGTTCGAGGAGCCGCCGTCGATTTGAAGATCAAGAGCCGTCAATCGAGCAAGGCCAAGGCAAGTCGTGTCCTTTGATCATGTTGAACCCAGTTTGCAATCTATTATTTAATTATTTTGCTTTAAATTATAATGCATCGCTAATTTTATTCAAACCCTTGTAATGGTAGTTAATGACCAAATTGATTATTTTCCTCCTTGATAATTTGAATGCCATGATGCCATTGTCACCATAGGTTGGGAAACTTAGTAGTGATGCTATGTTACTATCACATTGGGGTGGTACGATTAGTGTGCTTAGCCATGCCTTTATTAACGTTTGGGTTCATCATCGCATGTGATCAATTAATTTGACTTAATGAGATATTGAATTGTGGTTGGTGCCATTGTTTTAAAATTTGTGCCGTGGACGTTGGTGCGTCATTGGTGGTGGTTTCACAAAATTGGTTTTCACTCGGGCGAGTGATCGTGCGATAAAGGGGAAGTGTTGGAGCACTTCGTGGGATGTGGTAGTCTCGCCGAGAACACATAAGGACTTAACTTTGTGCGCCATTGATCCGAGTCTTACGTGCAAACCACATGTCGGTATGGGATGACTGGCTGATTAATTTGGGAGGTTTCAAATTTCAATCTCACTAGGATGAACATGGTTGCTGATTTCCATGAGGCGCAGAGGGGTGTGATGCGAAACCTAGCGGGCGGGATTGGGTTGGAATTGAACATTGTAAAGGCCTTGTTGTGATTTCCTTAGCGAGGCTAATCACATCGTGTGGGTACAGATTGTGCAACCTCTGCAGAGTGTAAAACTATTCGAATAGCCGTGTCCTCGGTCTTGGACAATGCTCGGTGATTTCACACGAGGTATAGTTACTCTTGGAAAATTTGTAGCTAGTCGGTGGATGGTTAATTTCATTGTTGGTTTAACTTGTGGATGGGAGGTCCATAAGTGGTTGGTTTAGCTTATGGATGGGAGATTCTTAAATTCCTTTGATTATTCATTATTGCTTTATTTACAATTCGCCTTCAATCTATTTATGATAATTTCAAATGCTGTTTATGCAAATTAACCCTTACTGACCTTCCATTGGTAAGCTTTGCATACTATATTGCATCATTTGTTACAAGCGGCTTTTGAGTACCAATGTACTCACGGCTTACGCCTATGTTGCTCGGTTGAGGAAGATGAGTGCTATCAGCAGGAGGTTCCGGAGGAGAGTACTTGATGACTATGCGTTCTAGGCTTCGCCCCCACTCGATTGCCCGTGGGCATGTCGATTGGCCACTACGTTTATTTTGGATTTTCATTTGCTAAGTTTTGTTAAGCCCTATGGCTATTGAGATTGTAAGCTTGACCATAAGGTCTCACTTTTGGTTATTGTTTAATAATTTGAGTTTTCCTTATTTAATATCGTGATTGTGGTGAAGATTACCTCTATGTTTGATTGTGTGCACTAGCGTGATCTGGACTAGTGCAAGATACACAGAGAGTCCGGATTTGCATATTCGGGTCTCGACACTCGGCCTAGTTGTTTCGTTCCATCCGCACATACAATACTAATTGACATTCACCAAATGAATAAGCACAGCCCAAAATAACATACTGAGTGCATATATCCACATACATACATAATCCACATACATAGTTTATAAATTTTGAGAAAATACATACGTCCGCATACATCAAACATTAAAATAACCTCTCGAGTGCATCGAGGCCACTTCCCTTCCTCGAGCATCGAGTGCTGCTCAAGGGCTGCCTTGGCGCCGCGCTCTCTCTAGCTTCTTCGCCTTTCTCCTTGCGCTTTGCGCAGCCCTCCTACGCTCCTCCTCACGGTGTTCCCTCGCGGCCTCCTCCTGTTTCTTCTCCCTTTCCCACCTCTCCTTTCGTTCTTCATCCCACTTCTTATTGGCGTCAAGATATTGTTTGTCATCCTCGGCGATCGCGATGTCGATCCACTTGCTCAAAATCACAAAGCGGTGGAGGCTCCTGCAAATGCACGCGATCGTTAAACCAACGAATTAATCTGAATTCGATGAATCGACAATATAACATACCATCTTGCCGAGGACAACGGCGCCACGTGGCGGATCAAGCGCCGGTTGGCGCACATCCAGTACCTCTGCCTATATGTATCCGGACCATCCGACCGTTCCCCTTTGCAAGGATCGCCGCAATAACACATCGGCACGGAACACCGGATGGAGGTGGCAAACGAGTGAAGCCCATGACAACCTAAAATGCGAAATGAATAAGATTTATAATTTTTCGTTTCTAACCTAGGTTAGCTAGTTACCCAAATCAAACCTAATCCAACTAATTTCAATCTAGAAACGGATCTATACACATTATTGCTAATACATTACGCATATCTATTGCGAATCGAACCTAAAACCGAGCCAAATCCAACTAATCTCATCTAGGGTTTCAAATTTTGCCCTACGAAATGTACCTCAACTAATCCATATCTCTGCAACAAATCAAAGGAGAAGAGGAGCTCACCTTGCTTGCTCGGTTTGGAAGCAAAATCGCGAAAAATTCGATGGATTGGGATCGATTTGGGGAGGAGAGAGGGCGGCGGCGGATGTTCTGCTTGGTCCAGCGCAGCACCGAGGGGTGGTGGGGCCGGGCTGCGCAGGTTAAGTCCAACTAAGCGGCGCCACTACCGTTAGCGCCAGGTACGTGTGACGGCGCCATGTTAGTTGGCGCGTGCTATGCCACCGTGGATCCTCGTGTCCACTCACGCGCCGACGAATATGGCGCCGTCACGTGTACGCGGGCGCCATGTGCATTGGCGCCGTGCTGGGGTCCATTTTTGCAAATCTTTTCTCCAGGGGTCCATATGTAAAAAACTTTTAAATTTTGGGCTAAAAAGCAAAAATTTTACGCAGGAGGGCTTGTTCTGCACGCCGGCCAGCTTAGTGATCGAAATATTGTGCACTGGCAAGTAATAGCTTTTTGGTTTTTTTGAGTTTTTTTGCCGGTTCTTTTTTCACGTCTTCGTTTGCATTATCTGTGATGGATTAACCTGTTTTTACTATTTTTAAATTTTTTAAATTTTGTTACGCCAAATAAGCCAGCATCAGCTACAATGTAATTTCAGTTAGTTACAATGCAATTTCAGTTATAAATTAACTTATTTCAACCCAACCGAGCGACACCTTCGGCTTCTGGCTTATTTTTCACTATTCATAAATTTCGTCTTTTACGAACTTTTGGCTTTTGTTGAGTTTTTGCGGTTCTTTTTTCCGTATTTGTTTGTATTATCGTAATGGGCTAACATATTTTTATATTTTAAATTTTTAAAATTTAATTATGCTAAATAAGCCTCTGTACCTCTGATGCTTTTTTGACCGACTCTGATGTTTTCGACCATGAGCTTTTAAGCCGAACGATCACCACCTTAGACTGCCAGCTTAGCAATCAAAATATCGTGCATTGGCAGGTAATAGTACTGACTACTTGCTCGCTCTCCGACCTGAAAGCGCAAACCGCACTAACGAGCGACCGATCGATCGATGTCGTCGGGCACTCGCTGTGTTACGGCGCGGCTGCTCGCTGTCCGTGTCATCTTGCTGGTGCTTATTATGGGTCTGTTCTTTTTTGTTGCGGTTTATGGCTTTTGATTATGATTTATGATTTTTGGACTGTTTATACGAGAGATTACCGAGTAACAGAAACTTACGTACGGTTTTTGCCGATATAAATAAGTTTGTAAAGCACGTACTACAATTAACTAGTAGACCTTATCTTGAAAAGATACTCTGTTTAAAAACTAGTTACTGTAAAAAAGCCGAAAAGCAGCTTTTAGAAACTGAAAAGAACAGGGCCTATGATCAGCAGCGGTGGTGGAGACCTCATCCCCCACGCAGCTGCTGCGACCGGGAGCCGTCCTCCTGTGCGCCCAAGTGAGTTCCCACCACCCTAGATGCAAGCTTGCTTTATGTGGTAACCCATGAAACATGCGCGTGGGGGCAGTTGCATTATTATACACAAGCACTGCCTTTAGAGCCTCGCTCAGTTGGGCTGAAAAATAGTAGTTTATGGCTAAAATTGTACTGTAGTTGGTTGAAATTACATTGTAACTGATGGTGGCTTATTTAGCGTAATTAAATTTAAAAAATCAAAAATAGAAAAAATATATGTTAGCTCATCACAGACAATGTAAACGAATACGGGAAAAAACCAATAAAAACTCAAAAAAGCCAAAAGTTTAGAAAAAAAAGAAATTTATGAATTGTGGAAAATAAGTCAGAAGCCAGAAACTCAAGCCAAAATAAGCGGGATGTAGATCTCTCGAAAATTAATTATACAAAGCTAACTAAGCTGTAGCGACTATGGTGATGCTTATAACTTGGGAGACCCGGAAGGAAAGGAATGCGAGGGTTTTCCGCTCCATGGCGACAACACCACCCACGATACTCGTAAAAAGTAAGAGGCCAGAACATGGGCTCTGGCAGGCGCGAAGCACGGAGCAAGCTTAGTAATAAAGCAAGGATAGCCGGTTCCTACGAGTGGGTTCAGCTTCACTTTGAATTTAACTTATCATTTTCTACTATAGTATTTATCTTTTAAATGATATATTTTTCTAAAATAGGGTTTACAGATAGATTATATTAGATATTATACCGAGTTCAGCTATAACGGCTAAAATCATATGCGATTGTTTTCCTATACGTACTGTCTCTCGTAAACTGTTAAAATTAAAAATCATAAACTAAAACCATAACAAAAAAATGTCTCTGGGTGTGCTCTTTTGTTATCTTAGACTAACACCCAAAAACACGTGAGTTGAACTTTGCTCGGACGTTGAGGCTACCGGCGTGCAGTCCACCCGCTTGGGCTCGATCTCGGAGCGTCTTATTTTTGGATACTGTTTATATAAACAGTATTCTCTTTGTTTGTGTGTGTGGTGTCATTTGTGTCTTTATTGTACTCTAAAAAAACACACAAAAACACTGTATTTAAGTGGTTCTCCTGCCGGAGAACGTTTCAGGTCCTCCGACAGTTTGGTGCTACTCATACTTCCATTGCTCGACAAATGATTCAAATAGTTATGAAAAATTCCGAAAACAATTACATAGATAGGGTATGATGTGATCTACCACCCCACAAAATTTCAAATCCAAATTCATTCTACATATTTAGAAACAAAAAAGAAAAAATCTGCTGAAAAGAAAATCCGAAATAAAAAGGGGAAAAGGTAAAGCTACATGGCTCAGATCAGTATGATCGGTGGTGGGGATAGTAGGTCGTTGCAAATCATATCCTTCATTGCTTCAATGTCCATAATCTTTCGCATTCAGTAATTTAATCGCCGGGCGTTCTGTGCTCGTGCAAAAGTCCATCCATATATGTACGTAGTGACTATTTTTCAAAGGGAAATTTATCATCCTTGAGAGGGAAGAGGTATCAAATTTAAGCCGTTGATCACACTGATCGAACGGCTGAGATTTGACAGTACCTAGTGGTACCGGACGCGAGGTACCAAGAGGCACAAGGTACCAAGAGGTACCAAATTTTGAGCCGTTGATCACACTGATTGAACGGCTGGATTTAATTTGGTACCTTGTACCTCTTGATACCTGCTCAAGGATAGGAAAACTGCTCTTTTTCAAAAATATATATGTAGTGACGCGTGTAAGTACTGTAACTATTGCTATTACTATGTAAGTTGTGTCTTCAACTATTGCATTTGTATTTCGCCATCCTCGCTTATACAGATAAACCAAGCGGTCCGGTGATCCACCTGCCAGAGGTCCGTACGTGCCATACTGTCGGGGTTGCATCGCAGTCCATGGTTGCTGCGGTCGACCACGCTCATCAGACGCGGAGCAATCGGCCGATCATATGAACGCGAAGCATAGTGCATGGTTGGCGCTCGTGGGATCGGAGGCGATTTCTTCTTCTGCCTCCGCGTGCGGAGATCGAGGAGAGGCTCAACCATAGTCCATATATGCTCTTTTATACGAGACATAAAGATCTAAGCTACTTTACGAGTTAATATGTATGAAATCGTACGGACCATATTGATCAAGTTATAGCGTAAGAATGATATTATTGTCTCCACTTGGAGGTGTACTAACAAATAATTCCAAACTGGGGATACCAGTTTTATAATAAAGACTAGATCAAGAGGGTGTTTGTGGGTGTGTGTGTATATATATAGGAAAAATATATATAAAAGCAGACATGATAGACCAACTACAAAGTTATTACAAGGAGGATGGCTGTGTTTTTTCACTTTTAACTTCTCTAAAAATTGAAACATACGTAACGGTTTTTTAAATCAAATTCTTCAAACGGTTTTTTAAGTCTAAAACCGTATATACCATTCATGTCAAAGTCTCATCATTCAAGGTTATATCACAAAATACAGACAGAAACTATCAGCTATAGTCCAAAAAGAACAAACCTATATAATTTGAAGTCTCCAGACAATCTGACAAGTTCCCGTCACACCCACACTTCAAAGCAACATATCTGTAGGAGTTTTCCTAATGTCAGAAGGACATTGAGGAGAAACTGTTCTCGCTACGAACCTATTGTCACTCTGTTTGTTCGCCATGTATTTCATATTGCAATTGCCTCACTCTTGTTAGCGTTCTTGATGTGCTGGCCTCCAGCGCGTGTCTATCGTCCAATCTCACCGGCCTCTTCCCTGTGGAGGAGCTCTTGGACTTCTCTAGTTCCTACAAAATTTGGACTTCTTCAGAAGAGACACTGTCCAAATCAACCATGCTCTGAAGCTGAGTTCATTCCTCTGTTTCCCTTACTCCCGGATTTCTTCCAAAAGTTACATTCAAACCGTTTTCATCTAATAAGACCTAGTTTGGAATGCAGAATTTCACATAAATTCTACACGAATTTCTTAGAAAATAGTGTAATTACTATAAAATTCTATTGGAATTCCTTAGTTCCAAACGGGACTTCTGCAATCAGTTTGCAGCTCACAAATCGAGGAGTATTATTGTATGACAGGTGGAATTGTTCAGATGTTAAGTTCAAGGTCGGCTATGTCTGTTGGGGAGGAGGCCTCCGGCATAGCCGTGGTGGCACCGACTCCCGTATTCCATGTCTGCTGTGACTCACGTCTTGTTGCGAGGACACATTCCAACAATCTTGACCGGTGAAAACGACGCCAACAGGGGGAGATAGAATTGAAGGTCTCTTTGGATGGCCTGAGTTTGGCGACTTCAGCAACTCGCTAACTCGAAATGGTTGGATGAGCTCTTGGGCAGTAGACGTGTGTTTGACACTTACATTATTGTTCAATACTAAACCTTGTATGAAACAGTATAACAGATCTTTCTACTTATGCTTATGTTCTTTTTAATTTATGATTTTCTCTTAATAAATAAATAGGATGATCTTTTCGTCGTCTTTTTAGAGAGACTTTATTAGGGCAACTTTTTTGAAGCTGTTTATCGATTTAAAGGTATTCGGTTCATTCACACAAATACTCATGTTAGGATCAAAAACCATCCGCCATAACCACAAAACATCAATCGTAGTTCAAAAGAACAGAGCTTATAATTCTTATCATCTTCGTGATACGAGCTTGAGCTTGCCCCATGGAGATATAAATAGTCAGCGGTAGAGCTAGGTACACAGGGAGTTGGACAAATATGACTATCTTTTTATACTATTATACATTCTATCTTTTTATATTATTATACATGCTCTAAGCATTAATAACACACCAATTTACAACTGCATATAGAAAAATCAAGATATAAACAAACAAGAGATAATAGAAGTAATATACATGCATCAAATATATAGACTATAGACATAACTAGATGCATGTGCGCGACGGCACGTCACGCAAGCCAACGTTTGTAAACCACCGCCCACGTAAACCGTGGCCCATTAACCACTGATTATGAGCGGCAGGAGGTAGCCGACACAGCGAACGAGTGAGAGCGAACACGCAAAGCGACGGAGGCGTGAGGAAACGCGCACACACGCGCCAGGTTCAGAGAAAGCAAAATACACGTGGATGCAAGCTCTGGCTAGAGTTCTCCCAGCTCTAATATACAAAGCATGTAGATGTATGTAGGAGGCCATAAATATGCATTTAATCTTTTGGCATAGAAGATCAAGAAGTCAATTTCAGTTTATGATTTCTGTTTACGGTTTCTCTCAAACAAAAAAAATATGACGATTTCTCTGTTGCCATTTTGAAACGGTTTATCGAGATGGTATTTTTGAAATGACTTATCGGTATTTAATTCGTTTGCACAAATATTCATATTAGAACTAAAAATCATAAGCTACAACTATAAATTATAAACCGTAGTAAAAAAAAGCCCACCAACGTAATGAAATCGCTGTTCTTTACCTTTTCTGGTGCTAATTTCTGGGCTTCCGATGGGACACGCATGGATGAAGGGGACTAAATTTACCTGTACATTATTTGTTAACCGAATCTAATAACAAGTAAAAAGCACAATATTCAGGATCTCACAGTGTTTTTTGTAAAAAAAATTTGCAATGTGCTACTCCCTCCGTTTCACTAAAATGTACTATGGATCAAGAGTATCTGTTCCAATAGTTTGTTCATTGCGGTAATCTACAGAGTAGTTATTATAAATTTTTCACTCACTATCCTTATTTAAATATTTTAAAAATGTTGATTGGTTATATTATGTCATTTAATATATGTATTTATGGTTATTTCTTATCAACTATTTTTTAGATTTAATGTTTCTTTTGTCGGTGCACATGGTGGGCTGTGGACACTATAGCGAAACAGAATGAGTATTATGATATTTGGACTATTTAGGTATCGGAAAAAGAAAACACTTATTTTGCGTGAAAATAGATTATTATTTTAAGTATATAGAACATTGTCTTAAGTGTTCACTTGCCCGCCGTAAGATCTCTTCTAAGTTATTGTTTACTTCACATTACCACAGATAAAAACTTAACCCCTTGACGTCGAAGCACACATCCAGTAACAGTGTTGACAGTGCCAACCGCCAATACCTTGCTCGACTCGTCGCAATTCCTCTCTGTCAACAGTCATGACCTTTCCACACGACCCGTCCGGCGGTGACCCGTGGAAGACCTGGCCGGTTCCATGGCATCTACAGCTCCCCGTGAAAGACGCATACGAACACATACGCGGCCGTTTCCATATTCACACGACCCGGCCGGGTGCGTGCATGCTGCTCCGTGCGCAGTCAAAGTCTTGAGGAGAATGCGATGTAAGTGATGCCAGCATATATAGGTGCACGCTAGCAGTTATTTTTTACGCGCGGCGATCTGTGCGAGAGCCTGCCGATTTAGCTGGTGCCAAAGTCGGTACATTATTTCTGCTCGCACGCGCGTACTGGAAAGTGTTGTCGATCCATCCCTCGTCAACCACGTACGCAAGGAAACATACATCGATCCATCCATGCCGCCGGCCGCTCGACAAGTAACACTGCGGCCGCACGCGGGCCGTGCCATTCTGCTGCTGCTCATCATGATCGGCGGGCGGGGTAGCCTCGTCCTCCACGCGGCTGCTGAAAGCGGTAGTTCGGGGAGCAGCGGCCGAAGTAAGTGCCCACTGGCCACTACCTATCCTGCATGCCTGATTGCTTATAATACTGTTTGCTTCTTTTTACGTATCATTTCACACGTCCCTATGGTCTCCACTACACATGTTTTGATTAATACTTTTTTCTAACTATATGATAGTAAAAATTATTAGTAATATAATAATATGAAAGTATTTCTTATGATAAATCTAATGATATCATTTAATTTTTATGTGAAGAGCCCAAATACTTTTGTGCATATTAGCAATCAAAGTTTGAAAAAAAATTTAACTACACGCATTTTAAAGTGACATGAAAAAGGAACGGATGGAGTATAGTTTTAGACAATATCAAATTCTCAGCATATATTAAAACCAAATGTCTTTTAGGAGGTTTTAGACGGAAAAAACAGTGCTTCTACACTATCTTAAAGAAAGTACAATTTTAAACTTTTTTTTCGTGAGTAGTGATGTATTATCGTAGCAAGTGATCGGAAGCGAGTCCCTCTGATTACTTTAGAGTCTTGTGATTTACAATCTTATTTAAGAGAGCATCGAGTCGTACTGTCATACATGTGTACTTTATATGGAATCCTTGGCTCATATGGCCCTGGGTGTTTTCTTTTGCTAAATTGGCCCTCTCACGCACCAAATTGTATTTTGATTCTCTTTCCAACGGCGACAGTAGCAATAGTGACATGTGACTTCTAGTATAATCCCAACATAATTGTACCATAATAGATAAATAATATCACAGTATGACGCTGCAGCACGACAGGCTCGCGGTAGCCCCACCGCGGCAGGCTTGCTACCGCCCTAACCGAGCGCAGCAGCAACGTTCAGGAGCGGTAGTGCCACCCCATGGTTCGTGATATGGTCTAGCTGTCACTGATCTTCTTGCATGCTCTCTCGCACTCTCAAGGAGCCAAGTAGCATAGGCCTCCTCTATATGCACATGCACACGCCCGTACGTACGCTTTGTCCTGCACTGATCATATCTCTAGATCTTCCCTGCAAAAGTTCATCCATCTAGTGATGGCATTACTTCTATAGTTATGTAATTTGAGTGTTTAATTATTTGCCATGCCCTCGCAGATCAATCGCCCGGCACTGGTTATGTACAGCCCCACAGTTCGTTCATACCCCCCGGGTCTCTACGTGCCGCTGCCGGGGCGCGTCCTTATGCCCGACAATGCACGAGAATCTACCAATGCTACGGTCAATGACATTCATGACACAGATCTACATGGATATATTCCTCCAGTCACACGCATATATATAGATAGATAAGGAAGTCTTTTTTTTACTCCCAAGATTACATACTCCTATTTCTAATATACCACTTAAACGAATAATTTATATCTCTTTATCACTTTCGGTATACTTAAATACTAATTCTAAGATACTCTAGTGCAACTTAGTTGAAAACTTTCATTGGTGTCCTTTATTTTTACTATATACATTTTTCTATATATAAAACGAGTATATACACGAATTATGCTATAAAAAGTGGACTTTGATGAAATTTTTCATGGAACTCATTTTAGAGTATCTTATAATTATTGTTATTATTATTAGAGTATGTTCAAATAGATAAAAAGATATAACCACACCATTAAGATGGTATACGAGTGGGAGTATATACTCCCAGATTATGAAACTATTTTCCTATATATATTGTTTTGGACATACGAATAGATAAGTTTTCGAAAATTTGATAATTAATGTCTCTTTAAATATTTAAATTAAATACATGAAAATCATATTTGTAGATTTGTCTTGAAAAATACTTTCATAATATTATAATTTTATTGAGTTTTAAAAATATATTACAATATAAATTACTGATTAAAGTTGTGTTTTATAGATATATTGATGCTCAAAACAATATGTATTTAAGATATGAGAGAGTACATGAAGACGAAGCGGTGCGTATATCACGTACTTGTGGGTTCGGACCCTCGGAATCAACTTTCATCATGCTTCCACAAATGTAGGAGAGGCTCAACCATGTATGCTCATGCATGTACGAGGGCATCCACACTAGTTGGCTTACACATTTCTCTATGACCGCATCGTTTGTATCCATCTACAAAAATAATTGAATGCAAATCGTGTACAATTGAGTGTGTAAACTGTGAGCTCTTTTGCAGTACCCACTAATTGACGTAGATTAATTGTCCATTCTTTTCAATCCTAGGGGTGTGATTAGTTAGATTTTGGACGTACCTCAAGTATGGAAGATATAGATTCTTTTAAGGATACATAGTGTAACACCCCCGTTTCTAGGGGCGCATACGGACACGGCATTCCGCAACTATTCACACATGAACAGTTATGGAGTGTCGCGCAAGAGTATACCATTGCATGCTTACAACAAAAGTCCAGCATATATTCCACATATGTAATAACATCCAGTTTTGACAGCGGGGCGTGCAAGCCCAAAGTATAATTACATTACAAAAGACTTCCATAATCCGCTTCGAGCGCGGCGAAGACCTAAAGCCACGGATCCTCGTTGAAGAAGAGATCCTCCGGGACTTCCTCAACGGGGAGACCTTCACCTTCGTCTTGATCCTCTAAAAAGTAGATTTAGCAAGCCGTGAGCCAAACAACCGGCTCAGCAAGCCCCAAAGGGACTCTATTTTACTACATGCACGGATTTACAATGGAAGGGAGTATACTTGGTTTATTAATTTGAGTGGATGCAGTTTTATTTGCAGACATTTGATAAAACGGACCCAAAACTACTTCTCAAGATCTCAGGGGTTTTTCATGAAAAGTTAATTAACCAACTAAGCAAGTTAAAGCATATACAAAACTACTTAAGCTTCGCTGCTGGAATCACCCAAGTGACACAACTCCAATAACTGGGAGCACGGCGTATTCGAATACCATTTATTTGACTCTGCAGAGTTTGCTCAGCTTTACCCACACGATCCCTTAACTCCTGCTAAAGAGTTAAGAAAGCTAGGTCGTTTCACTGCTCAATTCTTTGTATAGGCTCTACCCGGTAGAATTCACTCGGGTCTGGCTCACACACACACACAGTACAAAGAGAGAAAACCAACGTCCGCTTCGAGTGAACTCTACCGTTGTTAGGCATTCGCAGCACGACCTACCTAACACTTCTAAACCTCCTCCTCCGCCACACCTGTAGAGTTTCAATCGAATTGAGCAGCTACTAAACCAGTGTTGACGAGTCAACTCCTGTGGTTGAGCGATCACTATGACATTTGCTCAGCGTAAGGGTTTTAGTCCTTATATTTTCACATGGTCCGCAACCTCGCCAGGCCCGCGACCCAACCTAGGGTAAGCGGTGGGCGTAGACCGCCTCGCGATTTCCCACAACACCCTTACCCTACTCTAAACCTAGGGTAAAAGATGGGCAAAGACCGTTTTGCGGCTCTTCCCCAACCCTTACCCTACCTTGTGCACGCCGGCACTCTCCGCCCTAGGGCACGGCATCCCATACTACCCTGCCCTAGAGTCGGGTTTTCCAAAGTCTATTGGCCTGCAGCCACAACCTTATTAGTGTAAGATTTTGCATGATAATAATAACTTACAGTTATCTAGATTATCAAGTAATTATTTATAGGGTTACAAAGGCATGGCTACAAGTTTAACATGGCATTTGTCGGTGGTAGGTTTAACTACATAACATGTCATTCTAAACATTTTATTTTTACTTTGAACTGGCTTTTCAGAACTAGCTTAATGCAAATAACATAGTAACATAATTTAAACATCATGGGATACAACATGATCAAAGGATTTGGGACTTGCCGTTGATCCGGATGATCTCAGCTAGCTCGAACGAAGAAACTTCTGGATCCTGAGCCTGCACTTGAACTTCCGGAATCTCCGACACTAGCGCAAACACGTAAAATAAATAAGTCCAGCTGGAGACTAATCAAGCGAGGAAAAATAAACTAATTAAAAAGGAGTAAAATGTATAAATCTCCAAATAGGGAATTCTAGGAATTTATCTGGGATGAATTTGTGGAAGTGGAGGCCAAAAATGGGTCCAGGATATTATTTGGAGCAAATTGGTGAAATTTGGGAATTTTTGGGATTTTCTAGGATTTATTTGAATTTTTCGGATTATGGAAATTGGAAAACGGTGAAAATTCGGTGTGAACAGTAATGGACCGGCTGGTGCAACAGTGCAGCCGGGCGGTCGATCGGCCGGGCGCGGCCCATGCGTGGCGCGGGCGCTGGTCGGGCGAGGCGCGGCCCATCAACGCGCGCCGCTGATCGCGATGGCGGACACGCGACCACGCGGACGGCGGGGATGCGAGGCGGATCGAGGACCGAATGAAGAGGGCAGAGATCGGACGGCCGGGGAACGGCGAGAGAGGGCGAAACGATACGGTAGAATCGGACGGCTGCGGTTAGAAGGCACGGAAGAGATGGACGGAGGAGGAGGGGCCACGTCGCGGGGAGGGGTCGTCTTCCTCCTCCAGCCGCTACAGTACCCCCGCGGCAGGGGTACGGTGGCGATGGCGGCCCGGGCGCTAGGGGGCTCGCCGGCGGTAACGGAGGGTGTCAACGGGGAGAGCTCACCACGGGGAACCCGTTTCGGGGCTTTGGAATGGGAGGAGATCAAAGGAGAGAGCGGGAGAGAGAAGGGAATGTTTCGGTTCTTTGGTGGCGGAGGGGGTTGCCGGCGGCGAGAGGGTCCAATTGGCGGCGGATACACGTTCAAGGGGGTGCGGGGCTCACGATGGCGGCGGTGGTTGAGGCTCGGAGCCTTCGGAGTGAGCTGGCCACGGGAGAGGTGGTTCAGCTGGCGGCGGGCTTCGACGCCGGGGCTCCTCGGGGTTCCTCCTGGCCAGGCAAGAGCACCACGGTGATTAGGGGGTAGCAAAGAAGCTCCGGGCAAAAGCAATTGAAGAATGAAGGAGGGGTGGAAGAGATTGGCTTACGGGTGACGCCGGCGCATGGGAGAGCGGCGACGGCGCTGGGGACGACGAGGCTTCAATCGGGCGCTTCTGGGGTTTCTCTGGGGTGGTGGGAAGTGTTTAAGGGCGGAGGAGGAGCTCGGGAAGCAAGGGAGCGAATGGGAGGGCAGGGGCGGCTTTTATACCCGGCGGAGGGAGATGAATCCGTGGGGGAGAAGTCTCGGGCGGTCAGCGAGGAGGACTGGGCGACGACCGGGCTGCGGGGGAGAGAGGAGGGAAGGGGGAGGCTGCAGGTGGGGCTGAGCGGAGGAGGCGGCGACGCGCGGCGGTGCTGGCGTCGATCAGCGGCGTCAGCACGGTGAAGGGGGGGGGGGGCGAACCCACTGGTGCAAAACCGGGGGCGTGACTCGGTCGCAGCACGGTCTCCACGTGCGGCGCGTGCACGAGGAAGACGGGAGGAGGGCGCTAGCGGGAGAGGGAAGGGAGCGGGCGCAGGCGTGGCGCTCGCGCGAGGGAGAAGGCGGGGAGGGAGCGCGGTGCCAGCGGAGGGAGGGGGACGAAGCGGCGCCAGGGGAGGGAGGAGACGGAGACGGGAAGCGGCGCCAGCGAAGAGAAGGAAGGAGGAGGCGCCGGGATCGGGAGAAAGCGGGAAAGAGCGGGGCGCCGGAGGAGAAAGGAAAACGCCCGGCCGGAAAAGGAAAGCGGCAGCGAGGGGACTTTCCCAAAAGGGAAAGTTCCCGAAAAACACTCAAACATTCAGCAAAAATTAAGGAAAAATTTGGTTTGAAATTTTGGGGCTTTTCACATAGATTCTTTAAGGGTACAATTGTAGCTAAACATGCAAACCAATTAATAGGAGATATAGATTCTTTTAAGAATACATATATTCTTTAAGGATACAATTGTAACTAAACATGCAAACCAATTAATCATAGACTAATAACATATACAACAGTAGAGATAACTATTGTTTATATACTCTTCCATATCATCTAGAGACAAAACTAAAGACGATTTCTATATTACCTTGTCTATTAAGCTTGTCTCTATAGGACCCCATGATCTTCTAATTATAGCAAGAAAAAAGTGTTTGTTTAGATAATAATTCATACAATAATATGTTGTATTGCATATATATCCTAAATTCATGGGATTGGGTCATCTCTTCACAAAGAGACAAATGTACTCTCTTCTCCTGTGTTAGCAAAAATTCTTCGTGAAAAATTTATAGAGAGTTGACATCACACTGTTGTATATTTCTTAAAGAAAATACAATGTGAAACGCCATTGAAAATCATCGCATGATTAATAATCAAGAATGCATGATTAATAATCAAGAATGCGTGATTAACTAATCTTGGAGCTTTTCGGATTCTGCGACCACAAAAGCTATCTCAACTACGTGCTTAAGCGTTCAGCCAAGGTCATGGGGGCAGTGCCCGGCATGGCTCTGACGAGACCTGTTGTTCGGCATGGCTCTGACGAGACCATGTTGGGCGGCGGTGAAGAGGGCCGGGTAGGAGCGGCGGCCTACGAGATTCATGCATAGCGGGCTCTATTCTTGCTGGGTACAACGGCGGCTTCCATGGTAGTGTTTGTAGGGAGTGTTTTAGGTTAAATCGGAAAGTCCATAGTTGACTCCTATATGAAAAGAACTTTAATCAAAGAAAAAGTCAATATTACCCCTCACAAATCAATGACTAGATATTGAACTATACTTCTAGCTATCTATGGAGTAGGAGGTACGGTAAAATTTCTCTAAACATAGGTCCTTGTAATCCGAAAGTGTTGTATTCGTCAGGGAATACTCTAATGTCTACTTTGGTACTATATTTGATCGATCGGTATCATTATATAAATTGAACCCACTAAAATAAATAGTTTTAGTCTCTAACCCTCTTTCCTTGGATTGATGTGGGAATTATAATCTCTCAGAGTGAAATACTAGAATTTTGTAATGCAGTAAAGTCCTGTTTATAAATATATTTAATGCACAAAATTTTGGCGGGAGAGCATCGACATACTTACTAGTTGTAATTGACACATGTGCATTGTGTTATGGACCAATACCTAAGTGCACCAACCATGTGTGGTCTCATGGCCGGCCAGCCTACTGGCCTTGGAGTTGCACAAAATAGCGCGATTTGGCTAGCGACGAGTCGATTGAAGCGTGTGCTTCATTCGTCCACTACCTGAAACTTTTTGCAGGCGGTCAGGAGCATACTACTTTGACGATGCATATGCATGAGGAGCCTGCCGATTTAGGCCATAAGCTGTTGTGTGGTGATGGCAGCTAGCCAAGGTACACACTAGCTAATTGTACATGCTAGTACTTGCTCACACAAGTGCTCGAATTCTTCGTCTTCGACTACGGACACCTGGAACCGTGGACATCAATTTGTCCGTCCATGTCGCCACTCATTTTGTTGCTGCTTATGATCGGCAGCGGCGTCATCCTCCACGTAGCTGCTTTGACCAGGAGTACGGGAAACAACAGAGCCAGCGGCAACAATGAGTACCCTACATCATTCCCATCGGTCCGGTGATGCAACATTACGTATTTAGGATCGAGGACTACCTTGACGATGTATATGCATGAGGAGCCTGCGGATTTAGGCCATAAGATGTTGTGCACGTGGTGATGACAGCCAAGGTACACGCTAGCTAATTGTGCTAGTACTTGCTCACACAAGTGCTCGAATTCTTCCTCTTCGACCACGGACATCAATCCGTACGTGCATGTCGCCACTCTCATTTTGTTGCTGCTTATGATCGGTGTGAGACCATGTGGAGATCATCTTATGGTTGTGATGAGTAATTAACTTTTAAATTTAGAGAGAGTGTGTGAGGGTTGTGTTTAGTTTTTGAGGATTTTGCAAAAGATTACTTTCTATCTATCTGCGAGTTAGTCTGGCCGACGACTTTGTGTTTACGAGTTCGTCTGACAAGAGTGTTCGCTGTTTACGACTTGGTGGTTAGCAGATTTGATCGGCAGAACGACCACATGATGATCGAAAGCATCAGTGCCTGAACGACTATATGTGATCGATAGTCATAGCCTGTGATCAATGGTTGTAGCCTCGGCCTGGTCATGATCGATGGTCGTAAATTATGGTGTTCGATAGTCGTAAGCCGTAGCGATCTGTTATGGTAAGTCGTAATCTATGTGACCGATAGTCGTAACGATCTGTGTGGTAGTCATAGCTTGTGTCCTCGATGGTCATAACAGTCTGTTCGATGGTCATAGGCTGCTGGTAGGATATCGTGGGCTACGAGTACCTCTGTTCTTGAACATCCGAGTACTCGTAAGTCGTATCAGACCTATCCGTGAACTGAGGTTGTTCCTTGGATCTATTGGGGTTTTGGTGAGGGTTTGACAGGGATGTTTCTGCTAGTGTGCACGTGTGGTTATTGCTTGGTTCTAGAATTAGAATCAGTAATTTGGGGGCATACATTTTGATTGTGCAAATTGATGATATTTATGTATCGTGCGATGCTACGTGATGGTTTGCTTATTGGTGTTGGTTGCAGGACCTCAGAGCTAGGTCATGGTATGGCGTGGAAGGACCGAGACTAGGCACAGGAGGTGTTAAGGTCCAGAACGGTCAGGGAGATGCCGAAGATGACTGAGACTTGAGAGGTGGTTGCAGGTCAGGACGACGAGGAACCGAATTGGAAGCTATCGGTGGTGGACATGATGGGCAACGGTGAGGTGGATTGGGACTAGACTCAAGGAGGAGCCGAGGTCCTATGCGATCAAGAAAGCCAAGTGTCATCATGCACGAGGAGAAGCACGTGGTGCGCCAAGTGACTTGGGTCATTTGCAAGTAAGGATGGTTCAGTGGGATCTGGATGCGTGAGAGGCTTGATGACAAGTCATTGGGGTCACATGAAAGATGGCGAAACTTCGTGGCAAAGGAAGCGGGAAGCTTCGAGGAAGGCGATAGAGAGGCATTTTGGAAAATTGCCTAATACAAGAAAGGTGGTAGTGTGTGAAACCGCGGCGTTGGCCTAAGTGGTTTAGGTTTTGTATGCGCTAAAAATGTGAAGTGGATCAAGTGTTAGTTCACTAATGTGTTAATGGTGTAAGCCGTTTTGAGAAGCGTGCATGAATAAAACCTGGTGTTAAGTGGGGTTAACGAGTTATCCCAGTTTGGTCTAATGGGAGGATCCATTAGGTATTGGGTTTATTGGTGAGCATATAAAAAATGGGAGGGGAGGCAAGAGCTAGGGTTTGATAAGTTTGGCTAGGCTGTGTGGTGGCTAGCTCCTCTCTCCCATGGGAGTTTGGTTAGAGAGTGGGTGTGGGCTCTAGGTTTAGAGCTTTGTCCTCCCGAGGGGAGTGGCTATAAAACCAATCATCTCAAGTGAGCAATACATCAATATTTCATCTACCGTTTGTGTATCTTTTGTCTGATTGAGTTTGCTTTGTTTTGGGTTTGGCTCTTCCTCTATTCCTTTCAGCTCTGTGTTGTTCGGTTGTTCCTTTTCCTTCTTGATCTGAGAGGTTGTTCTTGTTTGATCTTGTTAATGATCTAACTTACTGGATGTTGTGGGATCATACTCAAAGCCATCTTGGCTATTCTATTCCCACGAGCATGGACTGGTTATCGTTTCGATCTCAAGGTCTTGATTTTGTGCGCGCTTTCTCAAATCAAAAAAAGGTCTCATCTTAGTCATGGATTGTTTTATTCAAGATTGGAGCAGCCTCTTGAGACCTTAACCAATTTGCGTACAAATTTTAACAGCCATTTGATGTCTTAATCTAAAGATTTGATGTTTTTAGATCTTGCGGTCGTGTGTTGCTCTGTTCGTCCGGATTATTTTTGACCATGGCCAAGTTTCAGATCACATCGCATCTGATTTCAACTGCTCGATGATTTCAGATTTGGTGGTCGTGCACCTTCTCTGCTACTTCTAGTCATTTACGACCGTACCTATTTCTGATCGTTCAATGGTCATAGAATAGTGTGGTCGTGCGCCTCCACTGCTAATCGAGTTACTTTCAACCGCAGTCGGTTACAAGCGCTAGATAGTCTTCGACCACATCATACGGCTGCTCTATTTTGAGTTCATTCTTTTATCTGTTAATCTTTTCTTGATCCAAGAGTTTTGATTTGATTTCTTCGATGTTCTTTCTTACTGTGACATATGGGATCATGCTCAAAGCCTTCTATATTCTCTACCCACGAGCAAGACCTGCTCATCGTTTTTAGATCTAAGTTATGTACGCTTCTTTAATTTGCAAAAGGTCTCAAATTTGTCATGGATTTCTCGATCTAGGAATGGAATAGCTTCCTGAGACCTTAAGAAACATGCGTATATTGGCTTCACAGCTTTTGGATCTTTCAATCAAAAGTTGCATGAATTTTGGATCTTACAGTCGGGCTGAAAAACCCTATTCCCCTATTCATCCTTTGGAAATAGTAGTTCTGCAAGCCTCGTAGTAGCAGTACTGTAGTTCCTATTCTCCGACCATTGTGGTTTCGACCGTTCACTAGTCGTCGACCTCACTGGTCGAAGTTCGGCTTGGTTCGATCACCTTGGTTTCGATCGCTCAATGGTCGTAGATCACTCTGGTCACATTTTGAACTGCTACAACCACACACTGGCTTTCGACCGCATACTGGACATCGATAACGTTGGTTTTGACCACGGTGGTTACGACCACGCTGATTTCAACCATGCTGGTTTCAACCACATTAGTTATGATCACGTTGGTTTCGACCATATTGGTTTTGACCACATTGGTTACGATCATGTTGGTTTCGACCACGGTAGTTTCGACCATGTTGTTTTTCTCTGCTGACTGATTGTGTTAAGTTTGCTCTTCGGTGTTTTCTGACTAGTAGTCGTAACCGACCACATTGATTTCTGTCTAATGGTAGTAATCTGACCACGAGGTGCTCTGATCTGGTCGTGGTCAAATTTGTGTTTCTCTGGTTTTTCAACTAGATTTCACTTCCTAATCTTCATACCTTTGTAGCTATCAGAGTAAAACATTTGTGAACATTTGGGAGAATTTTAAAGGCACCATTCACCCCCTCTGTATCTGTCCGATCCTATAAGTGATATCAGAGTCATGTTAGCTCTTTGTTTGATCTTAATCGATCTTGTGTATGGCAACTAGTAGGGATACAAGATGGAGAATATGTGCTTGATTCAGTTCTAGTATTTTGCTTCATCATGTGATTAGAACACTTGTCATTCTTTGCTCCTATTATTGGCCTCCAAGAGGCATATGCTTTCATGTGTGGCGTTTTCACCTACTTTGTGAGCTATCTTATATCTTCATACTCTGATATTTATGTTTGATCATAATTGGCATGTTCTGCTTGTACATGTGCTCACTTGTACCATATTAGCATGTTTTACTCTTGTTACCTTCTTGCCATGCCTTTATGTGTATTTTGTTTAGGTATCCATGTGTCATGTTATATGCGTTAGTTTATTGGATGCTTAAGCTTTGACTTGATTTCATGAGCATAAGTTACTTATTTAATGTGTGTATTAGAAGTCAAGTATCATCATGACTTTGTGCCTTATTGTATCTATCATGTTTTATTACTTACATCTTGCTCCTTATATCCATTCGCCATTATTTATATATGTTAGAATACTTTTCATGATTTTTGTTTGTCATGATGTATGTCTACATGATGCATGTTTGATTATGGACATTTAGAGCTTGATTATATTTTGGATAGTTTTCTATGTCATGATGCTATCTTTATTCATGCCTTCTTATCCTTTTGGTTCATGTGTACATGCTTATACTTGTATCCATGCTAGCATATGCTTTTATGATTTTTTTTGTCACCTGCTATGTATGTATGGTTGTGATTCATTGAGATGCATATATATCTTGAACTTATTCATTTTTGTTCAGGCATGAAAAGTATGTATGACATCTTGGTAGATTTAGATTGTGCTTATACCTAGATAACATGAGAATTTTGGTTAGCTCACAAGCTTCTTCTAGATTTAGTTTGCACTAGGCTTGGTTGTCCTAGATACTTTGATGACGGCTTGATCGAGATTGTGTGGGGGGGGTGTGTTCTCATGTGTTCTTTGTCATTAGTACTTGTGATGCTACTTTTGTTGTGATGTGTCTCAGTACTGGATCTATGCTTGTATATTATTTACCAATTATTCCTGTGTTTGAGTAACAGGTTGTGGATGTGATGGGAAGACCATATGACTTATTTTGATGTTTTGGGTCTCTCATCTCGTTTGAGATTTTGGTGGAGCGTTCTATTGATATCACGATGCAGTTTCAGTCAGCCTCCACCACATCAACTACACCACACCACCGAGTGATGTAACAGATGTTTGCTCCCTTGTGATCTTCAGTTTCTTGCTTTCCACCACTTGACTTTGCATAGTATTCTTGTTCCAGTGGTAGGAAGGGTCTAATTGGATAGATAGGAGCCAACTCTAGGTGATTTTATCTCGGTCACACCTCTCATCCAAATGATTCTCTAGGATTATTTACTGTCTAGTTTGAACTTTCTTTTTGGCCACTAGTGTCTTGTGTTTTGATAGCTAGTGTTGCTTTTTGCTCCGTGGTATGAGGTTATAGGCTAGAGACCATAAGAAAACGGTGTGTTTGGGAATCATCTCGTTGAGTTTGAACCCTCATTTTCTAGATTTTACGTCTAATTTCTTCGTTCTTCTCAATTTGCCTTCTTTAGGGGGAGTTGGAGCTTCTTTCTTTTTGGGTTGCTTTTCAAGAGGAGCTTACTTCTTGTGCATTTATTTATATCATTTTGCATTATATATACATGAATGCTTGTGCAAATCATGAAGCCTCGACTATTATCCATATGTGACATGATATCTTACTTTACATCTTGCCATGTCTTGTGCTAGCTTGCTAGATTTATCATGTCCTTCTATATGTAGCTAAGCTTTTTTTTGCCATACTAGCTTTATTAAATGTGAACAATTTGAATTAAATCATGTTTTGTTGGATCTTATAACTAGTCTGGCTCTAGTGATCCTCTTATGATTCATACCATGTCAAACAAGTTAAGTTGAGTCTTGAATCTGCATTGAGTTTTAGATTGAGCTATGATAGTTCATTAGTATTAACTCTTTGTTCTTGAACTAAGTCAAGAAAATGCAAAAAGATCTCTTTAGTGCGAAAAAACTGATCTCACCAATCTTTTCTCATGAGACAGCTTGCCATTGCACTAAGCATGAACTCAGGGGGTTTTAGATGACCAAGATCACTTTGTTAAGCTTCTTGCTTGGAGTAGTTGCATAAGGTTTGAGATCTGGCACATCGCTAAGAAACAAAATCTTGTGAAAATGGTTGAAGCCAACTATGAATTTTTGAAAATGCCAAATATGCTAAATTTGCTCCATTACAAGTGATATCTAGTACTTGTCCACAATGTTTCAATCTTGAACTTGTAGTACTCTAAATTAACTCTAGAACTAGATTTTAAGTAGAACATAATCACCAGCATCTAATTAGCCAATAAACAACATGTGATCTCTTATGCATCTACTAAGCAAATAGTGCACAACCTACATTATAGTAGTCAAAGTCCCCCGACACAATATTGTCAACATCCCTAAAAATATTCACCATAATACCTAAAAGAGATATAAGCATCTAATATCAGTAAGTAGCATAAGCTAGACAACTTTACTACTTTACCATCAAGTATCAGCGATGCATCATAAGGGTAGTGCAAAAAAGATGCACCTTCTCTTGCTATGCCGTTTGGCTTCTGCTCTGTCGTGGGACATAGACAACATATACAATCCTAAGTGAACAAACCTCCTATGGATTAGGCCACGAGTGACTCCATAACACACATAACCTTTTCTTCAACCTCCAGCCGTGCACCATTAGTTTAACGCCTGTAGCAGGTGCTCACTTCCAGGCACCATTCCTAACTCTATGCTACTCCTATGGGTATTTCCACCGATGGGTTACCTTGGACGGTCGCCCCAGCTCGCCCTATTGCTAGATACGCCCCTACCTAATACTGATAGGCCACCGATAAATTATTAAACAACTTGTCCGGCTGCATTTTCTTCCATGAAGCCGCCATCCAAAGCTCCATTTTTGACTGGAGATTGGCCGTTCGTTACGTGCTGAAGCTGACGCCGGGAGCTGATTGTGTTTGATTCCTCGACATACTAAGCGGAGGCTAATCAAGCGTGCTTAATGTTGACGCTACTTTCTGCGCTGCGCCCAACTCTCTTTTTGCCTACGGTCTTTGCTGGCGCTACTTTTTCTTGTTTGCTTGTTATGTGGCAGGTGTATGAGTGTTGTAAATAATCTTGTTTAGGAGTCAGGAACAAAGTTTGGATGTAATCGAAGTCGAATTGCAGCCGCAAAATTCAAAGTCGAAGTTAGAAACCGAGTTAAAGTCGTAGTTGGGAATCCAGTCAAGTCGTATGAGACTCGGAGTCGAGATAGGTTGAGAACCCGTGTTGAAGTAGAACAGTAGGGTATAAAAGAGGCTTAGAGCCATGTATTCGATGTACCAAGCCATTGAGAAAATACAAAAAGAGGGAAAGACACAAAGTTATTGTGTTGTCGTGTGATTGTGCAAGACGTGGTCGGAAGGACTCACGATCACCGCAAGCGTGATCGAGAGGAGCTACGACCACGGCAAAGTTCAGCAGCGTAGTCGGGGCGCTACGACCACGGCAAAGGCGATATTTTTACGACTACGGCTAAGGAGCGAACAACGTGGTCGTAAGGAGTCGAAGGTGGTCGTAACGAGCTACGACTACACCGGGAAGGCCAGAAGTGAACGTAGTCGAAAGGGTGTTCGACTACGGTGAACAGTGATCGCCAGCATCACTGCGTGATCGTAGAAAGTTTCGATCACGGTATCTCGAGCGGCTGAAGGAAGGCAGCGGCAGCGATATCGCGGAGCGGTCGAAAATGACTCTAACCGGTCGTAAAAGGTCCTGGGAGGTCGTAAGACCTTACAACAGTTGGTATCAGAGCCTCGGTGAACCATGGCGGAGGCTTTAAAGGTGAAGGAAAGCGTGTCGCTGCAGTACCCGATCCTCAGTTCGGACAATTACCCGATCTGGGCGATGAAGATGAAGGTCAACATGATCGCACAGGGAGTCTGGGGTCCAGTTGAACCAAAGGAGAAAGACAAAGTTGTTGATGAACGACTCGACAAGATGGCGATGGCGGCGATTTATCAGGCCGTGCCCGACTCGATGATGCGGCAGCTGATCGGCAAGGAGACGGCGAAAGACGTCTGGACTACTCTGCAGATAATGCACCAAGGAGTAGATCGAGTAAAGGAAGTTCGACTTCAAACATTGAGGAGTGAGTTTGAATCATTGAAGATGGGAAGAGACCGACGGTGGAAGAATTCTCAGGAAGTTTAATGAAGTCGAACGAGATCAAATCTCTCGCGACGACTTGAAAGATGAGGTGGCGGTGAAGAAGTATCTACGAGTGCATGCCGAGAAGTTTCTCCGGTCGTAACTACTATCACGTACTCACAAGACCTCTCGAAGATGAAGGTGGAGGAGGTAACTGGGGCGCTCAGAGCACACGAGTAGCTTCTGAAAAGTTACCAAGCCGACAATGAAGGAAAAGGGCCTTACAACCAACAAGCATTGTTTGTAAAGGATGACACGAGGAACCGAGGAGAATCGTCATCAAGGGCGATGCGTGGGCGTGGTCGTGGCGTGGCGCGTCTCATGGCGAGGACAAGGACGAGGCTATGGCGAGTGGCCGTGGAAGAGGTGGTCGAGGAGGTCGTGGTGGTCGTGGAGATGGCAATCACCAGACGGACAAATCTGACATCCAGTGCTACACATGCGAGAAATTCGGACATTACGCGGCCGAATGTCGGAGCCACATCCAGTGCCATAACTGCAAGAAGTATGGTCACTATGCTGCGAATTGTCGGAGTAACAAGAGAGTAGAAGAAGCAAAACTGGCTCAAGCGGATGAGCACAAAGAGCGACATTGTTGTTGTCGCTCGCGACTGCAGACGAACCGACAATGGTTCTATTAAGCGAGGAGAAAGTGTTTCCTAGTCATTGGAGAAAGGAGAGCGGACTCAAGAGCGGACGGCAGATCGGTATCTCGACAACGGAGCCAGCAACCACATGACGGTGCGCACTCGATGTTTCGAATTAAATAAGAATGTGCTTGGAAGAGTACAGTTTGGAGACGGCTCGACCATTCGGATAAAGGGAGAGGCACGATCCGATGCGATGCAAGGATGGAAGCAGAGGAGATTGTCGAATGTATACTACATTCCAAGTCTACGAAGCAACATTATAAGCCTTGGACAATTGGTGAAGAAGGTTGTCGGATTGAACTCAAAGACACCTACACGAAGATGTACGACCACACCGAACGACTACTAATGAAAGTACTGAGAGAACGGTAAATCGTGCGTACAAAATTCAAATTGAAGCATGCAGGCGAAGTGTATGAAGACTACAACCGATGATGCGGCTGGCTATGGCACGCAAGATTCGGACATCTGAATTTCGAGTCTCAACACGATGGCGGAAAGAGATGGTGGTCGGATTACCGACAATCGACCACCGAGCAAGTCTGCGAAGGTATGCCGTGGCGAAACAAACTTGTAGCGGCTTTCCACAGCAGACGAGTTTCAAAAATTCGCAACCACTCGAATTGGTTCACGTAGATCTATGCGGACCAATCACACCTCGTACAGATGCCGGGAATCAATACTTCATGTTGATCGTGGATGACTATTCAAGAGCCATGTGGGTGTACATGCAGAAAAGCAAAGATGAGGCAAAGACGAACTTTCAGAAGTTCATAACTCTTGTCGAAAATGAAGTCAACAAAAAGGTGAAGACGGTCAGGTCAGATCGAGGAGGAGAATTCCTCGCAAAAGAGTTTGACTCAATCTGTGAAGAGAAGGGCATTGCAAGGTTCTTCACGGCTCCGTACTCGCCTCAACAAAACGGAGTCATAGAGAGAAGAAACCGAACCGTGGTCGAAACGGCACGAAGTCTGTTGAAGAGCCAATTCCTGCCCGGGAGATTTTGGGCGAAGCGATGACGACATCTTTGTCTATCGCTAAATCGTGCGACCACGCGATCACCGGATGGAGTCACTCCATATGAGCAGTGGTCGGAAGAAAACCCAATGTCGAGCATCTAAGGGTCTTCGGATGCTTAGCCCATGTGAAGCCATCCACTTATCTCAAGAAGCTAGACGACCGGAGCCGACGGATGATCTATCTTGGCTCGGAACCAGGCACCAAGGCATACAGGTGCTATGATCCGGTCGAAAAGAAGATTCATGTGAGCAGAGACGTGGTCTTCGAAGAGAACAAACATTGGGAGTGGGAAGAACACGAGGACATTGAAAAAGACATGTCAAAGTGGGTAACCTTCGAAGTCGAAGAAGTCGATGCTGACAATACGGAAGAAGCTACGACCACATCTCAAAGCCAAAATTCGACCGGTGCTGATGATCAGGAAGTCTCACAAAATGAAGAAGAGTCTGATGAAGAAGATTCGAGCGATAGAATACCGAAGATGAGAAGCATAAGTGAGATTTATGCACAAACTGAACCAGTGCAGTCTGAAGAGCTACTGCTTTACACGACTGCAGAAGAACCTGGAAGCTATGAAGAAGCAAAGGGAGATGCATACTGGAGAGCAGCTATGCAGGAAGAGCTGAAGTCGATTGAAGAGAATGACACATGGGAACTCACCGATTTGCCAAAGGGTCATCGAGCAATCGGTTTAAAGTGGATCTTCAAGGTAAAGAAGGATTCCAAGGGAGAAGTCGTAAAACACAAAGCACGACTTGTGGCGAAAGGGTATGTTCAAAAACAAGGCATCGACTACGAAGAAGTCTTTGCCCCAGTAGCTCGTATGGAGACTATACGACTACTTCTTGCATTGGCGACAAGCGGTGGATGGGAGATTCACCACATGGATGTGAAAACGGCGTTCTTGAGCGGAGACATCAAGGAGGAAGTTTATGTCTCTCAACCGCGGGTTTTCAATCCAAGGAGCAAGTGAGAAAGTCTTGAAGCTGAACAAAGCTCTCACGGACTTAAACAAGCACCACGAGCATGGAATTTGAAGCTTGACAAATGTCTAACGGCACTCGGGTTCAGAAGAAGCAACTCTGAACATGCTGTGTACACGAGGGGAGATACGAAGAACAGACTGATCGTGGGCGTTTATGTGGACGACTTGATCATTACTGGATCAAGTTCGAAGGAGATTATGAGGTTTAAGGAAGAGATGAAGAGGCTGTTCAAAATGACCGATTTGGGACTTCTGTGCTACTACCTCGGCATTGAAGTAAATCAAACCGACAACGGCATAACACTTTGTCAGTCGGGATATGCTCGAAAGATTCTGGAGAAGTCGGGTATGGAAGAGTGCAATCCATGTCAAACCCCAATGGAGAATCATCTGAAGTTGAGCAAGACAGGCCCAGGATCACCAGTTGATGCCACGACTTATAGAAGCATTATCGGAAGTCTACGGTATCTGGTGCACACCCGACCAGACATCTCGTTTGCGGTTGGATACGTAAGTCGTTTCATGGAGAAACCGACTCAGGAGCATATGAATGCCGTGAAACACATCCTGAGATACATCAAAGGTACTTTGAATCTCGGGATTCAGTACAAGAGAGGAGGTGGAAAGTCGTTGCAGCTGACGGGCTACAGTGATAGCGACATGGCGGGAGATGTCGACGATCGAAAGAGCACGGACAGCATAATGTTTGTGCTTGGGGAGAGTCCGATCAGCTGGCAATCTCAGAAGCAAAAGGTAGTTGCATTATCTTCGTGTGAAGCCGAGTACATCGCAGCAAGCGCAGCATCTTGCCAGGGAGTCTGGCTCGCTCGACTATTGAGTGAATTGTCAGATGAAGAAAATCAGAAGGTAACGCTCAGGGTTGATAACAAATCGGCTATTTCACTGAGCAAGAATCCGGTTCTACATGATAGAAGCAAACACATAGACACAAGATATCATTATATCAGAGATTGTGTCGAAGAAGGGAAGATCGATATCGACTATATCAGTACAGATGAACAAAAGGCTGATATTCTGACGAAGTCGCTAGGGCGGATAAAGTTCTCGGAGATGAGGAGAAAGATCGGCATGATTGAAGTGGAAAAACAAGATTAGGGAGAGAATGTTGTAAATAATCTTGTTTAGGAGTCAGGAACAAAGTTTGGATGTAATCGAAGTCGAATTGCAGCTGCAAAATTCAAAGTCGAAGTTAGAAACCGAGTTAAAGTCGTAGTTGGGAATCCGAGTCGAAGTCGTATGAGACTCGGAGTCGGAGTAGGTTGAGAACCCGTGTTGAAGTAGAACAGCCGGGTATAAAAAGAGGCTTAGAGCCATGTATTCGATGTACCAAGCCATTGAGAAAATACAAAAAGAGGGAAAGACACAAAGTTATTGTGTTGTCGTGTGATTGTGCAAGACGTGGTCGGAAGGACTCACGATCACCGCAAGCGTGATCGAGAGGAGCTACGACCACGGCAAAGTTCCAGCAGGCGTAGTCGGGAGGCGCTACGACCACGGCAAAGGAACAGTGTTTTTACGACTACGGCTAAGGAGCGAACAACGTGGTCGTAAGGAGTCGAAGGTGGTCGTAACGAGCTACGACTACACCGGGAAGGCCAGAAGTGAACGTAGTCGAAAGGGTGTTCGACTACGGTGAACAGTGATCGCCAGCATCACTGCGTGATCGTAGAAAGTTTCGATCACGGTATCTCGAGCGGCTGAAGGAAGGCAGCGGCAGCGATATCGCGGAGCGGTCGAAAACGACTCTAACCAGTCGTAAAAGGTCCTGGGAGGTCGTAAAACCTTACAACAATGAGAACGGTGGGCTGACTGTTTTCTATGAAAACCGAGGCCGGAGACACTGTGGCCTGTCTTCGGAATCGATAAAACGAGGCGGAAATTAAGCACACCCTTCTGAACTGAGCGATGCCGTTGGTCTGCTCTCAATCATTCTGCTGGTTTTCTATGGCGGGCGGAATCCTGCTTGACTGCTCGTCCTCCCCGCCGCCGCGAAAACTGGGGGCATCGGATGCATGGGTAGCAGCTAGCGCGAGGCCTGTATATGGGCATTCGTTTGCAATTGTGCTATAGAAATTAGACTACATGAGTTCCGAATTCTGATATTTATTACAGGTTGATACGGTTTCTCAATTAGTGTCCGTCTAATTGGATCGGAGGATTGGCAAAAAAAAGTTTTACAATCATTTGGTGGCTAACCAAAAAAGAAACTCGAGAACTACTTTTGATAGAGTTGTGGAGTTACATATGTACGATTTCACCTACTAGTGTTTAAAGAAGGAATTTTATAAGATCATAAATTTATTGTTAAAAATAAGCCTATATGAGTTAAGCTCATTTCCTATAATTTCAAAACATGTATGGTTTAATACTATATTGTTAAGATAAAGTGAAGAAGACCAATTTATAAGATGTAGTCTTTGCCACTCCTTGAATCATGACACATAGATGGGGATGGCATGAGGAGGACTTTGACTGATCACGCGCGCATTCGCGTATTTCGTGTGAAAAATCGCGTAACTTGTGACTCACGACGTGTGACCGTGTTATGATGTGACGTGCTACTTGACAGACAAATTCACCTTATTTTTGCTACACCATGCATCATCTCCCTTATTTTAACTAGTCACGAGACTGCTTAAATATCATTACGTGGTTTGATGAGACATTTACCAATAAATTAACTCTGCTTAATCACGGTAGTTACTAGTAAGAGTTACCAATGAGTTAACTTTATTTAATCGCGGAGTTACTAGTAAGTAATTGTAGCACTCTTAAAAGGGCTTGGAGATATCTAGGAAAAGACAGAGAATTCCAGCTCTATTCTTTCATCCCCTCTTTGTATAGCTGTGCTGTAGTATGAAGCTGCTCAACCATGCGCGACCTTTCTTCATGACATGCACCGGCAAGACAGGAGAGCGAGATCTTCGAACCATTGTCGCAGAGAGAACCTGCACGGGGCGACAATAAGGTTTCTGGGTAGTGCAATATGCGCGACCGCTTGGCTTCTTCCTTGACGTCGACTGCTTTCATGACTGCATCGAGCCTGTGCTGCTTCCTGTTCTTCATCAGACCAATCTGTAAGTCGTTCGTGTGATCAATCGACTTGTTTAAATCATATTTGTGCTTATATTTCCGAAGTACAATGAGTAGTTTGTTGTTAGATTTGTTTGTTACATCACTAGCCTTTTAATGTATTTGTCTCCTAGTAAAATTTAAAATTAAAATATTGTCCACATTTCATTATTTATCTTCGGTCTCTATCTATCTATATGTGTGTTAAGAAGACACACTCGTATGTGTATACATGTGTTGTACGTGTATGATAGTGTGTTCACATCTTCCTTATAATAAAAAAACTAAAAAAGAAACTCTGCACAAAAACCGACAAACCTCGTGTGAACAGGCAATTTCTTTCTCTACAATCTCTTTCTCTAAGCTACTCACTCTCATTTACCAATTACCACCACTAGCACAGGCCCGAGGAAATTTGTCCGGCCCTTAGTCTGATACGGGCCAAACCCAGCCTAATAAAATGACATATCCTAGAAGGCATTTTAGACGGGCCACAAGAAGGCCGTATGTTGTTCAGGTTGACCATCTAGATACATACATATATCAGATTGTAGATTGCCAGATCTGATTCCTGCAGCCTGCTATAATTCAAGTTAAACTTTTCCATGTTAGACTCATTAGACTCTTCGTGCTCAGCTCCTACCATGTTCCTACCTTATTGGATATTGCAAGTAGGTTTCGTCAGAAACGGAACCTATATTGGTCGCATCAATTGTTCCATGGATAGCCGCTTGTACTTCAGCTAGTAATGCACCTTGTTTCTGTTTTGTAACAATGTGTCTAAATATGAACAATTTGCCTACAAAATGAAGCTTGATGCATTAGGCTATTGCCAGTTGAACGTTGACGGAAGAAGATTTTCATAGCCAATGATTGCTAGTTGAAGCTGATCAAGCAGGGGTAGAATGACCTCTTCATCCTTCCATCTAAACAGAGACATGAGAACAATGAATGCTTTTGAGATATTCTAGGCTAGAAAACAGGAGGCGGCTTAAGCGTGATGATCGATTACCTTTGCTTTAGGCATGAGATATCCGAGCCCCTCTTTCTGAATGTTTGAAGCAAACTGCCTCCACTTTGGATTGTGGCTATTCTAGCACCAAATCCCGGGAGATAGCATGATGTATGAAAAGAAACATTCACATACGGGTAAACTTTTAACTCTTGGTTAACTTATTTTGTTTACAACATCCCTACTAATGTAAACTGCATGTGGAGTAAATTTCTTAAAACTGCAAGTATTTTGGCATAGTAGTCAAGAAGTTACAAGTTTCAAAATGAATTTTGCTAAGCTGCAAGTACTTTGGACAAACCTTTCAATAAACTACACATCTGTCAAAAACTGTTAAATATGAATGTGAAGCTTTTCTGATAGTTTTTCCAAGCCTTGATTGTTGATGATTCATGTACTGTGCTTGTTTTGCAAATATTTTGTTAGATTCTTGCTGCTATTTGTAGACAAAACAGTGGTTACATAACTTGAATTATTGTAGGCATATATTGTTCATTCACACAATGTGAAGAATTGTGTGAAGATTGAACCATACTCTTTCCAAGGCTTGAAGCATCGTCACGATAATTTTTTATTCTTAATTATTTTATAATTTCTTATATTATTTCAGTTGTTGTCTATAGCACGAACAATTCTACTTTAATTTTCACTATTGTAGACCTTTATATTTTCTATTGAACAATAATTTTTGTAACTTCGAATATCCATCCTAAATTTTCTAGGTCCGCCACTGATGATCACCATGCCCTTGGAAGGACATCACCATTAGTTCTATCCTGGCCATCTCAATCTTCTTATTTCATCAAAAAAATCTACTCGATTCCTCGACAAATTGTACATGGCAATAGCATTATGCCCTCTAACGCTACGTGCAGCCAGCCTGAGGCCCTCGACACAACTTACACACATCCGGTAGCTATTGACATGATTTATACATGGCAAGGAATTAACCGTTTCTTGTTGTGCATAGACTAGTTATGCATGCTAAGAGTACAGTCTCTTCTATGTGGACTAAGACGATGTTTGGTTGTTTACTTGCTTTTTTCTATTTGTGCTCTTCAAACTAATAAGTACTCAATTATGCCCTTATCCTAATTACGTACATGATTATTTGGATGGAGCGGGCTTAGTGTAGCTTTAACTCTTGTTGATGCCACACCTAGCTCCGATCGGTTGGGCTTAAACTTCTGGTTTCCAGCTTATTTTTCACTATTCATATATTTCGTCTTTTTCTGAACTTTTGGCTTTTTGTTGAGCTTTTTTGCCGGTTCTTTTTTTCCCGTATTTATTTGTATTATACGTAATGGGCTAACATGTTTTTTATATTTTTAAATTTTTTAAATTTATTTATGCTAAATAAGCCTCTCATCACTCTGATGTTTTTTCACCACTACAGTGTTTTCAGCCATAAGCCATGAGCTTTTAAGCCCAACCGACTTATCGCTTGCAGCCGTGTGCGCATCACCTTGACACTGACTACTCTCTTTGCCATCTTCTCATTGTCGTATATGTTTAATGTTATGACAAAACATTAATGTGTCAACAGTAACATGCCTAAAAACACCCTAACGAATTAATGAAGAAAGACAGGATTCACACAGGTGTTCTAAACGGTGATGTCACTGCGCAAAAGCTCCAAAGGTGGTGACAGCAGTGGCAGTAGAAGCAAATGTGGTGAGAGCAACTGAAGTGGACAGAAGGTAGAGGTGATCGAGAATGTGACCCTAACGATCCCTACGGCACCGGCCAGTCCGTAGTACCATCCCTGTCTGTTGATCCTGGATGAAATAGGTATGAGAGTCAAAAATAACCCTACAACCAAGATCAGTGAGCTGTCCCACCGAAAGAAGCTGCATGGTAAGCTGGGGAACATGAGAAATAGCTGGAACGGAAAAGTCAGTGGACAAAAGAATACCCTGACATTTGACAGACAAGGAAGTACCATTACCTGTCTGAACAGAGATAGGAAATTCAGAAGGTCCTACTAAAGTGAGAGATGTGGAGTCCGGTGTCATGTGAAAGGAGGCACCATAATCTAGAACCCAAGAGGTACCTAGAGAAGACGTCTGAGCTAGACTGACAGAACCTGCTGAGTTATTAGAGAGCTACTGGAGTAGAGCCTGGCAAAGCTATTAAATAGAGTCACCTTTCTGAGTAGAAACTGATGAGCTGGTCTGTCCTCCTGTGAAAGAAGAGCCTCCCTGCCTTTCCTTTGGTCACCCACCCCACGTGGCTTGTTCCGCTTTTTCCGCACTGCACAACTCTGGTAGTTATGCCCGAAGTTCTTGTTGTAGTTGCACTGAACTCCAGTTGGTGCGAAAATAGGAGTGGAGACAAGCACCTGGGGAGAGGCCGTAGTCGAAGTAGATATGATTATCGTAGTCGAAGAAGGGGCAACAAGCACAGTCGGAACAGACTGTACTGCTAATCCGAGACGAAGTACTTCAGTCCGAAGCGTTGAAAAAGCCTCTATAACGGTCGGTCATGGAGACCGGCTCAGCAGTTGAGTTCTAACAGACTCAAACTCTGAGCGAAAGCGATAGACGAAGTCATATATATTAACACACACTGAGAGTACTACTTCCCTTCTTGTATCCCGTTCTCTCGCCGTTGCTTCTTTTTCACACGACCCGGCGAGCCGTACAAGACCCGGCCGGCTGAGTGCATGCATGGCGGCTCCATGCGAAGAAAGAAACAAGTTGTGCGGTCAAAGTCCACTTTCATGCATGTATAGTATTCCTAATTCGGTAATATTGCACAAGCATGAGGCGAGCCTGCCGATTTAACTATTTAAGTGATGCCAGCAAGCATAGGTATAAGCTAGTTCTCGTATGTACTACGTACTGACAAGTGCTTTCGCTCCCTCTTCAATTCAGCCACGTACACAAGGAACCATACATCGGCCATTAATTCATCAAGTTATCTCTGGTTTATATAGTGTTCAATCTTTACAGGGTGCTGCTTGGGATTGGACGTCCGATCCGGGCGTCCGTTTTCGGACGCTGAGCTATAATACTTTTTGTCATATTTGTAATATTTTTTATCATGTTTTTAATATTTTTTGTTCGTGTTTTTTGTAACATTTTTTATTTGATGTATGCAACATCGATTTTTATATCACATATTTTTGTTGCATATATTGATTTAAATTATTGACACATTATCTAACAATATTGCATCGGAGCGTACGATACGAATACTCACACTGTTCGTTCTTTTTTGTTACATACATGTCAACAAATGTTGTAAATATGGAGGATAAATGTTGCGGATGGGAATACATACATGGTTCCTCGTTTTTTATGTTGTAAACATAGACAAAAAAATGTTACAAACATGAAACAAATGTTGCAGTCGAGCTCCAGGGAAATGCTAGGAATCGGACGTCTAATTCCTAGCGTTTCCTATCTTTATATGCAGCCGTCAACTTCCGAGGGCGGGGGTGGGGGCTGTCGGTTTATATTCCTGTTGTTTGGCAAATCTCAATTCCTCATAGAATTCACGTTTATAGAGTGCTTCTATGCTTTTCTCTCTAACAAGAGTAGTACTAATATCAAAGCAAGCGAAGAGGTAAGTAATATCTATCAACCATTCATTATGCTTTAAAAATTGTGCAAATTACTGTTGACAAAAGTATAGAAACACCTCTTCTCATGTTTTCTTGTGCACTACTACAAAGAAATCATATACTGGATGCCTTATTATAGACGGTTCCAGAGAACTGTCAGTATTGCAATTATTTTAGACAGTTTTAAAAGGAAAAACTATTTGTGATATGATCACATATGGTTTTTAATTCAAACGTCTGTGATAATGCTACATCACCGATCAATGGCATCTCTCTCAGAATTTTGATCTCATCCATCCATTTTCTACGCATCGAACGGCAAGTACCAATCTCCTCCCCCCTCTCGCCCCTCATTGCTCCCTCTCTCCATTTTCCCTAATTTTACTATAATAACCAATACCGATGAGGATATTTCCTGCAGCTCCTAATTTATCCACTCCTTATTCCTGCTTCCTCCCCAAACCGAAGCACCTCGTCCCCTCGACGACGCCGACTACCGCCGTGAGCTCCTCCACCTCCGGTTGTGACGTCACGGTTTGCTGCATAAGACACTCTTGCCGTAAGTGTCATAAGAGTATCTTGTGCATTGTCGTAATAATAGTGCAGGGGATTATAGTGTAATTTTATCTAATTCATTTTTATTTTGCGAGGAATGCCTAAAATAATTTACAAAATGCTATTATTACAATATATGGATTATATTTAGGCTTCGGAAATAAAACACAATTTGTGCGAGGAAAAAGTATAGCTTTTGTGCTTCGCATAATTAAAAACTGTACAGAAGATCTCTAAAGTTAAGAACTATCTATAACTGTACGGAAGATCTCTAAAGTTAAGAACTATCTATACTATCTATAACTCGCAGCCAAATTTTTTTTCTAAGTTAATAATGTTTACTTTACCAGATGACACTTAACTATTCAACACTTGACGTTCAAGAGCGCATCAAGTAACAGTGTTAACAGTGCCAATAACTAATACCGTGCTCGACACATCCCATTTCCTCTCTGTCAGCAGTTACGACCTTTTCACACCAGCCGGCCGGCGCCGTCCCGTGCTGCAAGACCCGACCGGTTGCACGTCATCTACGTCTGCCTGTGGAAGAAGACCAAAGTAGGTAGTCCTTCCTCTAGTCTGCAGTCAAACTCCACTTGCTGCTGCAGGAACGGACTTGGCATCATATAAGAGGGAGGAGGGAGGGCTTGTTCTGCACGCCGATTTAGGCGGCCAGCTTCGAAATCGAAATATTGTGCACTGGCAAGTAATAACACTGACGTACTTGCTCCCTCTCCGACCTGAAAGCGCAAACCGCACTAACGAGCGGCCGATCGATCGATGTCGCCGGGCACTCGCCGTGTTACGACGCGGTTGGTCGCTGTCCGTGTCATCTTGCTGCTGCTTATTATGATCGGCAGCGGCGGCGGAGACCTCATCCCCCACGCGGCTGCTGCGACCGGGTGGTGTCCATGGCAGCCTCCTGTGCACCCAGGTGAGTTCCGGCCACCCTAGATGCAAGCTTGCTTTCTGTGGTAACCCATGAAACATGCGAAACATGCGCGTGAGGGCAGTTGCATTATTATACACAAGCACCGCTTCTAGATCTCTCGAAAATTAATTATACAAAGCTAACTAAGCTGTAGCGACTATGATGATGCGAACTTGGGAGACCCGGAAGGAAATGAATGCGAGTGTTTTCCGCTCCATGGCGACACCACCACCCACCATACTCGTAAAAATTAAGAGGCCAGAACATGGGCTCTGGCAGCGCGAAGCACGGAGCAAGCTTAGTAAGAGCATCTCCAATGGTCTGAGTCAGCTAGCTATATGCATGTACACATCAGCATATATCCTATGTGGAGGAAAGAGAGTATGCAAAAAAAATCGAGCCAGCTCTTCCTTAAGCACTAGTCTATAACGCTAAACGAGGTAACCTCTATAAATTCTGTGTGTGCATGTAAGCATCAAATAGTTATCCTTATAGATAGTTCTTTAGAATGCTAGCTTTAGTGTGTACTATATAGATGATGTGGAAGTCTTATAGTTAGTTGCTAGTTATAACCATTGGAGATGCCCTAAGGGCACTCCCAGTGGGAGTGTCTATGCTAATTAATGCGATGCCACCTAGGATGAAATCTGATGTAGCACCATAGTTAATGAGGTGAGAGGTGGAAACCATGTCTTGCATGAGACACTAGCTGGACACATAAACCAAGATACAAGATATGAGCAAAAATAGCATTGGGAGTATAGATGGTGTTTATGACACAATTTCAAATAAAAAACAGCCAATAAAATAGAGAGAGAGGTGGAGAGGGATTTATTGTTGGACCCCACTTATAGAAACAATGCATTGGGGATGTGGTTTCTTAAGTTGTGTCTATCCTAGATGGCATCACATTAATTAGCATAGACATGACATGTGGTGTCTAGCATTGGGAGTGCTCTAATAGAGCAAGGATAGCTAGGCTGTTAGCCGGTTACTACGGATGGGTTCGACCTCACTTTCTACTATAGTAATTAATTTTTAAATAATACATTTTTTAAGATAGAATCTATAGGTAGACTATAGCAAATACTGTACCAAGTTCAACTATACAGGCCAAAATCATATGCAACTGTTTTTCTATACGTGCTGTCTCTCGCAAACAGCTAAAATTAAAAATCAAAAGCCAAAGCCACAGCCCCAAAAAAACATCTCTGGGTGTGCTCTTTTGTTATCTTAGGCTAACACCCAAAAATGCGTGAGTCGAGCTTTGCTTGGACTACCGGCGTGCAGCCCACCTGCTCGGGCTTGATCCCGGAGCGTTTTATTTTTCAGGTGTTGTTTATATAAATAGTACTCTCTCTGTTTGTGAGTGTGAGTGTGGTGTATTGTACTCTAAAAAAACACGCAAAAACACTGTATTTAAGTGGTTCTCCTGCCGGAGAACGTTTCAGGTGCTCCGACAGTTTGATGCTATCCATACTTTCATTGCTCGACAAATGATTCGAATTGTTATGAAAAATTCCAAAAACAATTGCATAGATAGGGTATGATATGATCTACCACCCCACAAAATTTCAAATCCAAATTCATTCTACATATTTATAAACAAAAAAAAGACAAAATCTGCTGAAAAGAAAATCCGAAATAAAAAGGGAAAAAGGTAAAGCTACATGGCTTAGATCAGTATGATCGGTGGTGGGGGATAGTAGGTCGTTGCAAATCAAATCATTCATTGCTTCAATGTACAAGTTTGTGCTTAATTATACATATATGCATATATACAGGTCCATAATCTTTCGCATTCAGTAATTTAATCGCCAGGCGTTCTGTGCTCGTGCAAAAGTTCATCTATATATGTACGTAGCGACTATTTTTCAAAAAAAAATATATGTAGTGACGCGTGTAAATACTATAACTATTGCTATTACTATGTAAGTTGCGTCTTTAACTATTGCATTTGAATTTCGCCATCCTCGCTTATACAGAGAGACCAATCGGTGATCCATCTGCCAAAAGTCCGTACGTGCCATACTGTCGGGGTTGCTGCAGTCGACCACACTCATGAGACGCGGAGCAATCGGCGGATCATATGAACGCGAAGCATAGTGCATGGTAAGCGCTCGTGGGATCGGAGGCGATTTCTTCTTCTGCCTCCGCGTGTGGAGATCGAGGAGGGGCTCAACCATATATGCTCTTTTATACGAGACATATAGATCTAAGCTAGTTTACGAGTTAATATGTATGAAATCGTACGGATCATATTGATCAAGTTATAGCATAAGAAAGATATTATTCTTGTCTCCACTTGAGGTGTACTACCAAATAATTCCGAACTAGAGATACCAGTTTTACAACGAAGACTAGATCAAGCTATATGTTGTGGCTACAGACCAAACAGAGAGAGAGATGGTAGTGAAGAGTGATGAAGATAAGTGTAATGGCCTGGGTCCACCCCATGGCTTGTACCCATATATATATACACATGAGGAGTGCTTTTACAGTTATACCCTTACATCTGGTTATCCCCTCTGGGGCAGTTATGTCATTACACATGGCCTATTCTGGGCCTTATTCCTTCCTACCAGGCCTGCTGGGTTTAGGTGGGGGCCACCCCTACGACAGGAGCCTCTCATGGTGAAGGGCTTCACAGGGCCGAAGCCATGTCGAGTCCTTTGGCCCCCTCCGTCCCCTGCGGCCTGTGAATGTCTGCGGGCTTGTGGTGGGAGGCGAAACCGGGATGGTGGTAGTGAAGGCGGCGCTACGTCGAAGTAGGCGCGCGCTCCGTCCCCTACCCTTCGAGCGGGTGGCGGCGGTGGCGCCCAAGCAATGCAGACGCGCGCTCCGTCCCCTACCCTTGAGCGGGTGGCGCGGCGGCGCCTGGTCGAAGAGGCGCGCGCTCCGTCCCCTACCCGCCGAGCGGTGGCGCGGCGGCGCGCCTAGTCGGCGTGACGCGCGCTCCGCCCCTACCGCCGAGCGGGTGGCGGCGGCCGGCGTCTGGTCGAAGTAGACGCGCGCTCCGTCCCCTACCCTTGAGCGGGTGGCGCAAAGCCGGCGCCAAGCCGGCAGACGTGCGCGCTCCGTCCCCTACCTTTGAGCGGGTGGCGTGGCGGGCGCCTAAGTCAAAAATAGACGCGCGCGCTCCGCCCCTACCGCCGAGCGGGTGGCGGCGAAGCTAGCGCCCAAGCCGAAATGAGCGCGCGCTCGCCCCTACCCTTCGAGCGGGTGGCGGCGGCGCGCCTGGTCGAAATGACGCGCGCGCCCGCCCTACCCGCCGAGCGGGTGGCGGCTGGGCGCGCGAAGAAAGTAGACGGCGCGCTCCATCCCTACCCGCCGAGCGGGTGGCGGCGGTGGCGCCCAAGCCGGCGAGACAGCGCGCTCCGTCCCCTACCTTCGAGCGGGTGGCGGCGAAGGCGGCGTCTGGTCGAAAGTAGGCGCGCGCGCTCGTCCCCTACCCTTGAGCGGGTGGAAGTGGCGCCCAAGCCGGTGACGCGCGCGCTCAGCCCCTACCCTTGAGCGGGTGGCGTGGTGGCGCCCAAGCAGTAGACGCGCGCTCGTCCCCTACCCGAGCGGGTGGCGACAAAGGCGCGCAAGCCGCAAGCGCGCGCGCGCTCCGTCCCCTACCCTCGAGCGGGTGGCGCTGGCGGCGCCTGGTCAGCGAGGCGCGCGCTCCGTCCCCTTCCCTTGAGCGGGTGGCGTGGCCGGGCGCCTGGTCGGCAGACGCAGCGCGCTCCGTCCCCTACCCGCCGAGCGGGTGGCGGTGGCGGGCGCGCGTCGAAAATGACGCGCGCGCTCCGTCCCGATCTTTGAGATCGTAGCTTGGCGCGGTATGGGTGCGCTCGGGCTGTTGTGACCTTGCGGTCTCGTGATGCGCTTTTAATGGCGGCTGGAATCATGCGGCGCTGGCTGGCGAAGTCGGGTTGTCGCGTCGTGCGATGCGCCATCTGCTGCGGTGGGGCGCGTGGCGACTCTGGCCCAGTGCGTCGTGGGATGTGGCGGTTGCGTGACGCGCCGTTCGCCTCGCCCCAGAAGGCTGGACGCGTGTGGAAGATGTGGGGCGTTGTTCGCTGCGGCCACCTACGGCCACGACCCTCTATGTCCCGTGGTTCTTCTTTCCAAATCTTGGATAGCCGAACGGCGGGAATGTGATCGTCGTGCATTGAGCCACAAGGCGGCGGCGGCCTTTATAAGGTGCTAAGGTTGAGGTGGAGGCACCCTTTCTTGCTTTGCTTTTGATCCGCCGCCGCTTCCGTCGTGCTAATTGTCACGCCCGATTCTTTGCTTTGCTCGCTTCTTCCTCCCTTATCGCGGGAGCGATGGGCGGCCATGGCAGCGCCGCCTACCACCCCCGCGGCGGTTCCTTGCCTAGCAGTAGGGGCGACCCATCCTTCCTGGGAGTACAAGCGGTGCCGCGAAGCTCGCGCGCCAACAAGTGGTGGAACGCAGTGGAGCACTCGGGGGCTCTGCTCCGTGTGTTGAGGAAGAGCCGCATGGTGAAGGGCCGCTGCGGCGGCTCGTGGATGAGGAAGATCGCGAACCGCAATGGGGCTCGCCTACCCGTCGGGGCGAAAGCGAGCAGCCGGGGCCACGGAGGCGATTGTTTTCGTCGCGTTCTTCGATGCCGACCTTGGATGCCCTCCACGTTGTTCGTGGGCGAAGTCTTGCGGGCCTACAAGTTGGAGCTAGCCCGGTGGCGCCCACGCGATACTCGCCTAGCTATCTTCACATGGGCGATGCGGGCGGAGGGGTGGCGCCCAGCGCGAGCTTATTCGCCACCACCGCACGCGCTGCCGCCGACCTAGAAAGGTTGGCGGGCGGTGTCGAACTTCGGCGATGTGGACCGTGCCGGGCTTCATGCGCGGCGTTGTTCCTGTGCCCGGCCTTGTCGGGTCAATGGGCGGCGGCTGGGCGTGGTGGTGGTTCTATTACCGTGACCGACAAGAGCGGGATGCATTACCGAGGTGGGCGATCTCATTTAACGACACCGGTCGGCGGCGGAGATCAACGACACGCCAAAGCTACTGAGCCTTGCCGGTGTCGCGTCGAATGGCGTCGCGCGACCTAGCCGAGGAGTTCATGATGTATGGCGGCGCCACTCTCCTCGGGAAGTATGTTCAGCAGAATGGCCTCGTGAGGGCGGGTTCGACCCATCCGTGTCTCGCTTCGCCCCTCCGCCCCTTGTAAGTTGCCCGGCACGCTTGCGCGCCATTTGCATCTGTTTGGCTTCCGCCTATCGGCGCGATCTCTGTGCGATGGCTCGGCTAGAAGATGCGGAGCGCGCGGTTCTGGCGCGCCTCGGCCGTACACGCTTAAGGAGCACCGAGCGCGCGAGAGCGCGATCAAGCGGCTAGCGAGGCGGGTAAACCGCACTGCGGCGTGGGCATGCGTGCCCGGCGTGTGGTGCCGCGAGCTTCCGGCGGGACTCGGATGCTCAGGATGGTGATAGTCCTGCAGGGGTGCTATCTTCGCGACGCCGGGCCTGTTCCCCGGCTGCCGTATGCGACCCGGCAGCCCGGCGGCGCTAGCCCGGTGAGGCGGGCATGCGACCGGCGGTGGACGGGCCATAGCGCCGGAGGCGCACCGCCGCAGATCCCGCGGCACCTGGTGCCGACGCCCACGAGCCCGTGTTCGGGCTCGCGGCCACCGTTGAGTTGGAACTCGTCAACCCGGGATGGCGCCGTTCGGCGGGCAAACCACGGTGGAAGGTGCGCTATCAACGCGGCCGGCGAGGGCGTGCCCCTCTGGCGCCGTGGGGCGGCGGCAGCGGGCTGGTCTTGCCGTGGAAGAATCGCTGTGCGGCGCGGCGGTAAGCGCGCTCGGACTCAATCCCCGCCGCCAGCGAGGGGTCGATACTCTGTTGCGGGGCCTTGCCACGGGATTACGGCGTCGGCGCGCCGAAGACCTTCTCCCCGATCGCCGGCGCCCGCCTCCCCACAGGTGGTCGAGCGGCGCGCCTTCCTACCGCGACGAGGGCGCGGGAGGTGGCGTGAGTCCTTTCTTCACTTGACTTCGCGAGACTTTCCCGTCTGCTCGCTCATTACGCCAACATCGGGCGAGACAAAGTCTCCCCGTGGCGAAGGATCGGCGGCGGAGGTACGTCGCGGTCGGAAGCCTGTGCGTGGTGCCGCGGTGCCACCGGCGCCACCGGCGTCAGCGTGGTTGTGGCCTCGGTAAATCTGGCGCGTTGGGGCGGGGCCGCTCTCGCGGACTTCTTCCCGGCGGAGATATTTCGCGAGCTTACGCGGCGGGCCGGCGTGCGACCACGGCCTCAGCGGGAGGTGTTGCCGTGCGTGCGAGGAACTCCTAGCGCTCGCGCTCAAAGCGTCGAGATGAGGTAAACATGCTCGCCCGGCTTTGCAATGTCTGCTGGCGACTCGACTTTGTTGTGTTTGCGGGCGCTTGCCTCGGCCGGTCCTTTAGCGAGGCTCGCGTCCGGGGCGGAGGGCGCTGAAGCCAACCCGTGAAGCGAACACGCCGCCGCCGCGAAGGATGAGGAATATCCGCGCTGGAGGTGCCACGGCGGCCGCGACAACACGAAGCTACGGAGCTCGACGCCGCGGGCGAGGCGCGCGCGCCTTCATCCGCCAGATTGCCGCCCTAGAAGGGAGAACGCCCGGTGGTGGAGTGCATTGCCAGAACCGCCTTGCCTCGAAAATGCGTCCACTGTCGGCGTGGCGGGCCATGGAGTCGTTGAACGGACCCTCACGAGATGCGTGCGTCGAGTGCGGACACTACACACTGGCGGAGGCCCCGCCGAGCGCTCGGGCTGATCGAGAGGGGCGGCGTTGCTCTTCATGGCGCGAACCTTTGGCGAGCACCTGCGGCTATGTTGGTGCGTGCCGCCTCGCCACCGCTTCATACTCGTGGGTGTAGGCATGCCCGGGAGCTAGCGAATCCACAATTGGATCCGCCCGCCAGCGAGAGGTTATGTCGACGCGCCGTCGCTCCATCGAGCCTAGCTGCGCGAACTTCCACCAGCGGATGGGACCGCCGGGAAGGTGCTGCAGGGTCGCCGTCAGCGCACGCATTTGCATGGGAGGACCTCCTCCGGTGGCTTGAAGGTGTCCTTCAGCGCCGCGGCGACGACGGCACGGGTTCGTCCGCACCGCGCCAAGGCTGAGTGGCTGGTTGGGTAGGGCGGGGATGATGTGCGGGTTATTACGCTTGTAACCATGTAACCCCTTTGCCTTTATAATGGAACCAAGTAATACCTTATGCTTGGTGTTACCTGCCGCCGAACGCGGAGGGCAGGTCTGCGCATCTCGTTTATACTTCGTGGAGTGGCGCGTGCGGAGGCGAACCTCGACGCTATGACTTCCTTTATAGTCCGGAGGCTCGCGCGCGGAGGCGGACCTCGGCCTTCGTCTTATTTAAAGTCGTGGACTATTGCGTCTTGAGCTAGGCTCGGCGCCACGTCTTCTTTATAGTCAGGAGACTCGGCGTGCGAGCTGGGCTCAACGCCACGTCTTATTTAGAGTCCGTGGACTAGTGCGTGCGAGCTAAGCTCGGCGCTTCGTCTTCTTTATAGTCAGGAGACTCGCGGCGTGCGAGCTGGGCTCGGCCTTCGTCTTATTTAAAGTCCGTGGACTGTGCGTGCGGAGCTAAGCTCGACGCTACGTCTTCTATAGTCGGAGACTCGCGTGCGAGCTGGGCTCGGCGCTTCGTCTTATTTAGAGTCCGTGGACTGTGCGTGCGAGCTAAGCTCGGCCTTCGTCTTCTTTATAGTCAGGAGACTCGCGCGTGCGAGCTGGGCTCCACGCACGTCTTATTTAGAGTCCGTGGACTGTGCGTGCGGAGCTAAGCTCGGCGCTACGTCTTCTTTATAGTCCGGAGACTTCGCGGCGTGCGAGCTGGGCTCGGCGCTTCGTCTTATTTAAAATCCGTGGACTATGCGTGCGGAGCTAAGCTCGGCGCTACATCTTCTTTATACTCCGTAGAGTGCGCGCGGGCGTCCCCGCTGCGTCTTATTTATACTCCGTAGAGTGCGTGCGGAGCTAGGCTCGGCCTTCGTCTTATTTACGATCCGTGGACTATTGCGTGCGAGCTGGGCTCGGCGCCACGTCTTATTTATAGTCGCGAGACTCGCGTGCGAGGCGGACCTCGGCGCTTCGTCTTATTTAAAGTCGTGGACTAGGCGTGCGGAGCGAGCTCGGCGCTTCGTCTTATTTATAGTCGCGAGACTCTCGCGTGCGAGGCGGACCTCGGCGCTTCGTCTTATTTAAAGTCCGTGGACTAGGCGTGCGGAGCGAGCTCGGCGCTTCGTCTTATTTATAGTCCGCGAACTCGCGTGCGAGGCGGACCTCGGCGCTTCGTCTTATTTAAAGTCCGTGGACTAGGCGTGCGGAGCGAGCTCGGCGCTTCGTCTTATTTATAGTCCGAACTCTCGCGTGCGGCGGACCTCGACGCTACGTCTTATTTAAAGTCCGTGGACTAGGGCGTGCGGAGCAGAGGTCGACGCTACGTCTTATTTATAGTCCGTAGACTCTCGCGTGCGGAGGCGGACCTCGACGCTACGTCTTATTTAAAGTCTGTGGACTTTGTGCTGCTCAGCGCGGACAAGGGATGCTCTGAGAACAGCAACCTTTATTGAATTCCTGTTTGCGCGGGTGAGCATCGCATAACAAAGGGTGGTGGCTCTCACGCTGCTGTCCTCGCTTCTAGGCGTAATCGCCGCAATCGTCCGCGTTCCATGTGTGCGGAAGGCTTGTCATTCAGCGTGGCGGCGAGTACGCCCGCCGGCAATGCCTCGTCACGATGTATGGGCCCTCCCATTGGACTCCAGCTTGCCAGCGGTCTCCGCTGGGCGCCACTCGAGGCGAGATCCCGAGCTTGAACCCCGCGGGCATATAGAGGCGGTCGAGTACGCCTTGTGCGCGCGTGTACTTCTCGACATGGTGGGCTGCGTCGCCCGTATTCGTCGAGAGGTCCAAGGACACGGCGCTCCTCTTGGGTGCTTGGGCGAGAACCCTCCGCGAGCGGCCTTGATTTCCTCGGCGTCACCGCCGTCCCGAAAGGAGTTTGAGCAGCGTAAATCCGTCGGCGCGTTACCGTTGTGCGGCGACCATAGAAACGCTGTGGGCTCGGCAGCCACTTGCCCTTTGGCAATACAACCAGCGGAGATGGCGCCATTCGCCCGTTCGGCCGCCCGTTGGGTCGAGATGCCCTACCGAGGCGAATCGGAGGTGATGCCCATCTTGTCACAATAATCTTTGAAGAGGGTGGCGTCGAAGCTGCAGGCCATTGTCGACCATGAGCTCGGGGCACACCAAAGCGACATATGATGTTTTGCCATAGAGCGCTGTATGGCGCGAAGTTGCTGGCGAGCGTCGCTTCCGGCCATGCGAGAAATACTCGGCCAGCGACTACCACGAAACGGAGGTCCCAGGGCTCGGGCGGTGGTCCCACTATCGAGACCCAGCGTGCGGTGGCCACAGGGAATGGGGTTGAGGCTCGTTGGGGCTGCGGATGATGCGCGCCATCCGCGGCACCCTTGGCATCGGCGGGCGAGGTCACGGGTGTCGGTGGCGGTTGGCGATGAAGCCTTGCACGAGCGCTGCCGACTAATGACCTCGGTGCGGTGGGATCCGCATCGCCGCGTGGATCTCCGCCAAAGCTCCTTCCCCCCGGTCGAGAGCGCGCGCAGAGCGGCGGCGCAAACCCTCTCTCGCGGCGGGGATTACGGATCGCCCCTTAACGGGGGCGGCTAGACACAGGGGCTTGCGGCTGTCCGCCTTCTCGGCATGGGCTGGCGCGCGTCACCGTCGCAACCTGCGGCTCGAGCCTCTTGTATATCCCGGACGGCTCGCGAAGGTCCCCTAGTTCCAGCCGGAGCGCGTTGAGGGCTGCTAGTAGGGCGCTTTCGACCGCTGGTATCGTTGAGGCGCTAGAAACGCCCGCCGGCGGTCGGTCTTGGGACCATCGCCTCACGATCTCGAATCCGCCGGATGGTTCGTTGCGGCTACCCGGTCGTCGATCGCGCCGCGGCGAGGTGAGGTTGTCGTTGTGGCGCCAGCGGCGGGGTTGGATGCCGTCGTAGCGGCGCTGGCGAAATCGGTCGGTGCAGCGGCGTCGATGCCGCGACCACGGCGTGCACGCCGCCGCCTAACGCCTTCGGCGGCGGCACCGAAGCCACGGCGTCCACGCGCCTGCGACCAGCCGTCTTCCTTTCCTTCGCGCGGTGGTGAAGCTTTTGGTGCCATCTTTTTCTTCGGTCTTGAGCTTGTCTTCGTCCTCCCACGGACGGGCGCCAAGCTGTTGTGGCTCTGGACCAACAGAGAGAGAGATGGTAGTGGAGAGTGATGAAGATAAGTGTAATGGCACTGGTCCTCCCCATGGCTTGTACCCATATATATACACATGAGAGTGCTTTACTGAGTTATACCCTTACATGCAGTTATCCCCTGCAGAGGCGGTTATGTCATTACACATGGCCTATTTTGGGCCTTATTCCTTCCTACCGAACTCTTTGGTTTAGGTGGGGCCACCCCTACGACAGATATATATATATATATATATTAAAAAGGGAAAATTTATTACAGAGCTTGAAAGTTCCGCTTCAGGAAAATACCACCAAAAAATGGACTCGGAAATTACCACCGAAAGGTTCACCTCGCTACGGGATTTAGCACTCTGTTAGTTTTTGGGATTGATGGTGTTGAGTGAGACAAAAATGCCCTTAATAAACATGCGCTCTTGGAGTTGATTGCGTTGCCTCTGAATCTCGGTCGATCGGCCAGTCCAACCCAATCGAAGCCATCGATCGCTTCGTCCGCTCGCGTCCTCCGCCTTCGCGTCCGTTGGAGGCGCGCCCGACCGCCGGTCACGAGAACTTCGCCGCGCCGTTGCTCTCGCGCGCATGATCACCTTCACCGTCGATTGCCTTGGCGCGCGAAGTCGCTTCGTGAGGAATGAATCACGAAATTAAACTCGTGAGAATGAATCCAATTTTAATAGTCAGCAGCGGCCGGCGTCTGGATCGGCGAGATGAGGGGCGAGAGAGAGGCCGGGAGGCGGGGAGGGAAGCAACCGGGGGAGGCGGCGGGAGGAGATAGCCGGAGGGGAGGAGGCGGCGGGAGGGGATGCACTGGGAGAGGCTGAGGAGGCGGCGGAGAGGCGAGGCGGCGAGGGCGGGAGGAAGCGCCGGGGAGGAGGCGGGAGGAGGAGGCCGGAGGAGGCGGGGCGAGAGAAGCGGCCGGGGAGGAGGCGGCGGGAGGAGGCCTGAGGAGGCGGCGGCGAGGGGGAAGTGGTGGGAGGAGGCGGCGGGAGGAGGCGGGAGGAGGAGGAGCTGCGGGGAGGAGGCGGCGGGAGGGGGATGCACCGGGAGAGGAGGTGGCGGGAGAGGACCGGAGGGCGGCCGGGACAGGCGGCGCCGCGGGAGGGCCGGAGGAGGCGGTGAGGAGGAGGCCGGAGGAGGCGGCGGGTGCGTGGGAGGACTCGGCGAGAGGGAGAGAGGCTGCGGGGAGGACTTGGCGGGAACTAGATCCAGCGCGAGACTTCACTCGCGGCTTCGCTTCGGTCGATCGCAGGGGCAAAAATGACATTATGCATTCATCATCTGACGAAAAATGAGAGTTACACGAACGGAAACTAACAGAGTGCTAAATCCCGGAGCGAGGTGAATCTTTCGGTGGTAATTTCCGGAGCTCAGTTCTTTCGGTGGTATTTTCCAGAAGCAGTGAACTTTTAGTGCTACAGAACAAATTTTCCCTTAAAAAAAGCAGATATGATAGACCAACCACAAAGTTATTACAAGGAGTATGGCTGTGTTTTTTTACTTTTAGCTCCTCTAAAAATCGAAATAAATAGGACGGCTTCTTGAATCAGACTCTTCAAATAGTTTTTCCGAGATAAATAGAATGGCTTCTTGAATCAGATTCTTCAAATGGTTTTTTAAGTCTAAAATCGTGTATACCATCCAAATCGAAGTCTCCATCATTCGATACTATATCAAAAAAATATAGATAAAAACTATCAGCTATAGTCAAAAAGAACAAACCTATATAATTTGAAGTCTCTAGACAGTCTGACAAGTTCCCGTCACAACCACACTTCAAAACAACATATCTGTAGTAGTTTTCCTAATGTCAGAAAGACATTGAGGAGGAACTGTTCTCGCGACGAACCTGTTGTCACTGTTTGTTCACCATGTATTTCATATCGCAATTGCCTCACCCTTGTTAGCGTTCTTGATATGCTGACCTCCAGTGCGTGTCTATTGTCCAATCTCACTAGCCTCTTCCCTATGGAGGAGCTCTTGGATTTCTCTAGCTCCCACAAAATTTGGTCTTCTTCAGAAGATACACTGTCCAAATCAACCATGCTCTGAAGCTGAGTTCATTCCTCTGTTTCCCTTACTCCCGGATTTCTTCCAAAAGTTACATTCAAACCGTTTTCATCTAATAAGACCTAGTTTGGAATGCAGAATTTCACATAAATTCTACACGAATTTCGTAGAAAATAATATAATTACTATAAAATTCTATTGGAATTCCGTAGTTCCAAACGGGGCTTAACTCTGCAATCAGTTTGTAGCTCACAAATCGAGGAGTATTAATGTATGACAGGTGGAATTGTTCAGATGTTAAGTTCAAAGTCGGCTATGTCGGTTGGGGAGGAGGCCTCCGGCGTCGCCGTGGTGGCACCGACTCCCGTTTTCCATGTCTGCCGTGACTCACGTCTTGTTGCGAGGACACATTCCAACAATCTTGACTGGTGAAAACAACACCAACAGGGGGAGATAGAATTGGAGGTCTCTTTGGATGGCCTGAGTTTGGCGACTTCAGCAACTCGCTAACGCGAAATGGTTGGATGAGCTCTTGGGCAGCGGACGTGTGTTTGACTGTTACATTGTTGTTCAGTACCAAGATATCTTCTGATTCGGTATTACAAACTAGTACGAAATAGTATAACAGATCTTCCTTCTTATGCTTCTGTTCTTTTCAATTTATGATTTATGATTTTCTCTTAATAAATAAATAGGATGATTTTTTGATCGCCTTTTCAAAGAGGCTTTATTAAGGCAACTTTTTTGAAGCTATTTATCGGTTTATGGGCATTTGGTTCATTCACATAAATGCTTACGTTAGGATCAAAAACCATCCACCACAGCCATAAAATATCAATTGTAGTTCAAAAGAATAGAGCTTATAATTCTTATTATCTACGTGATACGAACTTGAGCTTGCCCCATGGAGATATAAATAGTCAGGTGTGGAGCTAGGTACACTGGGAGTTGGACAAATATGACTATCCTTTTATACTATTATACATACTATCTTTTTGTATTATTATACATGCTCTAAGCATTAATAACACAACAATTTACAACTACATATAGAAAAATCAAGATATAAACAAATAAGAGATAATAGAAGTAATATACATGCATCAAATATATAGACTATAGACATAACTAGATGCATGTGCGCGACGGCACGCCGTGCAAGCCAACGTTCATAAACCGCCGCCCACATAAACCGTGGCCCATTAACCGCTGATTATGAGCGGCGGGAGGTAGCCGACACAGCGTACGCACAAAGCGAAGGAGCACTAACGGAAAGCTGCCATATGCCGAGTGTCTGAATCTTTGCCGAGTGCAATATATCGGACACTCGGTAAATCACCACTTTGCCGAGTGCCTCCATGGAGACACTCGGCAAAAATAATACACTCGGCAAAAAATATCTTTGCCGAGTGTTTTTACCATGACACTCGGCAAAATAAGCTCTTTGCCGAGTGCTGACAAGAAAACACTCGGCAAAAATAAAACACTCGGCACCAACCGCCGTCCGTTAGAGGTCAGCCGCCGCCGTTACACCTTTGCCGAGTGTCTGGAGCTGACACTCGGCAAAGAGCTCTTTGCCGAGTGTTTTGTTTGCGGCACTCGGCAAAGAAATAAAAACCTTTTCCTCTCCTACCCTTCAAACTTTTTCTACTCTCCACATACAAAATATGGTACTCCATGTTAAAATTTGGTATATTTTTGTATTTGTTTGGTATAATTAATTAATTAATTGCATTTCAAGCAATTTTTTGAATCAAGTCAAATTTGAACTGCAAGTGATTCAAATAATAGGAAAAAATGTGTAGAAAAATAATATTCATGCTATTCAGCCCGGTTTGAGGCCTTACCTGTTAAATGAAAAGGAATTTCGAACATCTTGTTCAGGAAACACGACCACAAACGTGTGGCCGAATGGTTTTTAAATTTTAAAAAAGCAAACGAAGTCTGAAAATCATGAGATTTGTCAAGATGTCATGATATTATACGTGGAGGCTGTGGTAAAAATTGATAAGATTTCGCATAAGTTGTCACGCACGATGCTTACAAACCAAGCGATTACGAAGAAGAAGCGTAGAGTTGAGACGGATCGGTAAGATTTGGAGTCAAAGTGACGGTCGAATTGTGGTTTGACTACAAAACTTTTTGTACTGCAATAGATAACAGAGATTGTTTCATGTGAAATTTTGGTAATTTTTGGATCCATTTAATAATTTTAATTTTTAAACCGCAACTGCAATTATAGAATTTTACTTGATATAAATTGAATTTGAGCTATAATCGCATGAAATAATGGTCTAATATTCGTAGAAGCATCGAATATGCATTGTTGAGTGAATTTGACAAGGCATTTTCGAAGTACATTCGAACAAATTTGTAAAACACGCTATGGAAAAGATAGAGAGGAAAGGAAGTTTTATTAAAAAAAATTCTTTGCCGAGTGTCTTGTGGGCGACACTCGGCAAAGGAGGATGTTTGCCGAGTGCATTGTGGGCGGCACTCGGCAAAGAGGAGAGGTTTGCCGAGTGCCCGATCGGGGGCACTCGGCAAACAATAAACCCGATCATAAATAGTTTCCCGCCGCACTCACACACGCAACACCCGTGCCCTCGCGACACCCGCCGCCGCCCCGCGCGCGCGCCGCGCCGCGCGCGCGCGCGCCGCTGCCGCGCGCGCGCGGCGCCCGCGCCCGCTGCCGCCGCGCCGCCGCCGCTGACCCCGCGGCGGCCGTCGCCGACGCCTCCGTCGCCGATGCCTCCCAGCGCCGCGCCGCCCGACGCCCCGCCGCCGACGCCTCGATCGCGCGCGCGCTGCGGCGCCTCCCGCGGCCGCCCGCCGCCCGACAGCAAAGGTACTGATTTTCTTGCCGCTGCTGCTTCTGCTTCGTGATAGCTTCATGAATAGCTAGAATTCAAAAAATTCAACCATAAGCTATAAATCAAAGCCTAAAAGAACGACCCTATAGTATATGGTACTACAATAGCACTGTTAAAGATTTGTTTAGAACTCAGTAATGTCATATAGAAATAAAAAAATTTCCATGTTCCGAACGACGCCCTCCCTAATGTGTGCTTGGTGGGTCTGGACGCCTCCTGCAGGTTGCCCCCACCCCCGCAGGTTGGTCATCCAGTAGATCTCCTTTAGTCGTTGTCACTTTCTCAATCTAATTTGCGATTTCCCAATACATGCATATATTGGACAATCAATAGTGCCTCAGCTAATTAATCACTTAGAACAAAAGTTGCGATGTGTGTGTTGCCTCCTGCTGTTGTGGTATCAAGAAACAGGTTCTAACAGGAGGCACTCCAGGTTATTTCTGTTTTATTCGTCGTTCATTAATTTTTACATACCTTTGTTTTGCATTGTAACATTGGGGTGAAATATTGTAGGCCCAATGGAAGAAGAGAAGAGGCTACGGGAGGAGATGGCGGCGAGGATGGAGGCCGATCGGCAGAGGAATGAGGCCGAGCGGCAGAGGATGACGCAGATGTTTCGATGGATGCACGAGTCTTGGCGAGAGGATGGGTCAACCTCGCCACCGAGCTATTCCTCCACCTCCTCCTGCAACTACTCTGTGAGTTTCTAGTGGAGTATGAATGTTTAAGTTTGTATGTTCCTACCTTAAATCTTGTCTCACACATGCAATCTCTTCTCCTTTGTGCGAGAATCAATCGTGCTTGAATAATTTGCCTCATGACACACCACATCGATCTGGGTGATATATTGTGACTATATGTGATATTGTGACTTGTGATATGCGATATATTGTGACTTGTGGCGATATATGTGATATATTGTGACTTGTGGTGATATATGTGATATATTGTGACTATATGTGATATTGTGACTTGTGATATGTGATATATTGTGACTTGTGGTGATATATGTGATATATTGTGACTTGTGGTGATATATGTGATATATTGTGACTTGTGGTGATATGTCGGGCCCCCGGATTACCAAACCCGGACCCTCTGTGTATTACAGCACTAGTCCCAGATCAAAGCTAGTGCACACAGTCAAACAGAATGGGAAACATCACCATCAACGATTTATTACAATAGATAAGAGTACTGACCACCGGGTCACCTTATTACATTGGAGGTTTCAAGACCTCGCACAATCAAAACACAGCGGAAGCAAAGTGAAATCAAAGTAGACCCATCAAGATGCCACATGCAGTTGACTGGGGAAGCGCGACCTAGTCCTCCGGGAAGAATCCATCGCAGCCACAAGCGAAGCAGTAGTCGTAGTCACCTTCTTGAGCTTCAACTTCCTCGAGATTTTATTTTTAAGTGTAGCATGTGAGTACATAAAGTACTCGCAAGTCTTGGGAAAATGCATAGATGCAAGGCTTAACAAAGGAAGGCCATACGGTTCTTTTGCACAAAGCAATATTTGAAATCTCAATTACTACTAATTATTTTTGAAGGCATCAATTTAATAAAGTAAATGTTTTAACAGAATTAACTTTCTAGTGAAGGTTCCAACTACTAACACTAGCTAACCAATTACCATTGGTCAAGTTTTAAAGCTGGGTTCCATCCACCCTCTCTGCTCCATCCGCCAGATTCCTTCCGAGAGTTCCTCCACTCTCGAATACAAAACTTTCATTTAAAATCAAAACCAGAAATCTACCATGTGAATGCATTCCTTGCCCGCCCTTGACCGTGGGCACGGCTATTCGAATAGTTTTACACTCTGCAGAGGTTGTACAACTTTACCCACAAGAGATAAATTATCCTAAAAGTCAACACGCTCCCTTTGGCATGAGACCGGATAAAATATCACAAAGCCTTTACCTTACTCTAATCTAGCTAGATACCACCAGCTGAGGTTTCACCGCGGGTAGGCTAACCGCCCGAACCAAGCCCCTCTGCGCCATATGAGTACAGATGAAATCCTCGCCCCTCACCGTGAATAACGGTCCATCCTCGGCACCCACTTTCCACCGGTGGCACCTAAACTAGACTATCATAAGTTAGTCACCTAGGTCGTACCCATATAGACTTGTGGTTGCGGTTAATGCTCGATTTGGACAAACACAAGCGTCGGTCCTTAATTGACTAGGGTGGAACATACACTTAACAAGTTCTCGTGCTTATCGCACCAACCCAATGACCATCCACCCTAATCTAAACCATCTTTCACATTTTTATTTTATTTTAAAATCACAGTGACAACTCCAATTGCCACTTCACTTTCAAACACAAGGATTTAATAATAAATCATAATTTCTCATTTTCAAGATTTTCCAAAGGATATTAGATAGCAAGACTAAGCATTAACCTACCATTCTAATATTCACAAAGATTAATAGTAATCTCATTATTGAGACAAAGGAAGTTCTAGGGTGACAAGGTACATGGCAATCAATGTCAAATGAGGGCATAACAAAGTTGGAATAACTAATTCCTAAAGACTTGAACTAGTGACTTTATGTAAATAGCAATACACATAATTTAAAATATTTTAAAAACATTTCAAAAGCATAGGCTCAAAATGATCAAAGGAGACTTGCCTTCTTGCAGGGTTTCTGGGTCTTCTTGCTGCTGTGAAGAGGGTTCGTCGACAACGTTGGAATCTACGCGAGGAAAGACGAGGCAAACAAAGCAAATAAATACAAATAAAATTCAAATAAAATCCAAAAATTCAACAGAGGCCACAGTTGGATAGATTATGATTTTAGATGAATTTAGAAATTTGAATGGCTGGATTTGGAGTTAAAATGAGAAAGTTATGCTCATTTGAAAATCTCATATTTGAATAAATCTAGAAATTCGGAAATTTCTGACAGGTGGGACCCACTTGAGAATTAAATTTTATTCTTTTATTTTTATCTCGGGAGACTGACAGGTGGGACCCACGGAACAGTATTCTCTGCTGGTCACTGACATGTGGGACCCCTCTGTCAGTGACCTCATTTTCTTCGGTCACTGACAGGTGGGACCCACTAGCATCTGGACCCACTTGTCAGAGGCTGACGCAGACTGGTGGGGCCCAGGCGGCAGTACCAGCGCAGACCGACGGCCGCTGACGGGTGGGACCCACTTGTCAGCCCGGAAAATAAACGAAAAACTCAACCTCCGCGCGCGGAGCCGGAGGCTCGAAGCAGCCGAGGAGTTACGAGCAGCGCGCTAGCTAAGTGAGCGGGAGGCGTTGCCTACCCAATAAGGGTAGGTAACCCTCTTGAGGGATACCTTCGGTGGCCGGCAGGTGATCGAAGCGGCGCGGCGGCGCGGGGAGGCCGAGGGGTTCGGGTGACGCGTGAAATGAAGTCCCGTGCGGAGGGTCCAGTTGGAGGGGTCGACGAGGTGCGGCGACGAGCGGAGAAGGCGGCGACGGAAGGCGGCAGCGCGGCTCGGGAGCTCGTGCGGCGGCGCTCGGCGGCGAGAGGCAGCCGAGGTGACGGTGAGGTTTGCCCGGGCGTGAGGATGCTCGGGGTGGCGGCGGCGGGCTCTAGAAGGGTCCGAGGCGGCGGGGAAGGCTCGCCGGAGTTGGGCGGAGCTCGGAGGGAAAGGTGGCACGGTGGCAGGGCTCTACGGGGCTCGGGGAAGGAGGCGGAGAGCGCTGCGAGGTGGTGTGGGGAGAGATGAGGGCGATGGGGGTATTTATAGGGGCAGAGGAGGGAACACGGGCGCTTAATTCCTCGCCGGAGATCTCGGTGGCCGGTGGGGAAAGTTTGGGGGAAAAAGGAAATAGGGGGCCGGAGAGGGAAGGGCGGCGCGGGCGTTCGGGATTTGGTCGCGCGGGGAGCTCTGGGATTCCAAACCGAGAGGAACGGAAGGAAGGCCGGTCCGCCGAGGATTGATCGGCCGGCGAAAGGAAAGAGGGGAGAGAAAGGAGCGCCGGCCCGCGAGGAGAAGGATCCGACAAAGCCGGGCGGCGGCGAGAGCGGGGCGAGGTGGGCGGCAGGCGGGGCCCACGGGTCAGCGAGGTGAGGAGGAAGTGAGAGCGGGCGGCTGGATGGCCAGCGGAGACTCGGCTCATCCGAGCCGTCCACGCGTCGAGCGAGGAGGAGGAAAGCGGGCCGCCGGTGACGGCCGGGCCGCCGGACGATGAGGAGGGGAGGGTGGCTGGATTGGCCGAGCGGCGACGTGGACGGATCTGGGCCGTCCACGCGTCGCTCTACTGGAGAAAAAGGGAGAGATTTTATTTTCAGAATTTGATTTTGATTTTGAAAAGGCTAGAAAATTATTTAGGCCTCAGAAAAATATGAAAATACCTCCAAAAATTCCAGAAAAATTCACAGAAGCTCCTGGACATATTTTGGACTAAATAAAATTATTTCCAACTACTGTTGATATTTAATTTTCATATTTTGGAATTACTTTTTAAATTCTAAAAATAGTTTTTAAATTCCAGAAAAACCAGAAAGGCAAACAAAAGCCAAGTAAAATCCAATTACCTTAAAATAATTAATTTGAATTTAAATTTTTCAAAAAGCCAAATTTTGGGATGTGATATGATATATGTGATATATTGTGACTTGTGGTGATATATTGTGGACTATATGTGATTACTTGTTGATATATCTGTGATATTGTGACTTGTTTTGAGTGGGGTGCAATAAACAATTAAAATAGGCAGTTTTTGGCCACTTTGCCGTGTGTTACACTCGGCAAAGGGAGGTTTTGCCGAGTGTCATGGTAAAAACACTCGGCAAAGTAACGTTTCTGGGCATTCTGGGAACATACTTTGCCGAGTGTTGTGGTTTTGCCGAGTGTCATGGTAAAAACACTCGGCAAAGTAACGCTTCGGGCATTCGGGAACGTGCTATGCCGAGTGTTGTGATTTTGCCGAGTGTCGTGGTAAAAACACGGCAAAGTTTTAATCTTGCCGAGTGTCTTTAGCATGACACTCGGCAAGATTTTAACCTTGCCGAGTGTCTTTACGATGACACTCGGCAAAAGCTTTGCCGAGTGCCATTCCGCCCGGCACTCGGCAAACGACGCCGCCACCGTGTTCTCGCCGCCCACCGCCCTTTTTGCCGAGGGTCGTTTACGCACTCGCAAAGAGCTCTTTGCCGCCGAAACTATGACGTGTGAGCTATGCGTGGGTGGCACTCGCAAAGGCTTTGCCGAGTGTTTCGTGCTTTGCCGAGTGCCAGCGGCACTCGGCAAAGCTGCTGAACCCGGTTGTGGAGGCACGAGGAAACGCAGCACACACGCACAAAGCTCAGAGAAAGCAAAATACACGTGGATGCAAGCGCTGGCCAGAGTTCCCCCATCTCTAATATACAAAGCATTTAGATGTTTGGAGAGGGGGTGGGGGGTGGGGTGGGGGGCATAGATATACATTTAATCTTTTGGCATAGAAGATCAAGAAGTTCATTTCAGTTTATGATTCTATTTACAGTTTAACAAAAAAACATATGACGATTTCTCCGTTGCCATTTTGAAATGGTGTATCGAAACGGTCTTTTTGAAATGGCTTATTAGTTTACCGGCATTCGGTTTGTTTACACAAGTGTTCATATTAAAACTAAAAATCATAAGCTATAACTATAAACTATAAACCGCAGTAAAAAAAAAGCCCACCAATGTAATGAAATCGCTGTTCTTTTCCTTTTCTGGTGCTACTAGAACAAAACTGTACAACCAAGTGACCAACGAGCGAAACAGATTTCTGGGCTTCCGATGGGACACGCATGGATGAAGGGAACTAAATTTACCATTATATTATTTGTTAACCGAATCTAATAACAAGTAAAAAGTACAATATTCAGGAGCTCACAGCGTTTTTTGTAAAAAAATTTTGCAATGTGCTACTCCCTCCGTTTCACTAAAATGTACTATGGATCAAGAGTATCTGTTCCAATAGTTTGTTCATTGCGGTAATCTACAGTGTAGTTATTATAATTTTTTTTACTTGCTATCCTTATTTAAATGCTTTAAAAAAAGGTTGATTGGTTATATTATGTCATTCACTATAGGTATTTATGGTTATTTTTTATTAACTATTTTTTAAATTTAGTGTTTCCTTTGTCGGTGTACATGGTGGGTTGTGGATAGCCTTGCATAAGCTATATTGTAATACCTCTTTAGGTTAATTCCTATATCACTGTCACTTTATCATTAATCCACACCTCCCTCATATCAGGAACTATGTCTCTCCATTTTCAACCTTAACACATCTTTTCACTTCTCATAACTTTACCGTAGCCTTATCCTCGCCATCTCTTAGTTTCCTTAGATTTATACTATATAATCTATCCATGATGTATTAGTTATCTTATCATCATATTATCATCCCCTATCATTCTCATATCGAGAATTATGTTTTTTCATTTCTAACCTTAGCAAATCCTTTCACTTTTCCTAATATTATCTTAACTTTCTCTTCGTTCCTTAAATTCACACCATATAATATGTTAATAACATAACGGTTATCTGGCCTGGGATTATCTACATATAGGGGAGATTTTGAACCACCTGGTAACGTAGGGGGGCCATACACTCTCGTTACTCAGGATATTACACCCCGTCTGCGGTTATACAATCGAGGACAGTGTTGTGCCTGACTAAAAATCCCACCAACGTGATGAAATCGGTGTTCATTTCCTTTTCTGGTGCTACTAAAAACGAAACTATACAACCAAGTGACCAACGAGCAAAACAGATGACACGCATGGATGAAGGGAACTAAATTTACCAGTATATTATTTGTTAACCGAATCTAATAGCAAGTAAAAAGTACAATATTCAGGGGCTCACAGCGTTTTTTGTAAAAAAAAATTTGCAATGTGCTACTCCCTCCGTTTCACTAAAATGTACTATGGATCAAGAGTATCTGTTCCAATAGTTTGTTCATTGCGGTAGTCTACAGTGTAGTTATTATAATTTTTTCGCTCACTATCCTTATTTAAATATTTTAAAAAGATTGATTGGTTATATTATGTCATTTACTATAGGTATTTATGATTATTTCTTATTAACTACTTTTTAGATTTATTATTTCTTTTGTCAGTGTATATGGTGGGTTGTGGACACTATAGCGAAACAGAATGAGTATTATGATATTTGGACTATTTAGGTTTAGGAAAAAGGAAACACTTATTTTGCGCGAAAATAGGTTATTGTTTTAAGTATATAGAAGATTGTCTTAAGTATTCACTTGCCCGCTGTATGTGGTGCTCATTTGGGCTTTTTTTTGTGGCTTATGGCTGAAAAGCTGTAACATCCTGATTTTTTCTGGAGTTTATAAAGTGCAATTTTCAAAAATTAATTTTTTGGAATTTTCTGAAATTAATTAAAGCTTAAATGGAATTTTATGAATTAAAAGGATTTAATATGATTAAGTCAAACATTAACATTTGCCAAAAATATTTTATTTGAGTTCTTGGTGTCTCAAGGAATTTAATGGTATTTTGGTGAATTTTCTGGATTTAATTGCTATTTTCTAGGGCTCAAAAGAATTTATTTGAATTTCTCGGAAAAGAAAAAGAAAAGAAAAGGAAAACCCATCGAACCGCCCGGTCCGATCATTGCCCAACCGCGCGCGCGCGCGCGCCTTCCTCCGTTGGATGGACGACACGCGTCGGCCATCCGAGCGCCTCGCTCGCGCGCCATCGCCGCCGCTCGCTCTCGTGTGCCGGCGGTGGGGTCCACCTATCGAGATCGAACCGCCCGACGCGGTGTCCGTGCCACGTCGCCTCGCGCGCGGGTATTTAATGGGCGCGACTCGAGGTTCGCCGCTAGCCGCCGCCGCCCGTGCGCGCAACCGCCGCGCCCTCGGTTCCGCTGTCGCCTCCGCCGCTGCACCGCCGCTGCCCGCCGTCGCCGCCGGTGAGCCCGCCGCGCCCTCGATTCCGCCGTCGCCGCCGTTCGCCGTCGCTCGCGGCCGCCGCTCGCCGCCGCCGCCGCCGTCGCCGCCGCCGCCGCCTCCGCCGCCCGGGGCGCCCGCGCCTGCCCGCCGCCCGCGCCGTCGCGCTCCGCGCCGCCAGCCGGACACCGCGCCGCGCCTCGGCGCGCCTGCGTCCCTCTCGGTCCGCGCGCCACGCAGGCCGGCGTCGGCGCGACCTTCGCTTCCTCGTGGCGCCGTTCACCGCGCACCCGCCGCCGCCATGTGGGACCCGCCCGTCAGCCCGAGCCGTGACCCGTGAGCCGATCGGGCCGACGGCCGGATAGCGCCCACGTGGCGCGCCGCACCGTCCGACGCTTCGCCGCCGCACACCCGATCCGCCACCCAAAGATGCCACGCCACCGGCTGGCGCTTGCGCCAAAGCGATCGGGCCACCAGACTGTTCCGTGCGCCGAGTCCACCGTGAGACCCAGTCTCTCGCGCCCGGTCCACAAGACAAGGCAATTTCCGATTTTCCTGAATTTCTGTAGATTTAATTTTCCGTAAGCCCGTTCTCCTCATCCTAGCTCCGATTGACCCGATTCTTTTCCTAAATTCATCTAAAATTGAGCTCTACCTTTTGGTTCAGGTTTGAGAATTTTGGAGTTCATTTGAATTTTATTTGAATTTATTTTGTCTCTTTGTGTCGTTTTCTCTCGTTAGATCACGCGTTCGAGGAGCCGCCGTTGGATTTGAAGATCAAGAGCTGTCAACTGAGCAAGGCCAAGGCAAGTCGTGTTCTTTGATCATGTTGAACCCAGTTTGCAATCTATTATTTAATTATTTTGTTTTAAATTATCTTGCATCGCTATTTTTATTCAACCCTTGTATTGGTAGTTATCGTCCCAATTGGTTATTTCCCTACTTGATATTTTGGAATACCTTGATGCTATTGTCACCTTAGGTTGGGAATTTTATTAGTGATGCTATGTTATTTGTCACATTGGGTTGGTACGATTAGAATGCTTAGCCTTGCTTATTCTTGCGAAAGGGTTCATCATTACATGTGATTAATTAATTTGACTTAATGAGATATTGAATCGTGGTTGGTACCACTGTTATAAAAATTGTGCCGTGGACGTTGGTGCGCCATTGGCGGTGGTTATACAAAATTGGTTTTCATTTGGGCGATTGATCGTGCAAAGAAAGGGGGTGAGGTTGCACATTGGGATGTGGATGTTTCACCTGGTATTACTTAAGGACTTAACTTTGTGCGCCATTGATCCGAGCCTTACTGCAAACCATATGTCTAGTATGGGATAGACTGGCATAATAATTTGTGAAGTCTCCACTTTGGTTTTACTACGATGTTGTGTGGCGCAAGAGGGGCAATTATCGACTAGGGGTTACCCTACTCGACGGCGAAACCTTAGCGAGTGGGATCGGTGGAGATGGATCATTGTAAAGCCTTGTTGTGATTATCTTTAACGTGAGGATTATCACATCGTGTGGGTACAGATTGTGCAACCTCTGCAGAGTGTAAAACTATTCGAATAGCCGTGTCCTCGGTCATGGACAATGCTCGGTGATTTCACACGAGGTATAGTTATTCTTGGAAATTTTGGTAGTTGATCAGTGGATGGTTAATTCACTGTTGGTTTAGCTTGTGGATGGGGAGTCCATAAGTAGTTTACTTCAATTCCTTTGAATATTTATTATTGTTTTATTTACTTTTCGCCTTCAATCTATTTATGGTAATTTCGAATCTCGTTTTATGCAAATTAACCCTTTCACTTTCCATTGTTAAGCCTTGCATATTATATTGCATCATTTGTTACAAACGGCTTGCTGAGTACCAATGTACTCACGGCTTTATGCCTATGTTGCTCAGTTGAGGATGAAGAGTGCTACCAGCAGTAGGTTCCAGGAGGAGAGTACTTCGACGACTACGAGTTCTAGGCTTCGCTCCCACTCGATTGCTCGTGGGCATGTCGATTGGCCACTACGCTTTATTTTGGTTTTCCATCGCTAGTTTTGTTAAGCCCTAAGGCTATTGAGATTGTAAGCTTGACCATAAGGTCATACTTTTGGGTATTGATTAATAATTTGAATTTCCTTATTTAATATCGTGATTGTGGTGATGATTACCTCTATGTTTGATGTGTGCACTAGCGTGATCTCGACTAGTGCAAGGTACACAGAGAGTCCGATTTGCATATTCGGGTCTCGACAGAGATGGTATCAGAGCTATATCGACTGTAGGACGAAGCCCTAGTTAGAATGGTCGAATTAGCAAAGATTTCAAAATTTATTTTCTAAATCAAATCAACCAAAAGATTGACTAGTAATTCTTTATTCTTACCTCATTCTTAGGATTCTTGCTCCTTGTCTCCTCTGAGAACTTGTTTTCGAAACTCAATTTGACTTCTTATCCCTATAATGTCCATAGATGTCTCGAGTGTCCCTCGACCAAAGTGAAAGTTGGCATGGAATTCTTCAAGCTGTGCTGTGAAGTTTGGCTCAAAGAAGCGCCCAATATGTCAAGAAAAGATTGAAGATTTTCGTGAAGATTAGGAGCCATTAGATTTGAACCCTGTTATAGTTTTAGCATCGTATAGATCGTCTTGCTTCTTATTTGCCGTTGGGTGGGATGTGAGCTGCAGTTTTGCTTCTAGCATTATGATGCAGTCATGTCAAAATCTTTTTGTGGAGTTTATCACTTCTTTTGTTAGCCTTACCGGCTAAGTGTCTGCTTAGTTTAGGATGCCATTAGCTATTCCCCTTAGACGAGTTTACCACTTACCTTTGCTTTTCCCTCTTACCTATTGAGCCTTCAGAATGTCAGTTCTCAGTAATGATCTTTCTTTTGAGCAAAGAAGAAGATGGTTGAAACCAGGAACTCCGCAGGTCGTGAGCAGACAAACCGAGAACCCGTGGAGCAGTTCCACTCACCACCTCAGTGTTCCGCCGACCCGACCCGCTCTCGCCGGGCCTCGATGGCCTGCACTCGGATGATGCAAGCAATGATGCGAATATGAACAATATGGCTCATCGTCAAGCAACTGTGGGTAGCAGCACCTCAAAGCCGCCCACCATCATTCCCGCTGCGAGTTTATGAGGACGAGGCCGCCTACCTACTCAGCCTCTTCGAGCCTATGGAGGCGCACGACCGATCCGCTCGGTGGGGAAAAGTGAACTTGGCCCAGGCACGACAGGAGAGAGTCAGATGCAAAGACACCGGCTAGAGGGACTGCAGCAGAGTGGTGGGAGAACCATGTGACGCCCACGAGAACCGTGACAGAGATTACTTGGGATGAGTTCTCCACCGCTTTCCGTAACGCCCATGTTCTGGATGGGGTGATGGACATGAAGAAGGAGGAGTTCCGTGAGTTGCAGCAGAGGAACATGTCAGTGAGTGAATACCTCAATAAATTCACTCACTAGCTCGCTATGCACCGAGGACGAGCTACAGATGAAGCCCGCCGAAGAGGTTCCGAAAGGCTTGAACCCGTGATTGAAGGTGCAGGTCGTGGGCAACGACTATGCCAGCTTTCAGCAGATGGTGGATAAGGTCATCCTGATTGAGGACAGTCGCCGTGAGCTCGAGGAGTCTCGCAAGAGGAGGATGGCTCAGCAGGGATTGCAGTCTCACCAGCCCGAGGCGCGTTTCAGCACTTATCAGCCGCCGAGTACCTCAAGCAGCAGCAGCAGCATCGATCTTCGTGACGCCGCCCAGCGCCACGTCCCAGCAGTCGTGGCAGAGACCGGTGGATCCGTGGTCGAAGAAAGGAACACCAACCCAAAGAAAGATCATTACTTGCTTCAAGTGTCATGAGCCGGACACTATGCTAGCAAATGCCCTGCAGGCGTGCCCCACTCCGGTTCGCTGACTTGGGAGCCACACCAGACGGACACCTACCCCCAGAGAGGGCGTGGAGCACCCAGCGCCAGTCGGGCAGCAGGACTCGCAGTGGTGAGAGGCCGGGTGAACCATGTCATCTGCAGAGAGGCTCAGCAGCACAGAGGTTGTGGTCTGTAAGTTCCTAGTTCATTCAAAGATCGCCACGCTTTATTTGATTGGAGCTTCCCATTCGCTTGTTTCTGGAGTTTTGCTTTAAAGCATCGCTGAAAATTGTTACTCAGGATCTATTCATTTGATCCAAACCCCGGCTCGAGTTGAGCACCAACCTAGGCTGTCCGAAGTTGAGATAGACATCCGAGGAGTTGAGTTCAGAGCGGACTTGATTATCTTGGATATCCAAATCCCTAGATGTGATCTTGGGTATGGATTGGCTCAAGAAGCATCGGCGATTCTCAGATTGCGGGAGCAGAGCGGTGACCTTGACCACCCGATGGGAAGAAAGTGCGAGATTCAGCTAGCATGAATCACCAGAGCGGTAATGGTTTGTCGATCAAGGGAATTCAGTTGGAGGATGTGCCAATTGTCGGAGTACCCGATGTGTTTCAGATGATCTTCCAGGATGCCACCAGAGCGAGAGGTTGAGTTTTTGATCGAGTTGGTACGGTACCTCTCCGATTTCCAAAAGACCCTACCGGATGCCAAAGAAATGAGTTAGCGTAACTCAAGAAGCGATTCAAGAGCTTTTGGACAAAGGTTATGTCGAGCCCATTCGTCCCGTGGGAGCGCCATCTTGTTTGTGAAAAGAAGGATGGCGGCGGCGCATGTGCGTGGACTACCGAGCACTTAATGAGGTCGCCATCAAGAACAAGTACCGCTGCCCAGATTGATGATTTGTTTGATCAGCTCAGGGGAGCAGGAGTTTTCTCCAAGATTGACTTGAGGTCAGGTTACCATCAGATGAGGATTCGACAGGAGGACATACCTAAGACAGCATTTTCGACTCGTTACGGTTTGTATGAGTTCACAGTGATGTCTTTTGGTTTGACCAATGCTCCAGCCTATTTTATGTACCTGATGAATAAGGTGTTCATGGAATATTTGGATAAGTTTGTCGTAGTGTTCATTGACGATATTCTGATCTACTCCAGGGATGAGAGAGAGCATGAGGAACATCTGAGATTGGTATTGCAGAAATTAAGGGACCATCAGTTGTATGCCAAGTTTAGCAAATGTGAGTTTTGGATGAAGGAGGTCGCCTTCCTAGGCCATGTGATGTCCGCAAAGGGAGTTGCCGTTGACCCGGAAAGGTCAAGGATGTTTTGATTGGCATCACCTTCTTCGTGACTCGATCGAGTTTTCAGGTATGGTGGTTATTACCGTCGTTTCATCGAGGATTTTCAGTGTAGCCAAGCCACTTACCCAATTGCTCAAAAAGAAAAGAAATTTGTTTGGACGCCTTTGAGTGCGAGAAAAGCTTTGGTTGAAGGAAAGTTTGACTACAGCCCGATGCTAATATTGCGATTTAAACAAGGATTTGAGATTTATTGCGATGCCTCACGCAAGGGTTTGGGTTGTGTATCGATGCAGAAAAGAGAGTGGTAGCGTATGCCTCGCGCCAGTTGAGACCGCATGAGGAGAATTACCCTACCCACGACTTAGAGCTAGCAGCCGTAGTGCATGCTTTGAAAATTTGGAGGCACTATCTCTTGGGTAATAGATGTGAGGTTTATACGGATCACAAGAGTTTGAAATACATTTTTACCCAGTCCGAGCTTAACCTCAGGCAGAGGAGGTGGTTGGAGTTGATAAAGGATTACGATGTTGGAATCCATTATCACCCAGGGAAGGCCAATGTGGTCGCAGATGCTCTGAGCAGGAAGGTTTATTGTAATTCGATGATGGTCAAGGAGAGTCACCCACCTTGCATGAGGAATTCCAAAGGCTCGATTTGGAATTGGTTGAGGAAGGATTTTGGCAGCAATGGAGTTGCACCCACTTTGATGGTCGATTCGTCAAGCTCGATGGATGATGAGGCATTTCAGCGTATCGTATGAGAATATGAGTGAAGGAAAAGGGTCCGATTTTCAGAGGATGCCCAAGGAACCCCGTGGTTCAAGCAACGCTTGTGTGTGCCCAATAAGAAGGAACTAAAGGATCATTGCTAAAAGAAGCTCATGAGTCGTTGTACTCGATACATCCGGCAGTACCAAGATGTACCAGACATTAAAGAAAATATTGGTGGCCTAGCATGAAGCGTGAGATTGCTGAGTATGTGGCACTTTGTGATGTCTGTCAGAGAGTTAAGGCAGAGCATCAGAGGCCAGCAGGTTTGCTTCAGCCGTTGAAAATCCCTGAGTGGAAATGGGAAGAGATTGGTATGGACTTCATAGTCGGGCTGCCTAAGACCAAAGATGGCTATGATTCGATTTGGGTCATCGTAGACCGATTGACCAAGGTTGCTCACTTCATTCCAGTGAAGACAACCTACTCAGGTGACAGATTGGCAGAACTGTATATGTCGAGGATTGTCAGTTTGCATGGAGTGCCCAAGAAAATAGTGTCAGATCGAGGGTCCCAGTTCACTTCTCGGTTTTGGGGTAGTTTCCATGAGGTTATGGGAACGCACCTGAATTTCAGTACCGCATACCATCCCAGCATGGATGGTCGCATTAACGAGTCAATCAGATTCTTGAGGATATGTTGAGAGCATGTGTGCTAGATCATGGACCTAAGTGGGACAGCTGTTTGCCTTTTGCAGAGTTTTCCTACAACAATAGTTATCAGGCAAGTTTGCAGATGTCACCATTTGAAGCACTCTACTACAGAAATGCAGACCCTCTCAATTGGAAAGAGACAGGGAAGGTCGGTGTTTGGTCCAGATTGCTTAAAAGAGGCCGAGGACAAGGTCCGCTTGATTCAGAGAGGTTGAGGACCGCCTGTGCCGTGCAAAAGAGCTATGCGGATACCGCACGCGAGAGCCGAGTTTTGAGCCGATGATTTTGTGTATCTCAGATCACACCATTCAAAGGTGTGAAGAGGTTTCAGCAAAAGGAAAGCTTGCACCAAGGTATGTCGGTCCGTCTGAATTTTGAAACGCAGGGAGAGGTTGCTTATCAATTGAGCTACTGCGCCCTTGATGGGGTACATGATGTTTTCCATGTGTCCCACCAAGAAGTGTTTGAGAGTGCGAGGAGGTCGTGCGATTGAGGCAATTGATCTTCAGGAGGATCTGTCCTACAAAGAGCGTCCTGTCAAAATCTTGGATGTGTCAGAGAGAGTCACCCGGAATAAAGTTGTTCGCTTTTGCAAAGTTCAGTGGAGCAATCACTCCGAGGAGGAAGCCACCTGGGAGCGCGAAGAGGATCTCAAGGCAGAGTTCCCGAACCTATTCTAGTAGTGAGCCCGGATCTCGGGGTCGAGATCCCGTTTAAGGGGGTAAGGTTTGTAACATCCTGATTTTTTTCTGGAGTTTATAAAGTGCAATTTTCAAAAATTAATTTTCTGGAATTTTCTGAAATTAATTAAAGCTTAAATGGAATTTTATGAATTAAAAGGATTTAATATGATTAAGTCAAACATTAACATTTGCCAAAAATATTTTATTTGAGTTCTTGGTGTCTCAAGGAATTTAATGGTATTTTTGGTGAATTTTCTGGATTTAATTGCTATTTTCTAGAGCTCAAAAGAATTTATTTGAATTTCGGAAAAGAAAAAGAAAAGAAAAGGAAAACCCACCAACCGCCCGGTCCGACATGCCCCCAACGCGCTCGCGCTCGCCCCTCCGTTGGATGGACGACACGCGTCGGCCATCCGAGCGCCTCGCGCCGCGCGCCATCGCCGCCGCCGCTCTCGTCTGCGGCGGTGGGGCCCACCTATCGAGATCGAATCCGCCCGACGCGTGTCCGTGCCACGTCGACCCTCGCGCGCCGGGTATTTAATGGGCGCGACCGAGGTTCGCCGCCGCCGCCGCCGCCGCCTCGCGGCGCGCCCGCGGTGCCGCCGTCGCCTGCCGCCGTGCGCGCGCGCCGCCGCCCCGCGTCGCTGGTGAGCCCGCCGCGCTTCGGTTCCGCCGCCGCCGCCGTTCGCCGTCGTTCGCAGCCGCCGTCTTCGCCGCTTCGCTGCCGTCGCCGCCGCCGCCGCCTCGCCGGCGGGACGCCGCGCCTCCTCGATCGCCGGGCCGCCGCCGTCGCGCTCGCGCGCCAGGACGACACCGCGCCGCGCCTCGCCGCGCCTGCGTCCCCTCGGTCCCCGCGCCGCCACGCCCGCTGGCGGCGGCCGCGACCGACCGCCTCCTCGTGGGCGCCGTTCACCGCGCACCCCGCCGCCGCCATGTGGGACCCGCCGTCGCCCGAGCCGAGACCGTGAGCCGATCTGGGCCGACGCCGGATGCGCCCACGTGGCCGTGCCGCGCCGTCCGACGCCCGCCGCCACGCACCCGATCCGCCACCCAAAGATGCCACGCCGCCCTACCCGCACTGCGTGTCGGCCCGGGCCAATACTACGTCGGCTGGCGCTGGCGCCAAAGAGTTTACCAGTCGGCCAGACTGCTTCCGGCGCCGAGTCCACCGTGAGACCAGTCTCCCGCGCCGGTCCCAAAGACAGTGCAATTTCCGATTTTCCCGAATTTCTGTAGATTTAATTTTCCGAAGCCCGTTCTCCTCATCCTAGCTCCGATTGACCGATTCTTTTCCTAAATTCATCTAAAATTGAGCTCTACCTTTTGGTTCAGGTTTGAGAATTTTTGGAGTTCATTTGAATTTTATTTGAATTTATTTTGTCTCTTTGTGTCGTTTTCTCTCTCGTTAGATCACGCGTTCGAGGGAGCCGCCGTTGGATTTGAAGATCAAGAGCTGTCAACTGAGCAAGGCCAAGGCAAGTCGTGTCCTTTGATCATGTTGAACCCAGTTTGCAATCTATTATTTAATTATTTTGTTTTAAATTATCTTGCATCGCTATTTTTATTCAACCCTTGTATTGGTAGTTATCGTCCCAATTGGTTATTTCCTCCTTGATATTTTGGAATACCTTGATGCTATTGTCACCTTAGGTTGGGAATTTTATTAGTGATGCTATGTTATTTGTCACATTGGGTTGGTACGATTAGAATGCTTAGCCTTGCTTATTCTTGCGAAAGGGTTCATCATTACATGTGATTAATTAATTTGACTTAATGAGATATTGAATCGTGGTTGGTACCATCGTTATAAAAATTGTGCCGTGACGTTGGTGCGTCATTGGCGGTGGTTATACAAAATTGGTTTTCACTTGGGCGATTGATCGTGCGATAAAGGGGGTGCAGATGCACATTGGGATGTGGATGTTTCGCCTGGTATTACTTAGGACTTAACTTTGTGCGCCATTGATCCGAGCCTTACTGCAAACCACATGTCTAGTATGGGATAGACCTGGCATAATAATTTGTGAAGTCTCCACTTTGGTTTTACTACTGATGTTGTGTGGCGCAAGAGGGGGCAATTATCGACTAGGGGGTTACCCTACTCGACGGCGAAACCTTAGCGAGTGGGATCAGGTGGAGATGGATCATTGTAAAAGCCTTGTTGTGATTATCTTTAACGTGAGGATTATCACATCGTGTGGGTACAGTTGTGCAACCTCTGCAGAGTGTAAAACTATTCGAATAGCCGTGTCCTCGGTCATGGACAATGCTCGGTGATTTCACACGAGGTATAGTTATTCTTGGAAATTTTGGTAGTTGATCAGTGGATGGTTAATTCACTGTTGGTTTAGCTTGTGGATGGGGAGTCCATAAGTAGTTTACTTCAATTTCTTTGAATATTTATTATTGTTTTATTTACTTTTCGCCTTCAATCTATTTATGGTAATTTCGAATGCTGTTTTATGCAAATTAACCCTTTCAGCTTTCCATTGTTAAGCCTTGCATATTATATTGCATCATTTGTTACAAACGGCTTGCTGAGTACCAATGTACTCACGGCTTTATGCCTATGTTGCTCAGTTGAGGATGAAGAGTGCTACCAGCAGGAGGTTCCAGGAGGAGAGTACTTGACGACTACGAGTTCTAGGCTTCGCTCCCACTCGATTGCACGTGGGCATGTCGATTGGCCACTACGCTTTATTTTGGTTTTCGCTGCTAGTTTTGTTAAGCCCCTAAGGCTATTGAGATTGTAAGCTTGACCATAAGGTCATACTTTTGGGTATTGATTAATAATTTGAATTTCCTTATTTAATATCGTGATTGTGGTGATGATTACCTCTATGTTTGACTGTGTGCACTAGCGTGATCTGGACTAGTGCAAGGTACACAGAGAGTCCGGATTTGCATATTCGGTCTCGACAAAAGCACTGAATCGGCGAAAAATATCAGAGTGTGAGAGACTTATTTAGCATAATTAAATTTTAAAAAATTAAAAAAATATAAAAATATGTTAGCCCATTACGTATAATATAAACAAATACGAGAAAAAAACCGGCAAAAAAGCTCAATAAAAAACCAAAAGCTAAAGCCGAATTGAGCGGAATTATTATTTACTTCTAAGTTATTGTTTACTTCACATTACCACAGATAAAAACTCAACTCCTTGACGTCGAAGCACGCATCCAGTAACAGTGTTGACAGTGCCAACCGTCAATACCGTGCTCGACTCGTCGCAATTCCTCTCTGTCAACAGGCATGACCTTTCCACACGACCCGTCCGGCGGCGACCCGTGCAAGACCCGGCCGGTTCCATGGCATCTACAGCTCCCCATGAAAGACGCATACGAACACATACCACGATATATGTATATACACGCCAGTCTATGCTTAGCACATACATAAAAAGACGAAAGTTTGGGATGAATCTATGACTTTATAAAATTTCTATTAAAGTATATACACTTGTGTATGCATAAAAATAGATACAAAAATTTAAACCATATTTGTAGAGTTATACATCTATAATCCTATCATACCAGAGCTGGTATGATAGATTTAAACTGTATTGATAACGTGTACACTCGTGACACAGCTCTACATGGATATATCCCTCCAGTCACACACACACATATATAGATAGATGTAGAAAGTCTTTTTCGTACTCCCAAAAATACATATTTCTACTTTTAATATACCACTTAAACGAATATTTTATACTTTTTTATCACTTTTGGTATACTTAAATACTAATTCTAAGATACTCTAGTGCGACTTGGTTGAAAAATTTTAATCCGAGTTCTTTATTTTTACTATATATATTTTTCCGTATATAAAATGAGTACATACACGAATTATACTATAAAAAATGGACTTTGATGAAAATTTTCATATAACTCACTTTAAGTATCTTATAATTATTATTAGAGTATGTTCAAATAAATAAAGAGGTATAACCATGCCATTAAGACGGTATACGCGAGTGGAAGTACGCACTCCCAGAGTATGAAACTATTTTCATTCATATATATATATATATATATATATATATATCTTTTTGGACATATGAATAGATAATTTTTCGAAACTTTGATAATTAATGTCTTTTTAAATATTTAAATTAGATATATGAAAATCATATACATAGATTTATCTTGAAAAATACTTTCATAATATTATAATTTATTGAGTTTTTAAAATATATTGTAATATAAATTAGTGATCATAGTTGTGTTTTATAGATATATTGATGTTTAAAATAATATGTATTTATGATATGAGAGAGTACATGAAGACGGAGGGGGTGCGTATATCACATACATGTGGGTTCGGACCCTCGGAATCGATTTTCATCGTGCCTCCACAAATGTAGGAGAGGCTCAACCATGTATGCTCATGCATGTACGAGGGCATCCACACTAGTTGGCTTACAAATTAATCTATGACCGCATCGTTTGTATCCATGTACAAAAATAATTTAATGCAAATCGTGTACAATTGAGTGGGTAAACTGTGAGCTCTTTTGCAGTACCCACTAATTGACGTAGATTAATTGTCCATTCTTTTCAATCCTAGGGGTGGGATTAGTTAGAATTTGGATGTACTTCAAGTATTTCAAGTATAGGAGATATAGATTCTTTTAAGGATGCATAGATTCTTTAAGGATACAATTGTAGCTAAACATGCAAACCAATTAATCATAGACTAATAACATATACAACAGTAGCTGTTGTTTATATACTCTTCCATATCACCTAGAGACAAAACTAAAGAAGATTACTATATTACCTTGTCTATTAAGCTTGTCTCTATAGGACCCCATGATCTTCTAATTATAGCAAGAAAAAAGTGTTTGTTTAGACAATAATTCATACAATAATATTTTGTATCATATAGATACTAAACCCGGGGGGATTCCCGGCCCCCGGGCGTGTCCACGTCCGCAGCTCCCGCCCGCGCGCGCGCTCTGTCGGCCGCGTGGCGGGAGAATTTCTGTACGGTCAGGGGAGGTCATTTCCTCCAGTTTTTCCGAAATTACGTAAAGGTCCTTTTTCCTCGCGAAAAGGTCCCTGCAAGTTTTTTTCCACCGAAATTTTTGCAGGATAGCGCCCCACGTTTTCCAAATTACGTACGGGTCCTCGTTTATTACATACAGACCCTCAGTTTTTTACGAAAAAACCTTTACCTTTCTCATTTATTACGTACAGGCCCTCGGTTTTTCACGAAAAAGTCCTTTAACTTTCCCGAAAATACACATGCGCCCTCCATTTTTTTAAAATTTTTTTCCCAAACTCCTCACGGATTATCGCCTCTTTTACTTCGGTACACACGGTGGCTGGCGCGGCGTGGCGCCGCGCCTATCAGTCTAGTTATCTATATATCCTAAATTCATAGGGATGGGTCATCTCTTCACAAAGAGAAAAATGTACTATCTTCTCCCATGTTAGCAAAAATTCTTCGTGAAGAGTCACTATTACAGAAATAGTATTAATAGACGTCAAATCACAGACAAAACCGTCTGTGACGTACACTATCACAAACGGTTTTAATTTGGAGAATGTATGCGTTGTTTGTGTCAGGAAAAAGGAGTATCATAGACGGTTCTTACCGATGAACCGTCTGTGATACTAGAATGTCACAGATGGTTTTTATTAAAAACTGTCTGTGATAATCTGGCTATATGTTTATTACGTCGCTCAGAACTGTATCTGTCTTCATTTTGATCTAGATCTAGGCGCTGGTGCTGTACTGGAGAAGGCAAGGCTTTCGGCCAGTTTAGGCCAGTTAATTTGGTGGAGGAGGCAGGAGAGCTTTGAAGATCATACATTCCTGATTGCCCTAAATATGGTTAGTAATTAAATTTATTTTTATTTGTATTACAATTTAGATCTAAGTTTTGGTGAGTGTTATTGAATATGGTTTGCATCTATTTGACCATACATGATCAGTTCCCGTTATGTAGGAGGCCAAATTTGTCAAAATTGTTGGTTATAAGTGGTTCGAAGATCGCTGGGGAAATAGCTGTTGTGTTTACAATATGAATTAAGCTAGCAAAGCCTCAAGCATGTGGTATATATGTAGTAATAATTATTTAATTTAATTTTTAATACTAAGTTGTTATATATATGCATAACGTAGGACCGAAGCTGGATGCATGCCGCGAACCGTGTGAGTGAGGAGTACATTAATGGTGTGTCTGCTTTTACAAGAGCTGCCAAGGAGGATATGTTGAATAAGAGGGTGGAATATATGTATTGTCCATGCATTGACTGCGAGAATTTAAAGATGTTTAAGAACCGAGAGCAGATTGAAGCGCACTTGATTTGGAGGGGTTTCAAAAAGGGTTATACGTGTTGGACCAGTCATGGTGAAGTCAATGATATGCAACCGGATGACATCGCTGGTGAAGTTAATGATATGCCGCCGGATGATGTCAATTGTTTTTCAGATTCGGATAGGTTGCACGATGACAATCTGGATCAGATGCTTCGCGATATAGAGGAGAACTATGATGAGAGAGTGTGTGTTAAATTCCTGGGCTTAATGGAGGACTCGGAGAAAACTTTGTTCACGTGCTGCAGGTCAAAGTACACGAGGTTGTCGACCGTGCTTGAACTGTTGAAATTGAAGGCAGGCAACGATTGGTCCGACAAGAGTTTCATAGCGCTGCTAGATCTTTTAGCGGACATGCTTCCAGAGGGAAATGAGTTGCCTAAAACCACGTATAAATCCAAGAAGGTTCTTTGTCTATTGGGAATAGAAGTAGAAAGAATACATGTATGTCCAACGACTGCATCCTCAACCGTAAATAGTATGCAAACATGCATGTATGTCCAGTGTACAACGCATCCCGATACAAACGTAATAATCAATCAGATGATGGCGAGGGAACAGAGGTGAAGAAAGGATCTCCTGCTAAGGTGGCATGGTAGTTTCCTATAATTTCCCATTTGAAACAGTTTTTTGCAAATCCAAAGGAGGCAAAACTGTTGCGTTGGCACTCGGAGAAGCGCAAGAAGGATGGAATGCTAAGGCACCTTGCTGATTCCACCCAGTGGAGAAACATCGATAGGAGTTTTGCATACTTCAATGCAGAACCAAGGAATATAAGGTTTGGACTGAGTATAGATGGAATGAATCTTTTCAGTAGCATGAGCAGCCAACATAGCACTTGGCCAAGGGCCAAAGCATAGGATGGATGATGTATATTTTGCTGTCGATACTTATCCAAGGGCCAAAGCAACCTGTGAATGATATTGATGTGTATCTAGCACCATTGGTGGAAGATCTAAAAGTACTGTGGAATGAAGTGGTACAGGTATGGGATGCATACAAACGAGATAACTTCACTTTGCGCTCATTATTGTTCTGCACCATAAATGATTATCCTGCCCTTGCTAACCTGTTAGGCCAGAGTACAAAAGGTGCCAAAGCTTGTACTCACTGTTTAGATGGTACCGAGAGTGTGTGGCTGAAACACTCATGCAAAACCGTGTACATGTGTCACCACCGGTTCCTTCGGAGGGCTCACCCATACCACAAGATGGAGAAACAATTTGACGGAGAGAAGGAGGAGGTTCAGCTCCAAGGCATTTAAACGGAAAAGAGGTTTATAATAAAAGGGACGTAAATTGAGGGCTTATGAGAAGAACATCTGGAAGAAGAGATCAATATTTTGGGACTTACCTTATGGGAGTACCTAGATGTTCGACACTGCATCGACGTCATGCACGTAGAAAAGAATGTATGTGACAGCTTAATTGGTCTCTTACTAAACATTCATGATAAAACAAAGAACGGCGTCAACGCACGGCTTGACTTGGCTGGTATGGACATTAGGCCTGAGTTAGCACCGATAAAAACAGATAATGGACGAACGTACCTTCCCCCTACGTGTTACACTCTGTCCAAGGCCAAGAAAATACAACTGTGTCAGTGCTTGCATGGTGTCAAAGTTCCGTCTGGTTACTCCAGCAATATGAAGAAACTTGTTTCGATGCAAGATTTGAAGTTAAATGGTATGAAGTCTCATGACTGTCATGTGATGATGACACAGATGCTCTCTATTGCAATTAGAAATATTTTGCAAATATTTACATATCACAGACGGTTTTTAACTAAAAACCGTCTGTGATTATGACTATCACAGACGGTTTTTAGTTAAAAACCGTTCGTGATATTTGCACCACAGACGGTTCAAAAGCCGTCTGTGATGACCTCGTGTCATTACTGACCCATAAATTCAGATGGCTCACAAAACCATCTGTGATGACGTTTCTGAACTGTCTGTAATACGGTTTTCTGTAGTAGTGAGTTTATAGACAGTTGATATCACTGTTGTATATTTCTTAAAGAAAATACAATGTGAAGCGCCATTCAAAATCAATCTTGGAGCTTTTCGGATTCTACGACCACGAAAACTATCTCAACTACATGCTTAATTAAGTGTTCAGTCAAGGTCATGGGGCAGTGCCCGGCATGGCTCTGACGAGACCCGTTATAGTGTGTGTTGGAGGTGAAGAGTAGCGGCCTACGAGGTTCATGCTTGGTGGGCTCTTGTTTGGCTGTATTCTTGTTGGGTACAATGGCGGCTTCAATGGTAGTGTTTGTGGGGAGTGTTTTAGGTTAAATCGGAAAGTCCATATCTGATTCCTATACGAAAAGAATTTTAATCAAAGAAAAAGTCAATATTACCCCTCACAAATCAATGACTAGAGATTGAACTACACTTCTACCTATCTATGGAGTAGGAGGTATGGTAAAATTTCTCTAAACACAGGTCCTTGTAATCCGAAATAAATAGTTTTAGTCCTGTTTATAAATATATTTAATGCACAAAATTTTGGTGGGAGAGCATCGACATACTTACTAGTTGTAGTTGACACACGTGTATTGTGTTATGGACCAATACCTACGTGCACCAACCATGTGTGGTCTCATGGCCGGGCAGCCTACTGGCCTTGGAGTTATGATAACTACATAGGCGGCTGCACAAAATAGTGCAATTTGGCCAGCGACGAGTTGATTGAAGCGTGTGCTCCATTCGTCCACTACCTGAAACTTCTGGTAGGCAGTCAGGAGCATACTACTTTGACGATGTATATGCATGAGGAGCCTGCCGATTTAGGCCATAAGTTGTTGTGTGGTGATGACAGCTAGCCAAGGTACACGCTAGCTAATTGTGCTAGTACTTGCTCACACAAGTGCTCGAATTCTTCGTCTTCGATTACGGACACTAGGAACCACGGACATCGATCCGTCCGTCCATGTCGCCACTCTCATTTTGTTGCTGCTTATGATCGGCGGCGGCGTCATCCTCCACACAGCTGCTTCGACCGGGAGCACGGGAAACAGCGGAGCCAGCGACAACAATGAGTACCCTACATCATTCCCATCTCTCCAGTGATGCAACAGTACATATTTAGGATTGAGGACTACTTTGACGATGTATATGCATGAGGAGCCTGCTGATTTAAGCCATAAGCTGTTGTGCGCGTGGTGATGATAGCCAAGGTACACGCTAGCTAATTGTGCTATTACATGCTCACACAAGTGCTCGAATTCTTCCTCTTCGACCACGGACATTGATCCATCCGTGCATGTGGCCACTCTCATTTTGTTGCTGCTTATGATCGACGGCGGCCTCATACGCCATGCAGCTGCTTCGACTGGGAGCACGGGAAGCAGCGGAGCCAGCGACAACAGTGAGTACCCTACATCATTCCCATCCTGTCCAGTGATGCAACATTATGTACGGAGTAGTGTCTTTATATATTGTGTTTAATTTGTAATAGTTTGTATGTATCTGTTGCCTTGTATCTCGTCTTCCTCTCAGATCGTCCGCCGGCCGGAATCCGGTCCTCCGCCTTCCGCAGTTCGTACGTATCATACAACGGTCTCAACCCGTACTACCGGGGTTGCGCTTAGACCGGCAGATGTAGGGGTTAGTAAGGCCGATCAATGCGGAGATCGATGGAGTGTTGTCATGGGATCGGAGGGGATTAATTTCAGCATGCCTCTTATCACATGCATGGAGCACCTAGAGAGGACCATAGGCATGTTCTTTTCAGCTTCTAAAAGCTGTTTTTCGAATTTTCTACAGTAACTAACTTTTAAACGAAGTATCTTTTTAAGATAGGGTCTACTAATTAATTGTAGTACATACTGTACTGACTTCATTTATATTGGCAAAAACCGTACGTGAGTTTTTGTTACTCTGTAATCTCTCACACGAACAACTCAAAAGCCACAAGTCACAACCAAAAGCCATAAGCTTCAGCCAAAAAGAACAGTCCCCATATAAGCTCATATGTACAATGTGCTAACTTTACAAACTGAAAAATGCACGAAATCCCACCATATCGATCAATTTACATAAAAGATAATGTTGAATCCAATCTCCGCTTCATCAAGTGTGCGCCATCCAGAATCGATGTTTCCCCAGCTTTGACTTCAAGCACGTGTGTATACTATTGAGACATGCAAGATGGGTAGTTGTTTGTTAGTCAGGCCAACACCACCTACTTGCTTTAGATACTCCTGTCCATGACAACGTATGCCGCTATCTATCACTACTATGGAATAGAATTTTTTTGCCGCAGAGCAAAGCTGCTGCATGGTTCTCTCTCTATTTATCCATATGGAGGGGCACAAAACACGGCAAATCGACCACAATACTTTTCCATGATTGTAGCTATAGTATCTGGTCGGTACTCGATAGTCGTAGATTTTATTATTCGATACTCATAGACTTTGCGGTCTACTGTAGTTGTCTTAGACTTAATAGTCGATACTCGTAGATTTCATGGTCGGTACGAGTGCTTTGATTCTTGCTATCATCGAGTACATCGAGTACTCGTGTTGAGCCAGTGGTACGACTAGTCTATGCTGGCGACCGAAGGTCATACTCGAAAGAGAACTATAGCAGCGCTCAAATGAACAATACTTGGAGTGAATGGAACTTGGTAGTCGAAAGGATTCTATACTCAATAGTTGTTGCTACAGTATCTGTCCGGTGATGGGTAGATGTAGACTTTGTGATTGGTAGTTATAGATTTAGCGATCTGGTGTCTTAGACATTGCGATGGGTACTCAGTAGTCGGTACTCAATGGTTCTGTATTGTTTGATGGTCGGAAGCGATACTTGTGATTTCTGAGTTTTCTGAGCAAAGCGATAGTATTTGCCGAGTACTTGTGTTTTCAATTACTCGATGAGCTAGCGATCGGACTTTGCATGGAGGGCATAACCGGTCGTAATGAGTTGTCTAAGGCTGATTTCTAGAAAGCGATAGAAATTATGGTTGTGGATGCCTGGTTGGTATTGATGGATGGTTAAGAGTGTGTTTGATGTGTGTGGACTGATGACAGTCAAGTTAGGAAGAATTGTGCTAGGGAAAATGTACTTTGGTCTTTGATGTGTAGGTTGGCATGGAGACGGTTATGGTCGGTGATGAGGAGGACCGGGACTAAGATGGAAAAATCTAAGGTCCAGGCAATCGAGGATGTCATGCAAGGTGGTCGGGCTCACGTTGGAGCACATAGAGATCAAAGGTGGTGATCGTGGAGAAGATACGGGCGGTGCAGTCCTGGAGGCTTCTACAGGTGAGGATGGTGTGTGGAGGAGCTACAGGAGGTGTGTTCCTGGAGGCTTCGTCACGTGGTGAGATTGGAGATTTACGGATAGAGTCCGTAACGGGGAAGGTTTAGAGATTGTATTAAAACTTGTGTTTAGAAGGGTTTCGGGTTCCTTGGTCGAAAGAGATAAGATCTTGTGTCCATGTTAGATGGGGACATAGTTAGAGTGTTAGCCTATAAAAGCAGGAAAAGGCTAATGGTTAACATGATGGTTTTAGAAAGTTTTGAGAAGGTTTTGGGTTCAGTTTTTGGCTAGGGCTTTTAGGGATGCTTGAGAGGGCACTTTGTAAATCCACAGAGATCCTACAATAAAGATGTCTTGAATCAATCTGGTTCTCAATCTGCTCGAAGAGCATTGGTGATTGCAGGTGGTTTGAATCTTACGACAATGAGCAAAGCGGTTGAGAAAAGCGATCGATCAAGTGGTCGTACGTTGAACAATTGATCAAGCAATTGATCACTGAGCGGTTGAAACCGTCACCGACTGTCAAGAGACATTGAAAAGTGGTGATAATCATTCACCCCCTCTGATTGCAGCATTCAATCCTACAAGTGGTATAAAAGCAAGGTCGCGATGTCATTAGAGAGGTATATGAATCGTCCTCCCATGCTAGATGGTACTAATTTCGCTTTTTGGAAGTGTCAGATGCAAGCGTATATTGAGGCGCAAGGTAATGATGTTTGGAATAAAGTTTCTCGTCCATATGAGGTTCCTGCTATGGTTACGACTTTAAATAAGACTGATGTTGATTTAAATGCTCAAACTCACAACTTGCTCTTTCAAGAGATTTCTTGCAAAGAATTTGATCGTGTAGCTCATATTGTTTCTGCCTATTTAATATGGAAAACTCTTTACTATTATCATGAAAGGACAACTAAAATTAAAAAAGTGCGTAAGAATCTATGTCAAAAAGAGTACTCTGATTTTCTATGAAGTCTGTGAATTTATAGATAATCATTTTGTCCGTTTTGAGATGATTTTGAGTAACTTGCTCAAAGTTAGTGTTATTTTTGTTGATGGAGATAATGCAACTAACATTTTGAGGTCTTTAGGTTCAGAGTGGTTGATGGTTGTCACGACTATAAATCAAACCATTGATCTAGATACTCTAACTATAGATGATTTGTACTCTAGATTGAAAACTTATGAGATGGAAGCTTTGCTATTTAAGACTGGTAAATCTTCATCTTTAGCACTTGTGACTAACTCTATGCAGGCTGCTTCATCGAGTGATCTGTCTTGTGTTTCCTTGTCTGCTTTGTCCTCTTTTCAGAAGATTAGCTCGAGCAGCTCCATGAAGAGGACTTGGTCTTAATCTCCTCATGAGCATATAAGGCTCTCAACAATTTGAGGATGAGAAAGCGCGGTGGAGTCCCATGACCGATCATATGCTTTGAGCGTGGCAAGCAGGCCACATTAAGGTGGATTACCCTAAGTTCAAAGGGAAAGTAGTCAAGGAAGACCAAAATTATCATCGTCAAACACCTAAGAGTAACACCAAGGGTGGATCCTTCCATCGCAAAGTTTTAGCAGCTATCAAGCACCTTGATCTGAGTGATGAGGATTTTTAGAGTTGCGACGACGACAACTACGACGAAAATGATGCCAAAGGCAAGAAGAAGAACACATATAACTTTACGGGTATGTGATTCATGGCAAACAGTAACAATGATGACTACATCGATCCCAATGTGGTAAGACCGTAATATGATTAGCTTGAAGATGGTCTACTTAAACCTGCTATTGAATTGAAAAAGACTAAAAACAAATTGAAATAAAACAAAGTTATAGTCGAAAGCTTGAATTCTGAGATTAATAGACTTAGAGCATCTATTCCTAAAGATGATTTTTTGTAAAACTTGTCAGGTCTTACATTCTGAGTTGGAAACTAATATATCAGTTAATGCAACAAACCTGATTCAATTTAGAGATGTAACTGATAGATTTGATGAACTAAGAAAGCTACATGAGTCTTGTGATGGAAAAGTTAAACTTGCAAATGATGAAATTGAAGAGCTTAAGTCAAACTCTTCTAAAGCATGTTCTAAGTGTGAGTTGCTCTAACTTTACTAAGTTTAATGCTCAAATAGAAGCATTGACTAGATAACTTAATAACTTTGCTAGAAAGGAGAGATTGGCTCCATCGAGTGCTTCTAAGGATCTTGCTCGTGAATCTGTTAAGTGCTTATTGTGTTCCTCTCTGTCTAAAGAAAATGAGTACCTTAAAAACACTTTAGAAATATTTTCTTTTGGCAAAAATAATTTGAATATGATCCTAGACAAGTCAAAAACTAGTGTGAAAAATTATAGTCTATGATTTAATTTCATTGAGCATGCTAAGAAAAATTCTCCTAAAGTTATCAAGGTACTCAAACTAGGAAAATTTGAAGTAGAGTTTGAATCAAAACAAGTTGTTTTTAAATCTGCTGGTATTGGAAAAGAGCTCTATACAAAATTAAGTGCTCCGAAGTTGGCTGATACAACCACTCAAGTCAAGTATCAGTGCACTCATTGCGGTAAAGATGGTCATTTGGTTCAATTCTGCATTAGGAAAACAAAGAAAGAGAAGAAAGATAGAATGAGGAGGTGCTTTTGACCAGCTGCTTTCCGTGGTCGAACAAGCAAGGTTGGACCAGACATTCAACTCGTTGTTTCTCATTATTTGACTAGCTTGGTCGAACAAGATTTTTGACTAGTTGTTTCATGCGGTCGGACCAGCTCCTCAAGAGACTTTCGATTGGTAGTCTCTGCTTGTTTAGACCGGTCAAAAGTCAGACTAGCTATACTCACGCAGTCAGACCATTTTTGACCAGCCTTTTTTGCTCGTTTAGACCAGTCGGTGGTCATACTAGCTCTGCTGTGGAGGTCAGACTGCCCCGTGGTCGAACTGACATCTCATTGACTGTCTAGTCGAAATATGTAAAATGCTAGTGCCTCACTTATATCTTTATTAGTACATGCTTTTTCTCCTGTTCGTTGAGTATCTCAGTACTGGATATCTAAATCCTTATTGTCTAACCCCAGTATTAAGGTACCGACAACTATTCGTGCTCTATTGGTTCATCGTAAGCGGAAGGAGAACATATGGTTTGTTGACTCCGGTTGCACTCGCCACATGACTGGAGACTCATAATGGTTCTCCTCCCTTACTCGTGCCCCGGTGATGAGTTGATCACTTTTAGGGACAATTCTCATGGATGAATTGTTCCTAAAGGCATTGTGCACGTCAACGACAAGTTCATCTTAAAGGACATCGCTCTTGTTAGTAAGTTGAGCTATAATTTGCTTTCAATTTCAAATTTGGTAGACGATGATCTTGAGGTAAACTTTAAATAGCATTCATGTTGTATTTTAGATTCATCTGGTAATCTTGTATGAAAAATCAGTTGATTTGGTCACTTGTTTAAGGGTGACTTTTGTATTTAGTATCTACTGATCTTAGTCATCTTATTTGTTCAGACTCTAAGAATTTTTTTTCTTCTAGCACTATAGATTAGGTCATATTGTCTTTGATCATCTAGCTCGTCTTGGTAATTTGAATCTTGTTAGAGGTATTTATAGTCTTAAGATTGAAAAATCAATAGATCTAATCTGTTCACCCTGTCGATATGGTAAGATGGTCTCATCACACATCCTCTACTCACACTTGTCATGACTTACTCTCTTGGTCAATTGTTGCACATGGACATCGTAAGTCCTTCTAGGGTTTAGTCGGTTGAATGTAAATGGTACGTTCTTGTTATTGTTGATGATTATTCTAGATACTCTTAGGTTTATTTTATGACATCTAAGGATGAAGGTTTCGGTCACTTTAGAGAGTCAGCTCTTAGACTTGCTAATGAACTTCCAGGAGCACTAAGAACAATTAGAAGTGATAATGGAACCAAATTCAAGAACACATCATTCGCTTCTTTTTGTGCCGAAAAGGGTTTAGACCATCAATTTTCGCCAGCTCGAGTGCCTCAACAAAATGCTGTGGTCGAATGAAAGAATAGAACTTTGGTTGAGATGGCTAGAATAATGTTAAATGAATATGCTACTCCTAGGAAGTATTGTGCTAAAACTATTTTGACTGTCTGTTATATTGCAAACAGAGTATCCTGTGAGCTAAATTGCATAAAACTTCCTGTGAGCTTCGGTTTGGTCATTCTCCTAAAGTTTCTCACCTGAGATTGTTTGGATGTTGATGCTTCATACTTAAACATGGCAATCTTGATAACTTTGAATTTAGACCCTCAGATAGTATCTTTCTTAGATATGTTGTTCAGACTCGTGTTATCGTGTACTCAACTTAGAAACTAAAAAAATTGTTGAGACTTGCGAGGTCACTTTTGATGAGGCTAGTCCAGGTATTAGACCTAATAATACAGGTATACAGGTAACTGATGCACTCGAAAACATCTTCTATGACTCTGACGACGATAATAGAGAGTTCCCAAGTCATACTATGACCAGTACGACCATTTCAGCAACCTCTACGACCACTCTTATGATCACTCAAGAGGAAGAGGCCACTACGACCACTTCAGCTGCATCAGCAACCACCCCTAGGACCACTTCACAAGCTCCTCTACACATTCAACGACATCATCACCCGGATCAAATGATTGGTGAGTTAAGTGACAGAGTTCTTCGTAGCAGGTATAACTCTAATACCTCATATGCTCATTCTGCTTTTATCATCTCTTTTGAACCCCAAGGTATAAGTTACGCTTTATCTGATGAGTCTTGGATTGATGTCATGCATGAGGAATTAGAGAACTTTGAGTATAATAAAGTCTGGATTTTGGTTTCACCTCCTTATGGTCATAATGTTATTGAAACTAAATAGGTTTTTAAGGATAAACAAAGTAAGGGTGGTGTTATCATTCAAAATAAGGCTAGGCTTGTGGCTCAAGGATTTACCCAGGTAGAAGACCTTGACTTTGCTAAAACTTTTGCACCTGTTGCTCGATTAGAAGCCATAAGAATTCTGATAACCTTTGCTACTTCATAGGGTTTTAAACATTATCAAATAGATGTTAAAAGTACTTTTCTAAATGGCTATATTGAGAAGGAAATTTATGTTAGACAAACACCTGGTTTGAAATCCTAAATTTCCTGATCATGTCTACAATTGTCCAAAGTTTTATATGGTCTAAAACAAGCACCCAGAGTATGGTATAATAGGCTTAAATCATATTTGCTAAAAAATAATTTTCAAATGGGCATAGTAGATACGACCTTGTTTACTCTCAAGCATGGCGATGATTTTTTACTCGTTCAGATTTATATGGATAATATCATCTTTGGTTGTTCCTCTCATGCTCTTGTTTCCCGGTTTTCAGATACTATGAGTAGGTAATTTGAGATAAACATGATGAGAGAGCTCACATACTTTCTAGGCTTTTAGATCAACCAACCAAAGTTGGGTAATGTTGTTCATCAAACTAAGTACACTAAGGATCTACTTTAGCACTTTGACGTGGGGACAGTCAAATCAATTTCCACACCCATGGGGTCTACCGCTGTGTTAGATCCTGACGAAGATGGAGAACTTGTTGATCAAAAGGAATACAGAAGCATAATTGGCTCACTTTTGTATCTCACTACTTTGAGGTCAGACATACACTTTGCTGTGTGTTTCGTGCTCGCTTTCAGGCTTCCCCGCGTGCTTCATATCGTCAAGCGGTGAAGAGAATTTTCAGGTATCTTCAGTCAACTTTGGAATTTAGTTTATGGTACTCTTCTTCTTCATGTCTTACTCTTAGAACTTATTCAGATGCAGATTTTAAGAGTTGTAGAATTGATAGAAAGAGTACTTCTTGCACATGTCGCTTCTTAGGCACATCTCTTATTTCATAGACTTCTAGGAAACAATTGTCTATTGCACTTTGCACTACTGAGGCTGAAAATGTAGCTGCTGCTTCTTGTTGCTCACAATTGTTTTGGATGACAGCTACACTTAAGGATTTTGGCTTAGAATTAGATAATGTTCCACTTTTCTGTGATAACACTTGTGCTATTAGGATTACTAAAAATCCTATGCAACACTCAAGAACCAAACACATTAATATTCACTATCATTTTCATAGAGACCATGTGAAAAAGGGAGATGTTGTCTTGCATTTAATTGATTCTAAATCTCAAGTTGCTGATATTTTTACCAAACCACTTGATTCTTCTGATTTTGCTTATTTACACAGTGAGTTGGGTGTGTTACATCCTATAAGATTATTCTAACGGAGAGTTTATTGTTTAAAAATTTTTAGAAACTTTGTTTATTATGCTTGTCATATAATACGTACTTTGGTCTTTGATGTGCAAGTTGGCATAGAGACGGTCATGGTCGATGATGAGGAGCGTCGAGACTAGGATAGGGAAATTTAAGGTCCATGCGGTCGAGGATGCCATGCAAGGTCGTCGGGCTCATGTTGGAGCGCATGGAGATCAAAGATGGTGATACGTGGAGAAGATACGGGAGGTGTGGTCCCAGAGGCTTCAACACGTGAGGATGGTGCGTGGAGGAGCTACAGGAGGTGTGTTCATAGAGACTTCATCACGTGGTGAGATTGGAGAGTTACGGATAGAGTCCGTAATGTGGAAGGTTTATACATTGGATTAAAATCTGTGTTTGGAATGGTTTCAGGTCCTTGGTTTTCGGAAGAGATAGAATCTTGTGCCCATGTTAGATGGGGACACGGTTGGAGTGTTAGCCTATAAAAGCAAGAAGAGTCTAAGGATTAACATGACGGTTTTAGAGAGTTTTGAGAAGGTTTTGGTTTTAGTTTTTGGGTAGGGCTTTTAGGGGTGCTTGTGAGGGAACTTTGTAAATCCACGGAGATCCTGCAATAAAGACAGTCTTGAATCAATCTGATTATTAATTTGCTTGAAAAGTGATGGTGATTGCAGGTGGTTGACGACTGCTTGTGATCGGATGTCCGTTTTCGGACGCTTGGCTACAATATTTTTTTTATCATATTTGTAACATTTTTAAATCATATTTTTAATATTTTTCGTTCATGTTTTTCTTGCAACATTTTTTATTTCGTGTGTGCAACATCAATTTTTGTATCACATATTTTTGTTGCATATATTGATTAAAATTGTTGACACATTATCTAATAATGTTGCATCGGAGCGTATGATGTGTATACCCACACCGTTCTTTCTTTTTTTTGTTGCATACATGATCAATAAATGTTGTAAATGTGGACAATAAATGTTGCGGATGGGAATATGCATATGGTTCTTTGTTTTTTTATGTTGCAAATATAGACGAAAAATATTGCAAACATGAAAGAGATGTTGCAGTCGAGCTCCAGGGAAATGCTAGGAATCAGACATCTGATTCCTAGCATTTTCGATCTTTATATGTAGTTGCTTTTCTCTCTAACAAGAGTAGCACTAATCTCAAAGCAAACGAAGAGGTAAATAATATCTTTCAACCATTCATTATACTTTAAAAATTGTGCAAATTACTATTGAAAAAAGTATAGAAACACCTCTTCTCATGTTTTATTGTGCACTACTGCAAAGAAATCATATACTGGATGCCTTTCATAGACGGATCCAGAGAACTGTCAGTATTGCAATTATCATAGACAGTCTTAAAAGAAAGAACCATCTGTGATATTATCATAGACGGTTTTTAATTCAAACCGTCTGTGATAATGTTACATCACCGATCAGCAGCATCTCTCCCAGGATTTTGATCTTACTCATCCATTCTCTCCACATCGAACGGCTAGCATTAGTCTCCTTTCACCTCTCGCCCCTTATTACTCCTCTCTCTCTCTCTCTCTCTCTCTCTCTCTCTCTTTTCCCTAATTTTACTCTAAGAACCAATACTGATGAGAACATTTCCTATAGCTCCTAATTCATCCACTCCTTATTCCTGCTTCCTCCCCAAACCGAAGCACCACGTCCCCTCGACGACGCTGACTACCACCGTGAGCTCCTCTGCCTCCGGTTGTGATGTCACGATTTACTGCACAAGACACTTTTGTCGTAAGTGTCGTAAGAGTATCTTGTGCAGCGTTACTGTCGTGATACCATTGCCTCTCCTTCATCGTCGGTGATATATCCCCCATCCAAAATTGTTGGATGGCTAGGGTTTCGGCCATGTAAATCTTGATGCTCGTGTGTGTAAAAATTAATTGTTAATGCTTTAGTTCTTATGATGATTGATGGATGGTTAGGGTTTTATCTCTTGTTGAAATTCTTGTTTTATTGCAGGATGAATACAAGGCGCCAAAGTTTATTGCACGATGATCTTGTTATCATAAATAGGCATACTTTGGTTTATCTGCATTATCTGATTGCGCTATTTTATAGTGCAATTAGATAATATTGATGAACTAAATGGGACCTATTTATGAGAACACGAGAATGCAATTACAAATGATTCTTAACTAGAACCGTTTGTTATAAATGACTATCACAGACGGCTATGTTTAAGAACCATCTGTGATATCTGACATATCACAGACAGTTTTTTTAAAACATTGTGTGTTGTAACTTATCATAAACGGTTCGAAACACATAAATTCAGACAAGTCAGATACCGTCTATGATGATGGTTTTGAACCATCTGTGATGATGCTTTCTGTTGTAGTGGTGGGCTCCTTTATCATAATAGATTGCTTACCAAAGATATCTTGAGTAAAAGGCAAAAACATGTTGATTGTAGTCGTCTTTTGTGCACTAAAGATGAATCTATCAACCATTTATTTTTCCAATGTGATATTGTTGGGTTGTTATGGTCTGAGATTTCAGAACTAATAGGCCATAGTGTAGGTTGTGATTTTGAATCTATTTCTTATTGGTGGATTAGTGATAGGAGAAATAAGGCTATTAATATGTTGACCACTGCAAATCTGATCACAAGTGCCACATGGTCTGACTAGGCCTAGGTGGTCTGACCACTTGCCGAAACATAAGCACAAAACATCACATCTCACAACCAAGAAAAAACTAACTCTTAAATTGCTAAATCAAACACCCCGGCTTAACAAAAGTCCAGAATGTCACCTACAACTAGAAATGCTATCACTTTAAACCATTAAATACACCTTTCTAACAGCTAGGTTTCAAATAAAGTCTCAACAATCATGACCATATAAAATTTTAACACAATGAAAACCAATAATCGACATTAATTTGCAACATCTAACAATAATATGAATAAAAATAAGTTTACCAAAGTAGATTTAACAAGAATTAATATTATAAAAAATCATTAATTGCTAAAGAGACTTCATTATTCATCTAAGGAATTCATGGATAGCGAGATTAATTTCTAATAATGAATGAGTGATCATTAAGTGGAAGAAAGAACTATTAAAGTGCGATAACATTATGGTGCTACTTCCCGCCCATGTATGTCATCATCAACGAGCATTTAAAAACAACAATAAAGCAAGGGTGAGTCTACGACACAACAAGTACAAAGCAGAATAATAAACAAGGTAAGCATTATTTTAATATATCATATTAATTCACCATTATCTCATCATCACACGCTCATTATCATCAAGTTCCATAAACATGTCTCTTTTCCATGAATACAATACTCAAGACACAAATTCCTCATCTCCATATACCGGTATAGCTAGGTATTCATCCGTCGATGACACACCTTTGCCTTGTCCTTTTCCATACAGGGTCACCCTGCCCTTTTTCTTACTAGGTCTCAAGTCAACTCTTTATCATATGGCTGGCCCTGTCTTTTTTCATACAAGGTCGCTCTATCCTTTTTCATACATGGTCTCATCTCAACACTATGTAACATGAATGCTCAACGTGTAATGCAATGATTATCTCGTTTCATTAGTTAATCACCAACATTAATCAATTGCCATATTCATCAATATATAACTGTAAATATATGAGCAATTTAAGAACAAGTATCATCATACGAATCATCATAGCAAGCAATTGCATAAACAAACAACAAGATCAGACACTTGAATACCATTTTACCATGCATTTGCCTTTTTCTTAATTACGCCGACTGGAAGGATTTGAAAGTGACAACACACCTGAAACTACTCCTCCTACAGTAAATATGCAATCTCAATACATGCCACAGCAGTGCAAGACATCAAGAAATCGACAACGCTCCTACACGCTTTCTAAAACCATCATTTTTTCTCCTTTTTCCGAATAGTCTCCCTTGTTGCCCCAGTATTCAAAATTTCATAACTCTCAATTCCCTCATCGTAAATTAACAACCTATACCAATTCTAAAATCTACACATAATTTTCTACGTTTCCTTAGTTGGCTAAATCCTCAGATTAAATCATCTAAATCTCTATTTTTAACTCAGAAGACTGATCTATCATCTTCAAGACAGCAAACTTATTAATTTTATAACTTTTAATTCACAAGTGCAAATATATCAAAAAATGGCATTTTAAAAACCTATAGGAAATTTCTTATCATTTTCTAGTTATTCCTAAAATTTAATTTTGGTATTAAGTTTGTCAAGTTAATTGTTTCCCATGACTGCGTCTAGCAACTACCCGATACTAGACAGTAACCTCCCAAAATTTATATCTTTTAATGTACTAATCTAAAAAATGAGTTCTTATACTTTATGGAAACCTTAAGAAATTATTTACAATGTTCATGTTAACCAAATTTCAAGATTAGTGCATCTACTATATTTAATCTACTAATTACTATAGATTGTCAAAATCCGACACAATACAACAGAATTATAAAATTCATGTCTCCATATATACTCATCCGATTGACCTAAATAAAAATTCTATAGAAAGATATTAACATTCTCTATAACTCTTTAGTAGATGAAATTATCAAATTATATCTCTATACTACTCTAAAAATAGTACAATAGTACCACAGACCAAATCAATCTACTACCGATTCTTTTCTTTCCCGAACAACCGCACACAACAACACACACTCTCTCTCTAATCTAGAATCTAACATCAAAATAACAGAGGTAAATCGAAGCATTACCTCAACCTAATGGCTTACTATTCAAATATGATAGAACCAGTACAAAGAACCGATTAGTCAACTAGTCATCGTTTCTAGTCGTAGCCACTGTTCTAAACCAAATAAACCAATACAAACTAGCAACCAAACTCCACTTCTAGTCACACTTTTGAAAATTAATATAAAAATGCACAAAGCAAACTTCTAGTTACCGGTTGCACTACTATTTTCTTTCGATGACCCACTGTGCACGACCTGTAGCCATGCCACCCGCCAGTCGATTGGCCCGCACTCCCGTGCAATGGACGCGCGCGTGGCGGTGGAGATGGCACCGGCGCCCGGGCAACCACGCGATGCAGGCGCTAGCGACCAGCAGCCAAACGCGCACAGGCGGCCGCGTTGCTGACCACGGCGGCCAAGTGCAGGAAGTGCATGGCGCGCGTTATGCGGCGGCCGAGCGCAGGAAGCGCATGGCTTCCCGTGCGTTCTCCGGAGCGGAGCTGTCGGCGATGGGTGGTAGAAGAAGGCGACAGCGATGGAAAGTCTTGGCGTGCGGAAGCAGCGCTGGCGCAAGGAGCTGCTGGCCGCGGCGCACGGAAATAAATAAAAGAAAAGGCTAGGGTTTTGGATTTGGGTTCCCTATTCCCTACGTATCCTTTATCATGGGAAAGATAGACTCGAATATTAACTTCCCCCTACGACTCGTTTCCGGAATCGGGACGCCATCCAAAATTCTACCACATCCACTTTTTTCGTATTTCTTTTTTTTTCCTTAAGACTAAATTGGGGGTTACAAAATCCTTTCTAAGACATCAAAAATATATTTCAAACTTCATGGGTTGCCGTACTATTTTGTTGATCATCAAGTCAAGAGAAGACATATCATATGTTGATAAAGGGTAAACACATGATGCATTATGGGTTGATGCCCATCAAGATAAGGACCTAGATTTGAAGTGATGATGGTCGTCATCAAACTTCAAAAGGATGTTCAAGGTAAATGTATATTTAGCATAGGCTAAGGATGTGTTTCTAGTCTTTTACCCATCTTGATATTTGGTTGGAATACTAGATTGCTAGTATATATTACCGTACTATTAAGAGATGTTATGTAGTAGTTTCAGTCTTATTCTATGTTGATAGCTCAATCTCACTCGCTCTAGCTCTCCGTGGTCGGATACTAATATTTGCGAATATATTTTGCAAATAGTTGTAGCTCATACATAGTCCTTGTGACATGTGACTAGAGTTTATAAATGCGTTTTGCAAATGGTTGAAGTCCATATTTTCTACTCCCTGTGGCATGATCTTAGATTTGCATATGTATTTTGTAAATAGCTGAAGCTAATGCATAATTCTTGTAGCATGTGACTTAGATTTATGAATATTTTTGCAAACGGGTTAAGTCCATGTATATAATTCTTGTGTCATGATACTAAAGTGTGCAAATGTATTTTGTAACTTGTTGTGAATCATGTCTTAATCATTGTGTGCATGGTACTACAATTTACGAATGTGTTTTGCAAATTTATTGAAGTATATGCACTATTGTCTCTGTTGGAATATGCAAGGCGGTATGACCGTGCCCTATGAGGGCGGCCCAATTGGGGAGGTACGACCAACTCTGTGTGAGTGCTCGGACTGGCCTATGGTATGCTCGGTCGAAGTGTGCCGATTTGATTGGGGCGATCTTACCGGTCCTGTGTTTGTGATTTGACCAACCGTGATCTGACCGGTCTGCGGTCTGACCGGTACTTTGTTGGTGGTTTGACTGGCTCATGGTGAGCAGTCAAGCTAGCACGGTATAACCAGCCTTACCATACTACCGATCAAGCATTTGTTGCAATAGTTATTTTCCAAAGAGCTTCGTTTTCCGGTTTTGGTCAGTGCTGTCAGATCGACCTATGTGGCGATTTGACTGGCATGCAGTCTGACCAACCCCTGTGAGAGTGGTCAGATCTGTCGAGACATGTAATGGCTAGTTTTCTAGCCGTTGGGAGGAGAGCGGTATTACTAACTATTTGCTTGCGGTAGTACCGCATTTCCAAGTTTTTGCTAGAAACGACTAGTTTCTTTGTGTGGGGTATAAATACCTCCTTCTGGCTAGCTGGTGAGATGCTTGCTAAACCTATTTTCATTCCCTTAAACTAATGTAAGCCTCTCCCTTCAATTGTCAACATGTTGCACCTTGTAAGAAGGGAAATCGTTAGTTGCATGTGTTGTATCTAAGGCTGGATTTTGTACCCACTTGAGCTTATGCATTCGTTGCATGTTGTGAGAGTCAAGCAAGTAGGTTGACTTGTTATTTTTGGAGGTTATCGACTGCTAGACGGTGTGTCCAGTGATATACTGAAAGAAGCTTGTGAGAACGTCAAGCGTGTTGTGAAGGTTAAAGCTCACCTACCCGAAGGGGGGAAGGGCTACAAATAGTGAAAAGGGAGGCGATTAGCTTAATTCATGGAGCCGATCCAACTCGTTTGGGTTTGCCTCAATGTAGATTAAGGGAGACTAGTAGTCTTTGTGCACCATGTCAAATTGTGATTTACTTTCTTGTGTTCAAGTTACATACCTGTAATTTATATTCATAGAAATTGAATTAATTGTTTGTCACCCAAGAATTACAAAGCTTAACATAGACTTAGGGTTTTTGTGCAATTAAATGAACCTAGACTATTTAAGCCTTAATTATGCAAAACGGATTTGATTAACACTTCTGCACATATACTCGGTTTTGGCCAAAGAGAGAAATTTAAAAGCGCCTATTCACCCCTTAGTCTACTTCCTTGACACAACTACTGTGGTTGATGCTTTTTAGTTATGGCTGATTAGTCTGATGAATAGTGATTTCCAGGGCCCTTAACCCCAGCTCTTCCCTCTCCTCCCTTATACAATCTAAATCTTTTCGTGGGTCTCAACCTGATAAGCACATGGTGAAATCCATCAATCCCACTAAAGCGGGTTTTACATAGTCATGTGTGCTTCCCAAAGAGTTTACAAGACTCCACCCACTAAACTATTAGTAGTTAATTCACTTAGCCAACCTGGCTCACCTTGAACTAAACCACTTCTCCTCTGCGCCTCCTCGCGCCGCGGTTTTGTCCAAGGCTCAACCTAATATTTGGTAAATTACTAAAATACCACTGAGGAAGCTTTCAGACAACTTCCCATGACTCCATTTTCACCTTCACATCAAAGCACCTCCATATGCTTTGACATGTAGCCCGTGACATCCAATGGCTAGGCCGTCAAGTCATCACGCATATGGTCCTCCTGATCGTCTGTACTTGCACTGGCCCCAAGTCACTTGGAATACCACATACACCAACTATCTTTTCATGATCCTTGTTTTCATGTGCTTCTCGCTTGAGCCATATAGTCTCACCCAGACTTACACAATCGTATGGACTAAAGCTCCCCCGTCTAGTCCCGATCACTTGTCATTGCCGCTAATATTCTCCAAGCCAACTGTATATTCAAAGGCCAAACAATCATCTCGAACACAAGTTCTATGCATTTGATTCACATTAGTCAAAACAATGCATCATGTAATACAACACAACCAACCAACAGCCCCCATGTTGTGCACATACTCAAACCATTCAAACCCACTCTCGTGAACAATCTAGACATATCTGAGGTACCCCAGACATCTGCCCTCTCTAGAACTCTCTAAAAATCCTAGATGTGTCTAGAGTACCCTTAGACATGTCTGCCCTCGAGCCACCAACTCTGGTTCAACCACAATGGTCGATCTGACCACACGTGCCTAGTGGTTTAACCGATCCTACATGCCAATCAAACCAATTACACTAACAACAAACCTGAATTTTGTTAACTTTTGCAAAATTAAAATTCAACTCAACAAATATACTAATTATTTATTATAAATTGATCATCGACCTTCTCACATGATCTTTTAGACATCATCCATCTGTTCGTCTGTCCATGTCGCCGAGCACTTGCTATGTCGCCACTCTAATTTTGTTGCTGCTTATGATCGACGTCGGCATCATCATCCATGTAGCTTCTTCAACTGGGAGCACGGGAAGCAGCGGAGCCAACGGCAACAGTGAGTACCCTCCATCATTCCCATCTGTCCAATGATGCAACATTACATACGTAGGAGTAGTGTGTCTATATATGGTGTTTAATTTGTAATAGTTCATGCGTATCTGTTGGGTGGGTTCTTTTGGGCTGAGGCTTATGACTTATAGTTGTGGTTTTTGAATTCTGGTTTGTTTGTGAGAGATAGTACGTAGAGAGAAATAGTCGCATGTGATTTTGGCTAGTACAGCTGAACTCAGTATAGTTTGTACTACAATTTACCTGTAAATCATATCTTAAAAAATACACCGTTTAACAAAATATTACTGTTCATCTATATATAAACCATAAGCCATAAGCACTAACGAACTAGCCGTTGCCTTGAATCACGTCTTCTCAGATCGTCCGCTGGGATCCGGTCCTCCACCTCCCACAGTCTGTACATACCATACAACGGCCTCAACCCGTACTACGGGGGTTGTGCTAAGATCGGCAGATGTAGGGGTTAGAAAGGCGCATTAGCTCGGAGATCGATGGAATGTCATCGTGGGATCGGAAGCGATTAATTTCATCATGCCTCTCATCACATGCATGGAGCTACTAGAGACTGGAGAGTACCATGAAAGCTCACATGTACAGGGCGCTAACTTTACAAACTGAAAAATGTACAGAATCCCACCGTATCGATCAATTTACATAAAGATAATGTTGAATCCAGTCTCTGCTTCACCAAGTGTAAGCCGTAGGAAAACAAATTTTGACCAAAATTTCATGAATTTCATAGAAATTCTGTTTTCTCGGTCCATCACAAGAAAAGCCCAAATTAGCCCAAAATTTCGGTCCTGTTGTGGTTACAGACCAAACAGAGAGAGAGGTGTGTAGTAGTGGAGAGTCAGGTGAATAATGGCTTGGAGTCTTCCCCATGGCCAGCATCAGATATATATACATACATGGGGAGTGCTTTTACAGATATACCCTTACATGTTTACATCCCCTTAAGGGGTACTTAGGTCATTATACATGTCCCATTTTGGGCCTTATAATCTACTAACAGGCCTGCTGGGCTTAGGTGGGGGCCACCCCTACAACAGGAGCCTCTCATGGTGAAGGGCTTCACAGGCCGAAGCCATGCTGCCGAATCCTTTGGCCCCCTCCGTCCCTGCGGCCTGTGATCTTCATCGGCACTTACGGAGTCTCTTTGCATAGCGCAGCGCGCGCCCTTGTGCGGAGGTATGGGTGTGGGCCGGTTGGCGAAGACCCCCCCCCCCCCCCGCGCCAAAAGTCAAGGTCGAAGTGCCGGGGGCGAGGGTCGGAGTGGAAGCCGGACTGGCGTCTCCGCAGCCCGATAGTGCACTTTAATGGCCCCCGGAATCGCGCCGGCCCCTGACTTGTCAGGGGTCGGCTACTGCGCTATCTGGGGCTGGCGGCTGTGCCACGTAGACTGCTTTGCCTCGAGTGGAGACGTGCGGCGGGCCATTATTGGAGCGTCGTGGGATGTGAGCGGTTGCGTGACCGCGGCCGTTCGCCCCTTCCCCAGGGGGGTAAGACACGTGGCAGGCGCGTGTTGGCGCATCGTGCGTTGCCCGCCCATTTAGTGTTGCCCCCTGCGGCTGACAGCGTTGTGTTGCCTGACCGCGGGCAGACGGACCGCTGTGCTTCTGTCGGTTGGGCTTCTGGTAGTGGGGGAGCCGGGAAGGCTTTAAAAGGTGCTATTGCGGGCATGCAAGCACCTCCCTTGGCTACCAGGTCGCTTGTGCCTTTGCTTTCTTCCTTGGTTCCCTACGCATGTTGCTCTTGCTTCCGCATCAGCTCCTGCTTGCCGCCCGGGAGGAGGATGGCCGCTCACGACGACCCTGCGCGCCAGTCCGACGGGGGTGCCTCATCGAGCCAGCGCTGCTTCACGCCGCCACCGGCGGAGTATCGCCTGATTCTGCACGACCAAACAAAAATCAACCATCATTGGGATGTTGTGAAGGCGAAAGGCCGCTGCTCCCGTGTGCTGGGATGGAGTCGTGTTACGGAAAAGACCCTCCAAGGCCTCCTTCAGGAGAAGAAGCTGGAGGATCGTGCTGGGGCTTGTTTGCCTGGCCGTGACGAGACGGAGCCGAACCCTAGGGAAACGGAGGCGATCGTCTTCATGGTGTTCTTTGCTGCCGGGCTCCGGATCCCGTCGACATTCTTTGTCTGCGAGGTGTTGCGAGCCTATGGGTTGGAGCTGGCGCAGCTGACTCCGAACGCCATTGTTTGCTTGGCCGTGTTCGCCTGGGCGACGCGAACGGAAGGTATCCATCCCAGCGCCGACTTGTTCGCCATCTTGCATGACGCACACTACCAACTGAAGAAAGTGGAAGGAGGGAGGTATTCGAACTTCGGTAGCGTGAACTTCGTGTTGAGGGCGCAGTGTACGCATTTGTTCCCCGCATTGGCTATGCGGGGAAGTGGGAGTCTGGATGGACACGGCGGAGGTTCTACCATCACGTGACGAGCACGAGCGGTCATCGGAGCCGAGGGGAGCCGATATCGTTCAATAGCTCCCCGGACGTAACGCCCAGGGCTGGCGACGAACAACAGGAACGAAGGCTTGCCGGTGTCGCCCTCTGGTTCAGCATGCGTGACCTTGCGGAAGAGTTCACCATGTACGGGGTAGCGCCACTCTCCAGCAAATGAAAGTACGAACGGCAGGGGCCCGACCGGAAGGACGGCCTCCAGCCGGGGGTGTCTTCGCTCCACGCACCCTCCGCACCATGTAAGTGTTGCTGCCCTAGGCCTTGCGCCGCTTGAGCACCTTCAAACCTTTTAAGAATTATCGTCTGCCTTCACGTGCAGTGTGCCGGCTACAAGATGTAGAGCGTGCGGTCGTTGCGCTCCTTGGGCCATCCACCACAAAGGAGCACAAGGCGCGCGAATCCGCGACCTCCCTGGTGAAGCAAGGGCGGATTAACCGAGTCTGCGAGGTCCTGGGGATTCCCACTCCGGCTCGTTCGGTGCCGGTAGACACCCTGAGCGGCATGGAGATTGGAACACCGCCCTCTCGGCGCAGGGCCCGACCGGAGACTGTTGCGTCCAGCCCATCGGCCGCGCCGTTGGTTGGGACCGCCGAGACTGGGGGCGTGGCGGACACCGATCATAGACCAGCTGATTCAGAGAGCCGGGCCACCCCCAGTGAGGAGGCCTTACACAGCGGTGAGACAACGGGCCCCAGCGTCGCTGCTGCCGAAGACGATATCCCGACGCCCCCGCGGCAAGTGCGGCTCTGCCGCCCCCGGTACCTGCTGCGGCTACTGGGACGATCGCAACCGCGTCGGCTGCCTCCCCAAAGGCGAAGCGCCTCCGGATGTAGTCACCTGCGCCCTCGAGGGGACGATTCAGCGTGGCAGGTCCGGTTACCGAGGTCCTGGTGCCCGTTGGGGATGTTAATAAGACCGCGAGGGCTGCTGCATCTCAGGCCAACGAGATTGCCGCGACTCAGGTGGGGGTTCAACAGACGCCTTCTAGTGTAGGGGTGGAAACGGATCGGATACGGTCGAATAGTCTCAAATACGAATACGAATCCATATTTTTCAAACGAATACGGATACGAATTCGAATATTCTCAAATACGGATACGAATATTCTCGAATCACGAATACGGATATTTTCGAATCTGGATTTTCTCGGATACGAATATCGGATAAAACGGATTCCTAAGCGGTTTTACCGATTTTTCACCCGTTTTTGACCGGTTACCGATTTTAAATCGCCTAAATTCAAATTTTGAATCACAAAATTTGTGCAATTTTCATAGGTTCTAGAAGCGGATCGAATACGAATCGAATAGTCTCGAATACGAATACGGATACGAATATTCTCGAATACGAATGCGAATATGAATACTCTCAAATACGGATACGAATATTCTCGGATACGAATACGAATATTTTCGAATACGGATTTTTGCTTACCATATTTGTGTTTTCTCGGATACGAATATCGGATAAAACGAATTATCCGTTACCATTTTCCACCCCTATTCTAGTGTCGTGGTAGAGGGTGCTGGAGGTAGGTGTGACTCTCTCCGATCTGCTCGCTTATACCGTCGTCGACATCAGGCGAGACAAGGTCTCCCGGACGCGGACAAGGGTCGAGCAACGGGGGTATTCGCGAAGTTCCTGGCCTTATTGAGTAGGGGACTACGTGGGCTCCGGGTGCTACCGAAGATACTGCTGTGAAGGCTCGAAGGCTCGGATTCTTGGACTTCGTTCCTCAGCCGGAGACACTCCACACCCTGAGCGAAGTGGCAGAATACACCGCCGGTGATGGGAGGCTGGGGTCGATCTTCCAACAGGTTCTGGTAAGTTCGATTTGGTGGGCGCGACACAAATCGATCCGGCTTCGAGCGACACGTTCGAACCCGCAATCGCAGCACCACGTCTCCTCGGGTTATCAACCGTGCGCGGCGGTTGACCTCGCCAAGAAGGCTAATCCTCGCTGCGAATCGAAGAACACAAGCAAGAACAAGGAAGAACACAACTGAATTGCAGATGTATTGATTTAGCACTTTCGAAAGTTGGGGTCTCACAAACCGATGAACGCGAATCTGTTCAAAGACAAATTGATCTAAGCAAAACCCAACCCTAATGGTGGGGTGGCGGCTGGATATAAAGGAGTTAGGGCGTGCAAAACCCTGGGCGTGCCCCTAATGGGCTCCAACACGATACAAAGCCGATCGGCCCAAAGGCGGTGGCGCAGCACCGACAGATTCTGAACGCCCACTTGTTTCGACGATTCCGTTGACTCAGAAGAATTTTGACATGGGACCAAAGCCATTGGAAAGGTGGTCTTCTCAGCTTTCCATACATATGTAGAACGTCCAAAACGGAGTCGGATGCGATCTGGGCGTCCGTTTTAGTGCGGACTTGTCCTGGACTCAGGTGGATTGAAGTCGGTTTGAGTTGGGCCTCCAACATGATTCGACCGCCCTTGCTGGACTTGTGCGCCCGTAGCCCTTCTCCAAGTACTTCCAGGTCCTCTCCATGGTTCCTAATCATAATTAAATCATTAGGTAGCAATCTATTCTCAAATGAACAAAAGAAGTACTTAGAGCGAGCTCACTGTAAATTCAATTGTCGGCGCGAGCTCTAGTGATTGGTCCTTGAATGTCAAGTGGAGGAGTGTTGTGTGTATCTGAAGAAGTGATGTCCTCATCATCCTCCCCCTCTTGAAGCGGAGTTGTCCTCAACTCAGCCTCATCTTCATCTCCCAAGTATGGTTTCAAATCTGAAATGTTAAAGGTGGGACTAACCCCAAACTCGGGAGGCAACTCAAGTTTATATGCATTATCATTTATCTTCTCAACTATCTGAAATGTTAAATGTCCTCATCATAAAAGCCTTGCCTAAATGCTTTGCTAACTAGCGATCGCGGCGCCAAATGTGACCCGCAAAGCCCCGCGTGGATCTTCGCGAGGAGTTGTTTTCCTTTGTCTCGCGAGAGGCATCGCAGGAGCGGCGCGCAGACTCCTTTTGTGTAGAGCTTTCCCTCGAACACCTGGAAGGACCTGGCGCGGTACTACAGGCGCCGGAGCTCGGCGGGGTCCTCCGGCCCCGCGATGCCCTGCAAGAAACTAAAGATGGGCTCCCGCCAATCGCCCTGCTGGGTAATTTGGTGGATAAGGGCCGCATCTCGATTGTCCTTCGCGATGACTGGCGCCGATAATACTTCAGAGAATGCTCCGTCGGGGGGGCACCTGTTGGCTGGCAGCCTTCGCGAGGGCGTCGGCCGGCTCGTTGTCCGCGCGAGGGATGGCTTTGATTGGGATACCCAAGAAGTGCCTCTCCCGTGCTCTTACCGCTGCGAGGTACTTGGCCAACTCTGGGTCCTTGGCTTGGTACGACTTGTCCACGTGGCCGGCCACCAGACGCGAGTCCGTGCGGACGAGCACTCGGCGTGCGCCCATTGCCTTGAGCTTGGCCAGGCCGAAGAGCAGCGCCTCGTACTCGGCTGTGTTATTGGTGGCGGGAAACGCGAGGCGCGCCGAGTATGACAGGCGCTGCCTCCCGGGGGTGGTAATCACCGCGCCTACGCCTGCGCCCGCAACGCCGTAGGCCCCGTCCGTGCTGAGTGTCCACACCGGGTCGTCTTGCTGTTGGACGGGCTGGACCGGCGGAGTCCATTCCGCGAGGAAGTCCGCAAGGACTTGAGACTTGATCGCCGTTCGCGAGGCATATGTCAAGGCGAACGGGGCGAGCTCGGCTGCCCACTTGCCGATGTGCCCTGTGGACTCCTTGTTGTGTAGCATCTCTGCCAGGGGAAACGAGGAAGGTACCGTGATTGGGTGGGCCAGGAAGTAGTGCCGGAGCTTCCTCGAAGCCATGACCAGTGCGTAGGCGAGCTTCTCGAGCTCCGTATACCTTGTCTTAGCGCCCTGGAGGGCTTCAGAGACGAAGTATACAGGGCGCTGCAGGGCACCTTCTTCCAGGACGAGGACGACGCTAACTGCTGTCGTTGACGCGGTGAGGTAGAGCAGGTGGGGAGCTTCTGGTGCTGGTGCGACCAGCGTGGGGAGGCTTGCCAAATGTCCCTTGAGATCGTCGAAGGCCTTCGCACAATCGTCATCCCAGCGGAATCCGTCGCACCCCCGGAGTGTCTTGAAGAATGGTAATCCCTGCTCCGCCGCCCTAGACAGGAAACGGCTCAAAGCCGCCATACGGCCCGCCAGCCTCTGGACCTCCCTTGTCGTCTTGGGCGGCTTCAGACCCAGAATGGCATCGACTTTATCGAGGTTCGCCTGGATTCCCCGCCCGGACACAACGAACCCCAGGAGCTTGCCCGCCTGTACGCCGAAGATGCACTTGTCGGGATTGAGCTTGATGCCGGCCTTCCTAAGGTTGTCGAAGGTCTCCTGAAGGTCCCGACCATGCAGGGCGAGTTGCCTGGTTTTGACTACTACGTCGTCGATGTAGGCTTCCACGTTCCTCCCGAGTTGGGCAGCCAAAGCAAGCGCGACGAGGCGGGTGAAGGTAGCGCCCGCGTTCTTTAAGCCGAAGGGCATCCTGACAAAGCAGAAAGTCCCAACCGGCGTAATGAAACTAGTCTTGTCCTCGTCGTCTTTGGCCATGTGGACCTGGTGGTAACCAGAGTAGGCATCCAAGAAACTCATTAGTTCGTACCTGGCGGTAGCGTCGACCAGTTGATCGATGCGTGGCAAGGGGTAATTGTCCTTTGGGCATGCCTTGTTGAGGGCAGTGAAGTCGATGCACATGCGCCAGGCCCCGCTGGCCTTTTTGACCAACACTAGGTTGGCGAGCCATTCCGGGTGGTGGACCTTGCGAATGACCCCGGCCCAGAGAAGCTTCGCCACCTCCACCTTGGCCGCTTGCTGCCGATCCATGGACATACGGCGAAGCTTTTGTTTAACCGGCTTGACGTTGGGGTGGACCGCCAGGCGATGCTCGATTACTGCGTGGTCTACGCCCTTGATATCCTCCGGTGACCATGCGAAAATGTCGGCGTTGTTCTGAAGCACTCGGAGTAAGTCTCGTTCGACTTCCGGGGGGAGTCCCTCGCCAATAGACACAAATTGCCCCTCCGCCTGGAGTGGCACCTTTTTGACTCCACCTTCGGGCCGAGGCTTAGGCGTCCATCCCGGAGCGGACGGCGCATCCCGGCGCATCTCGAGGAGGCGTGCAGGCGCGACGGACTCCATTTGCTGATTTTAGCGCGTCTGGCGAGTCCTAGTCACGAAAGCGGTGATAACACCGCCGGGCCGGGAGCTTCATACATAAGAAGGCGTGGTGTGAGACTGCCTCGAAGGAGTTGATGGCGGGCTGGCCCAATATGGCATTGTAGGGGTGTGGAATGTCTACGACATCGAAGATGACGTCCTCGTCTCGGATGCTATCCCCCTGGCGGAATGTAACTTGAAGGAACACATGCCCTAGGGCCTCCAGCGGTTGACTCCCGAAGCCTTGAAGCGGAGTTCCTGACGGCTCCAAGCGACTCCGGGGAATTCCCATACGGTCGAAGGCCTCCGCGAACAGAATATTCGCGGAGCTTCCCCCGTTGACGAGGATGCGCCTGACGTCATAGCCTGCGATGTCGGCCTGAACGACCAAGGGATCTTGGTGAGGGAACTCCACACCCCTAGCGTCATCCAAGGTGAAGGTGATGCTATGGGGTGACACCCCCGGTCGTGGCTGTGCCAAGGGGGCCCTTGATGGGGAACCTCCGGTGATGACGCTGATGATGCGGTGTCGTGCCCCTTACATGGCGGGGACTTGCGGGGGGCTACCCCCGGGTGCTGTACATAGGCTACAGCAGGGGGCCAAATGGCCAAGGCCCGAGATCTGGCCGTCACCCGTCGCAACTCCATGACCGTGATGCACGCCCTTGTGTAGTGATTTCCGTAGCCATGCACCTCGCACCACTTGCCATAGTCTAGAATCTCCTGCTTCGCGCGCGATCTCTCATCGCGGCCCGGCCCATATTCCCATCCCCGACCCCTTCCCCGCAAGGTGGGGGTAGGCCCTCGGAGGGCGTCCTCAATGCCTAGGACGTGGCGGGCTTTTTGCGGCCTACGCTGGTTACGCCGGGGCCTGCGCCTGCCCCTTGAAGAGCTTTCTTGCTCCCCGGCGTCGTTGCTTCCAGGAGTGTCTTGCCAGGACTCTTGCCTGCGACCTTGCTTTGGGGAATCGTCATTCGTTCCCCCCTTGCGCAGCGACCACTCCGCTTGGGCAAGATCGGGGCCGCCAGTGTTGCGTCTCTGCGCATCTTCCTCCGCTCGCGCGTACTCCTCCATCTTATCGAAGAGCTTTGCCACTATCTTGATTGACTTTCGCGCGTTGTATTCGGCCATGGGGCCCGGACGAAGGCCCTGTATGGCTGCATTGATGACAGTTGTCTCATTAACATCCCTGACCTGGCAACATACCTTCGCAAAGCGTTTGAAGTAATCTCGGAGCTTCTCCGAAGGCTTCTGCTTTACTGCGAAGAGCTGATCTGCCCTGACTCGTTCGACACAGTTCCCTTGGAAGTTGTTGTAAAGGCGGTCGTGGATCTGCTCCCACGCGTAGATGGAGTTTTGCTCTATGGTGAAAAACCAAGAAAGCGCCACTCCTTGCAGCGCGAGGGGGAGTCCCTTTGCCTTCGTGGTGTCATCTCCGCCAGCGGCTTCAATGGCGGTCTCGTACACGCGCACGAATTCCCGAGGGTCCGTGTCACCCTTGTACGGTTCGATGACGCTGGGGAACTTGAAATCTTCCGGCCACGCCGCCTGTTGCAGGCTCGCCGAGAGCGGGGACTCCGGATCAACACGCCGCAGCGGCACGCGGCTGGACGTAGGGGCGTCACGGCTGTCTGCTCTTTCCGGCGTGGGCTCTGGTGCGACCACTGGCATGGCCCGCTGGCTCCGAGCCTCTTGCATGTCTCGGACAGCCCCGTGGAGATCCCCTAGCTCCCACTGGAATGCGCTGAGGGCTGCCAGCAAGGCACCTTCCACCGCGGACGTAGTTGGTGTCGCCGGTGCACTTGGCGGATGGGCCGAAGCAGCGGCGACCACCTCCCGAGCTGCCGGGTTGTCGACCGCGCAAACTTGGTTGCCTTCGGCCACATGATCGGCGCTGCCGGCAATCGTCGTGGCGCCCGCGATCGTAGTGGTGGTGGCGGGGTCGGTCGTTGTGGCAGTAGCGGCGGGGTCGGTCGTTGTGACAGCAGCGACGGGGTCGGTCGTTGTCGCGATGGTGGCGGGGTCGGTCGGCGCGCCGTGGACGTCGATGTTTGCAGCCACGGCGCCCACTTCGTCACCTACGCCCGCGACAGTCGACACCGAAGCCCGGGTGCTGACACGACGCTCCGCCGCGACCGTCTTCTTCTCCTTCACCGTCGACGATGAAGCCTTTTTCGATGCCATCCCTCCTCGGATCTTGAGGCTTGCTCCTATCGTCCCCATGGACGGCGCCAACTGTTGTGGTTACAGACCAAACAGAGAGAGGTGTGTGGTAGTGGAGAGTTAGGTGAATAATGGCTTGGAGTCTTCCCCATGGCCAGCATCAGATATATATACATACATGGGGAGTGCTTTTACAGATATACCCTTACATGTTTACATCCCCTTAAGGGGTACTTAGGTCATTACACATGTCCCATTTTGGGCCTTATAATCTACTAACAGGTCTGCTGGGCTTAGGTGGGGGCCACCCCTACAACAGGTCCATTTTAACTTTTTCAACCCATCACACCAACGGACCAATCCACCCACAGTCTGTAGACTTGTTAGTGCAAGGGCATCTTCCGCACCAACCATTCTCATTCTCATCTCTCTCCTTCCCCATACAAAGTTCCAAACTTGATCTGAAGCCATGGAGGCGGCGCAAGAGGAGGGCGGCAGGCATCTACGCATGTGAGGCCAGTGGGTGACTGCGCAGGGGAGGCCAGCGGGCGACAGCTAAGCAAGGGAGAGGTGGCGCAGAAGCGGGCAATGAGCAGGGGAAGGGAGGGCGGCGCCGGCAATGAGGGGGAGGCGGCACCGGCAATGAGGGGGAGGCGGCACCCGCAAATGATGGTAGGCAAGGAAATGTTTTTTTGAGATTTCATAATTTTCAAATATATTTGTATTTTTTGAATTCAAATTATTTGTTTGAATATTTCAGCTAAAATTTTTTGAACCATCTGTGATAATCCATAGACGATTTTTATCACAAATGGTTCATGGTTGGACGTTTCTATGATACATCGCATTATTAATTATCTCACTAGGTAGGTCCTGACAGATCTATCTTCATTTGCACTGCTTTGGTGAGTTTGGTGAAAGTATACATCTTGTAGATCTAGCTTGTAGATTGATTTGTTTTTGGTGATTTGAGATTACTATTTGTTAGTAATTATATGCATTATATTCAAGAGACATGATAACTATGTTTAGATCTAGTTTGGTAGTTTGCTCTAATTTAAAAATGGGTCTCACTACTCCTAGTCTATTTCAATATATTCTTGCTTGATATATGTATATATATACATACATTGCTTCATAAATAGTACGTAGCTAACTACTTTAGATGAACAATTTAAGGTGAATAATAATTATGTGTAAATATTAGGCTAGCTGATAATAAGAGCATTAATCTAATTTGACACTAATTTGTTATATGCATAGTGTAGATAGACCGAAGCTGGATGTACATTCATAACCGTGTGAGTGAAGAGTACATTGATAACGTGCCTGCTTTTAGAAGAACAGCCGAGTAGGCTATGTTGAAAAAGCAGATGGAATATATGTACTATCCATGCATTGATTGCGATAATATGAATATATTTACCAACTCAAGTAGGAAGCTCACATGATTCCAATGAGTTTCAAAAAGGAGTATACATGTTGGACCAATCACGATAAAGAGAAGATTATATAGGAAGCTAGTTATAACATCGTTAAGGGGGATAATGATATGTCAGATATGGGCTATGCTTTCGATGACGATAGGTCGCACGATAACAATTTGGATCAGATGCTATGCAATAAAGAAAAGAACTATAGTGAGAGAGAGTTTGGTAAATTCGAGGACTTGATGGAGGACTCGGTGAAACCTTTGTTCCCGAGCTGCAAACCGCAATACACAAGATCATGACACTAGGGGATGCTGTTCACACATTCGTCCAGTGGCCCAAGAGGGACATTGCCCTAGACCCTTTCATCCCGGCATCTACCCAGCATAAACAGCTATCTAAGAGGGACATTGCTATGGACCCTTCAATGCCTCAACATTCTCCACAGCCAGACTTGGCTCACCAGAGAATGGCCGAAGAGTTTTTCTCCTACAGGGTCCCTAGCATAAACCCTCATCCCGTATAATCATACTAAAATGACCAAGAGATGTTCCAAAAAGAACTACTTCGTTTCCACAAAATAGCTTACATATAGTTTTTCCTTTCGGGAACCCCGAAATTAACACAAAGATAGAAAACATACCGTACACCAAATTTTACAATACTTTATTCTTGATGGATATATTACAGTGGAACTCTCACTATGAACTAAGAACTAAAGTGGAAGGTGGTAGGAGGCTGGATGCTTGAAGGCTTCGATCTCCGCGGCCCTTGAGCTGCCGATGGCGTCCCCTTTTAGAGTCGCTAGAGGAGCCCCTTCTTCCTTATTTAATTTGGTCTATAAAACATAAGAGTATTTCTTTGCTTTGTCATGGCACTTTTAGTCTTTTTTTGAATTGACATGAGATGACTACTATCGTTGAATTTTTTGGCTCATATCTGGCTCATACTGATATAACTTCAATAATTGGTGTTCTCTGCATTCTGATAGTGGAATGTATAATTAGTGTAGGAAATACGTGGCACACTGATATCCTTCTTCTTTTGTCGGCAAAGCGTCCTTTGTGCCAAAGGGAGAATAATTGATGGCATCTTTAGCAGTATTGGTGTGACCTTAGAGGCTAGTTCTTTTAGCATATATATTTATTTATTTTGGATTTTGCCCATGCCCAGCAATATCCATAATATCTTCATCTTATGGAGATATTTCAAAAATTTTATCGTATGATCTTTTCATATCTTCAAACTTTTCGTTTATTTCCTTTCTTAATTCCTTTAAAATTTCTTCCTTTATATCTCTTTTCCATGAAGGAGATATTGCTTCAAATGTTTCGTCTATTTTCCAATCTATATAGGATCCATCTAAAGGATCTACCCTTTTCGTTAAACATTCTCTATATGTGGATTTCTTTGATGATTCATCCTCTTCTTTTATATTTATAAAAGGTAATGAAACTGGAGCTTTAGGTGATGAAATTGGAGCTTTCTTATTTCTAGCTTTTTTGTATTTCTGAATATAATCTTTAGCAGCTAGCTCTAAATGATAATTTATTCCTAACATTTTTCTTGCTTGAACTAATGCTTCATCAACATTCGCATATTTCTTCCAAAATATTCCTACTACTAATTTGGAATCTATCTTTTAAGCAACTATTTTTTTAAATGATACACACGCGCACACACACACACACACCTGACATTCTTCCTTCAAATACTACATATAGGGGTTTTAACTCTATGAATTCAGGATTCTCTGAAATAGTCATTGATTCATTTATTATATGGAAGTATTCAGCAAGACTGTTTAATATCGATAACATATATCCTTTCTCTTTTATTATCCTAACAAATTTAACATCTTCGAAATTAAAGTATTTTTGACCATTCTTTCTTAATTTAGTATATAATGGCCCAGCTAATTTTGCTAAATTTTCTATATAATTTCTAGCATAGTTCACAATTCCTAGAAATTGTTATAATATCTTTTTATCATTCATAGCATCAGGGAATTGTAAAATCTTTTTTTGCTATATGGTCTTGTCAATAAATTTTTCCCTCTCCTATTTCATGACCTAGAAAATTAATTTTTCTATTTACATATTTCCATTTTCTTTTTGGATAATATTAACTCATTTTGTTCTACCTTTCTAAAAATACATCTAGGTAAGCAATATGTTCTTTATAAGATTTTGAAAATATTAATAGGTCATCTATGTATACTAGAATGAACTCTTGATTTTCATTAAATATGTTCTGCATCTTTTTTGAAATAATGCTGGCGCATTCTTTAACCCTAAAGGCATTACAAGCCATTGAAAATGTCCCTGAGGATATGTGGACGCTGTCCATTCTATAGATTTTTCTGCCATCTTTACTTGCCAAAATCCTGCTTTTAAATCAAATTTAGAAAAATACCTACTTCCTTGTATCCTGTTAATCCATTCTTGTTTATTTGGAATATTATAGGCATCATCTATAGTATTATCATTTAATCTTTTGTAATTAATGATCATTCTTGACTTGCCTTTAACTATTTCAGAGTGATTTCTTACTATAAAAGCAGCAGACCTATGCGGGCTTCTCCTTTCCCTTATAGCTCCTAACTTTAGTAGTTCTTCAATGTGCATTTTAAATTCATCTATATCTTTTAGAGTGGCTTCTATAGGACATGTTTTAATTATATGTTCTGGATTTATTAGGTTTATTCTACATATAATAGAATTTTTATCCCAATGCTTCATAGGCATTTCTCCAATTATTTGAATATCCTCTGACCTCTGAATGATTTTTGCTATAACCTTTTTAGATTTAATATCTTTATACCAATTTGGTGCGAATGATTATATTCCAACACATTCTACACATGAATTTAATGTGTAGTATACTTTTATATTTTCACTATGCTCTTCTTCTATGTTTATTACAGGGAGTGACTCTAAGTGCTAGACTTGAGGTGTCTCACCACGCTTTCGCACTTCTGAGATATATGGAATATTGTCTTGATATGGAATAAATGTGATACCATCTTCATGTATAATTGTGGTCTGCAGTGATTGTTGTAGAAATTTTAGATCGATTATCATGTCATCATTTATCATAGATAAATCTCTCATTGTAATTTTGTTTATTATATATTTTATGTCATTTATATACATTTCAATATTATAGGCCAATTAGTTATGGACCTTCTTTATTCATATATATATATATATATATATATATATATATATATATATACATATATAGGAAAATTACATAAGGCACCATGGTGCCTAGGCACCAACATCCGATACACGTGTATGATTGATAATTTTTTTGAGTTTGGGTATGAAAATGTTTTATACCCTTGATATATTTATGGTGCGTAAGTTTTGAACTCAGTTCAAACTAGTTTGAACTACTTTTGAGTTCAATGCAACTACGATGAGTATATACCATAAAAATAGTTCAAACTAATTAAACTGAAGTTGAATTTAAAATTTTTGAGTTTGATATCTCAAATATACTTTTATGGGTATATGAAGATACCCACATCAAGCGTTATGAATCTCGAAGCAAATCAACGGAATTGATATTGGTGCCTAGGCACCTTGGTGCATGAAACACTAAGTCTATATATATATATATATATATATATATATATATATATATATATATATATATATATATATATATATATATATATATATATATATATATATATATATATATATATATATATATATATATATATATATATATATATATATATATATATATATAGTATAAATATGAGGGCACCTAGGTGTCTGGGCACTAAGTCTCCCTACCTTTGGATTACTTTTAGATGCGTGCTAGTGTGATTGAGACTTTCCATCCATGATTAAGACTTTCCTTCCATGAATGATTTAGCATGCCTAATATATTACATACCATTGCACTAGCACGTATCTAAAAGCAATCTAACGACAGGGAGCCTAGGTGTCTGGGCACCTAGGTGCCCCATTTCAGCGTCCTATATACACACACACATGTGTGTGTGTGTATGTATATATATGTATGTATGTGTATATCTATGTATATGTGTTGTAATATATATTATACTAGTATATTGCCTGTGCGTTGCAACAAAATCCAAAAAAGATTTGGTGGGGAGGCAGCGCACGGAAGGTAGACGCACGCGTTTCGTGAGGAGGGTGGGGCCCACATGTCAGCCAGCTTTTTTCTGAGAAGGGGTGAGAGAGAATGGACCAACCACCAACTCCTTTTATAACAGTATATGTGTGTAATATTATATATATATATGTGTGTGTGTGTGTGTAATATTATATATAATTATATATATATATATATATATATATATATATATATATATATATATATATATATATAATATTACACACACACATATACATACATATATATATATATATCTTTACTAAATAAAAATTGGAGTTGGTGGCAGTTCGTCCGTTCTCCACCTCTCTTTCTCCCGCAAACTATCGTCCGCTCCGTCTCGATTCCCCCGCAGACCTCACTCCACCCACGATTCCTCCGCACCCCTCGATTCCTCCCTCGGCAGGCCTCGCTCAGCCCCCGCATTGCCGCCGCCTCCCGCTCCTCCGCTCCTCCGCTCCGCTGATGCCTACCCCTCCCCACCCCACGCTGCCGCCGCCTCCCGCTCCTCCGCTTCGCCGACGCCTCCTCCTCCCCACCTCGCGCTGCTGCCGGCTCCCCTTGGTCCATATCGCCTTCTCTCACACGGAGCAATTTCACCATTGCCCCCGCTCACGCATGTCCTGTATTATCGTGGATCTGGCAATTGATTGCGGCAGTGGTCGTGGATCTGGACCTGACGGTTGGCGCTTGGAGAAGTCGATAGCGCGGCCGGCGAAGACATAGTCGATGGAGAACGGCGGGAATGATAGGCATTGGTCGTCTTCAGCGACGACAAGCTGGGTTCAGCGCTCCTTCGCGACGGCGATGGAGCCGGACACGCCGAGCGCCTCCTGTACACCGCCGAGGCATACGGAGCGGGAGGATGGGGCGAGGAGACCGTTGGTGAGGTGCCTGTGCTGCTAAGCATGGTAGCGTGCTAGTCCACCGTCTTGCGCCGCTCGCGGCTACGCCAAGCTTTCTCGTGGAAGTCCGCATGGACGCAGGTCCTCTCTATGATGGCGGCTGGAACGGGCGGATACAGCGCTAATCTGCCCCCAATGGCACAGGTGGGTAAGCACCCATCTGGCTCCATAGCAATGGCAAATGTTTCTTCCACAACAGCGGCTTGGAGGTGGTGGGCGGCTGCAGCAGCAGACGGCCACATCAGTGGCACCTGATGCCACTAATCAGGCCCCATGTTCTCTACTGAGGTGTAGTCGCTTTGTATGATACTACAAATGAAAGCATACATATCTAGAGATTCTTAGTGGGTAATCTTTACTATTTGTGGTAATATTTCTCCCTTGAAATTTAGTGATCTAGAGCATCACATAAGTAAAGATTACGAGGGAGAACTGTATAGATTATAGATTATCCATTTTGGCTCCGCTTCCTTGATTGCATCAATCATTGTTGTGCCTTCGCTTCTGGTTTGAAGGTGAGTAGAATTATCTCCCATCTTCCTTATTGTGTCAGATCATGTGTTGTTCCAATTTGTGCAACAATAATTCACTTGACTGTAAATGTGCTGTGCTTTCAAATAAAGCTGGGGAATCTTCTTTGGCCTAAAAAAAGTTGCCCTGTACATTTGTGTACATAAAATTTATTCATGACTTATTCCTGCTTCACAAGATTGCTTCTATTTGGTGGAGCTGCTGTTTAATTTATTGACATTTAGCTTGATAAGAAAGAGAAAATCTCATTGTATGTTTTCCAAAATTTACCATTGTTTTGTTGAGATACTGATCTTCTGATCCAAAATTAAGCTATATTCTGAGCCTCGATGAACTTTTCCACTAATGCTTACCAAACGAATTAATGATTTTGTTTGCACCTATTTTGTGGTATTTTTTTAGAGTTGATAGCTATTAATTAGTTTAAGCTATTTGCTACTTCCAAGCTTTTGAAGTGAGGGGCTGGTGTCCACAAACCAGAACTGGTATCTATCATATGCGGGCATGTGGCTGCTAGGTTTCACATAGCCCTTCCTACCTCAAATATTTTCTTTGCTTTATAATCATCAAAATTTAGTGATGAACGTTTATATTAGGAGTGAGAGAAGAACTAACGTTTATATTAGGAGTGAGAGAAGAAGTGTAATGTAGGACTTTGGGTTTGTGATTATCTCATTGAATACTGGCTTCTGGCAATTATAGTTTCTTTGATTGATTACTGATTGATTTATATATTTTCCGTGGCGAGGCAGTCTAGGGCTCTAGGCACCTCTGACCATCGATCAGCTTCTTGATTGTTCTAGGTTCTAGGATGTCTCATGTGGCAGGGCTCTTAATCTTACAATCCCTACATGGACAATACTTGCTCTACTCCCTGATCTCTGGATAGGTGACTTCATGCTTATTTCTGAATATCCTGCAGCAAAATAACTATTGCAGACTTTAGACTATTATGCCGGCAAGACAATCCTTGATAGATTGAGGCTTTCTTAACATTTGATATAGAAATACTAAGGTGTTTGACCCTAAGTATAGTATATTTAGAATAATTAGGCATGTGGGTGTTACCGGTTTATATTTGTGCGCTTAGATCTTGTGGATATAGGCTTTACCTGATAATTCACTGGAGATGTCTACAGTTAGTGATTTTGTTTTGGAGAATTTTCAGTTCTCTCTATTTTTACTCCCTCGATTCATCTTTGTTTGAGACTTACTATTGTGCTTATCTATTTTCAAGTTAAATTGGGTGCAGAATACCTTGATATATCTCTACTAATTAAAAGGAGTTGATGATGGTGCGTTCTTTCATCTCCCTCCCAAAAACGATTCCAAGGTGGTTATCGAAGTTGGGGATCTAAAATGGTATATGATAGAAGATGCAAATTCAGCTCTTTCAAATATGCATAAGAACGACCACCACTTATTTTCTTGAAAGTCAGACAAGAAACATTACACTTTTCTTAGCGTAAGAAAGTTTCATTAGCATGTGGCAAGACTACAAGATTGTAAAATAGATAAATGTACGGATGGATTCAAGAGACGTCCCCTGCGGTAATCTATAAGTGTAATAAAAACATAGCAGTTATTTTGCATAAAGTATGGATTTCCGTTGCAATGCACGGGCACATGACTAGTGTGTGTGTTTGTGTGTGTGTGTGTGTATAAGGGCACCATGGTGCCCAGACTTCATAATTGAGACTTTCTATCTATGATTAATGTGGTGATCGGTTGGGCTGTGGCTTATTGCTTATTTCACTGTAGCTGGCTGAATTGCACTGTACCTGAAGGTAGCTTATTTGGTATAATTAGATTTAAAAAATTTTAAAAATAGAAAAAATGGGTTAGCCCATCACGTGTAATGTAAACGAATACAGGAAAAAAAGAACCGGTAAAAAAACTCAAAAAATCCAAAAAAATCAGAAAAAGACGAAATTTAGGAATAGTGAAAAATAAGCTAGAAGCCGAAACGATCGGGGCCAGACTTTCCATTTATGATTACTTCGTTTTCAAATTGATGTGTTTTTGAATTAATGAATATTAACGGATTTGTCTGATATATTATACATCATTACACTTGCACGCATCTAAAAGCAATACAAATATGGAGAGGTTTGGTGCCCAGATACCATGGTGCTATATATATATATATATATATATATATATATATATATATATATATATATATATATATATATATATATATATATATATATATAAGTCCGTACGTGCCATACTGTCGGGGTTGCATATGAACGCGAAGCAGAGATGCGTGGTACTCGCTCGTGGGATCGGAGGCGATTTCTTCGTCTGCCTCCGCGTATGAGTATAAAGATCTAGCTAGTTTACGAGTTAACATGTATGAAATCGTACGGACCATATTTATCAGCTTATGGCATAAGAGCAACTCCAAAAAATTAGCCAAAAAAAGTATCTAAATTTAGTGATTTAGCTATTCTCTAAAATGAATCTCACCAAAAAAACAAGACTACTCCAACAGGCTATCTAAACTAGAGGGCGCGCGGTGGGTCGCGTACGCGCGGGAATGAGACGCAGCGTGCGGGAAGGAAACGCCGACCGCGCCAAGAGGCTGGATGGTGAGCGAGGTAGGCTATCCAAAAATAGAGAGCGAAGGAGGAGGGATAGAGAGCTACTAAATTTGGAGAGTCATTTACAGAGTCTATTGGAGACGTTTTTTCTCCAATAATAACCAAATTTACCTTTAGAAAATGATTTAGCTCTTCTCTTGGAGTTGCTCTAAGAAATATATTATTCTTGTCTCCACTTGAGGTGTACAAAGAAAATATTTCCGAACTGGGGATACAGCTTTACAATGAAGACTAGATCGAGGTATATATGAAGAAAAGTAGACGTGATCAGTATACAATCTGACGAGTTCCCGTCAACAGTCGACATTTCCACAAGACCCGTCCGGCGGCGACCCGTGCAGTACCCGGCCGGTTCCATATGGCATCTACACGCTCCCCGTGAAAGACGCATACGAACATACCACAATATATGTATATACACGCCAGTGTATCCTTAGCACGTACATAGAAAAATGAAAGCTAGAGATAAATCTATGACTTTATAAAATTCCTATTAAAATACATATACTCACGTATACTTAAATATAGATATAAAGATTTAAACCATATTTATAGAGCCATATATTCACAACTCTATTCATACCAGAGCTTGTACATAGATTTAAACTATATTGATAACGTTGTACACTCTTAACTTTGCCATAAGAGCTGGTTACCGCGTCCGGTGGCAGTGTGGGCAGAGCCAGCTGCCAGCCGTGCTTGATTCGTCCCATTTCTCTCGGCCGTTCCCATATATCGCACGACCCTGCCGGCTGCCCGTACAAGACCCGGCCGGGTGCGTGCATGGTGCTCCGTGCGCAGTCAAAGTCAACTTCTCATGCATGCGTGCGATTCCTAATTTGTCACTCATATGCATGAGGAGAATGCGATGTGAGTGATGCCAGCACATATAGGTACACGCTAGTGGTTATTTTTAACACGCGGCGATCTGCGCAAGAGCCTGCCGATTTAGCTGGTGCGGCGGTGCCAGCGTAGGTACGTACTGGAAAGTGTTGTCGATCCATCCCTCGTCAACCACGTACGCAAGGAATCATACATCGATCCATCCATGTCGCCGGCCGCTCGCCAAGTTACACTGCGGCCGCACGCGGCCCGTGCCATTCTGCTGCTGCTCATCATGATCGCCGGGCGTGGCGGCCTCATCCTCCACGTGGCTGCTGATCATCGTGATCACAGTGAGTGCCCACTGGCCACCACCTATCCTACAAGCTTGATTGCTTATAATACTGTTTTGCTTCTTTTTTACTTATCATTTCATACGTCCCTATGGTCTCCGCTACACATCTTTTGGTTATTACTTTTTTCTAACTATATGATAGTAAAAATTATTAGTACTATAATAATATGAAAGTATTTCTTATGATAAATCTAGTGATATCATTTTCATGTGAAGAGCCCAAATACTTTTGTGCATATTAACGATCAAAGTTTGGGAAAAAAATTAACCATATGCATTTTAAAGTGACATGTAAAAGGAACGGATGGAATATAGTTTTAGACCAAATGTCTTATACGAGGTTTTAGATGGAAAAAAAACAGTGCTTCTACACTATCTTTAAAAAAAAAGTAGAATTTTAAACTTTTTTCGTGAATAGTGATATATTACAGTAGCAGATGATTGAAAGCGAGCTCCTCTGATTGCTTTAATCTTGTGATTTACAATCTTTCTTAAGAGAGCACCAAATCGTACTGTCATACAGGTGTATTTTATATGGAGTCTTTGGCTCATATGGCCCTAGGCGTTTTCTTTTGCCAAATTGGTCCTCTCACGTACCAAATTGTATTTTGGTTCCCTTTCTAACCACGACAGCAGCGATAGTAATACGTAACTCCTAGTATAGTTCTAAAATAGTTGTACCATAGCAGGGACGCCGCAGCGCGTCAAGCTCGCGGTAGCCCCACCGCGGCAGGCTTGCTCCGGCCTAAACAAGCGCAGCAGTAACATTCAGGCGCGGCAGTGCCACCCCACGGTTCGTGATATGGTCCGGCTGTCACTGATCTTCTTGCATGCTCTCTCGCACTCTCAACGAGCGAAGTAGCACAGTCCTCCTTTATATGCACATGCACACGCCCGTACGTACATATGCTTTGTCCTACACTGATCATATCTCTAGATCTTCCCTGCAAAAGTTCATCCATCTAGTGATGGCATTACTTCTATAGTTATGTAATTGTGTTTAATTATTTGCCGTGCCCTCGCAGATCAACCGTCCGGATCTGGTGATCCACAGCCCCACCCTTCGTACATAAGCTACCCGCCGTCTCTACCTGCCACTGCTAGGAGCCCTGCCACTGCCAGGGGGCGTCCTTATACCGGAGATGTTTGCACGAGAATCCACAGTTGCAACGGTCAATGATAATCATGACACAAATCTGTGGATATATCCCTCCAGTCACACACATATATAGATAAATATAGGAAGTCTTTTTTTACTCTCGAAAATACATACTTCAAATTCTAATATACCACTTAAACAAATATTTTATATCTTTTTATTATTTTCAGCATACTTAAATATTAATTCTAAGATATTCTAATGCAACTTGGTTGAAAATTTTTCATTAGAGTCCTTTATTTTTGCTATATACATTTTTCCATATATAAAAAGAGTACATACACGAATTATGCTATAAAAAATGAATTTTGATGAAATTTTTCATGAAACTCACTTTAGAGTATATTATAATTATTATTAGAAGTATGTTCAAATAGATAAAGAGGTATAACCACGCCATTATGATGGTATACGAGTGGGAGTACGTACTCCCAGAGCATGAAACTATTTTCCTACATATATCGTTTTGGACATACGAATAGATAAGTTTTCGAAACTTTGATAATTAATGTCTTTTTAAGTATTTAAATTAGATACATGAAAATCATATACGTATATTTGTCTTAAAAAATACTTTCATAATATTATAATTTTTATTGAGTTTTTAAAATATATTACAATATAAATTAGTGATCAAAGTTGTGTTTTATACATATATCGATGTTTAAAACAATATATATTTATGATATGATACGTGAAGACGAAGGGGTGCGTATATCACGTACGTGTGGGTTCGGACCCTCGGAATCGATTTTCATCATGCCTCCACAAATGTAGGAGAGGCTCAACCATGTATGCTGATGCATGTACGAGGGCATCCACACTAGCTGGCTTACAAATTAATCTATGACCGCATCGTTTGTATCTATCTACAAAAATAATTGAATGCAAATCGTGTACAATTGAGTGTGGGTAAACTGTTAGCTCTTTTGCAGCACCCACTAATTGACGTAGATTAATTGTCCATTCTTTTCAATCCTAGGGGTGGGATTAGTTAGAATTTGGATGTACTTCAAGTATTTCAAGTATAGGAGATATAGATTATTTTAAGGATGCATAGATTCTTTAAGGATACAATTGTAGCTAAACATGCAAACCAACTAATCATAGACTAATAACATATATAACAGTAGAGACGACAACTGTTGTTTATATACTCTTCCATATCATCTAGAGACAATACTAAAGACGATGTCTACATTACCTTGTCTATTAAGCCTGTCTCTATAGGACCCCACCCCACGATCTTCTCATTATAGACAGTTGACATTACACTATTGTATACTTTTTTAAAGAAAATACGATGTGAAGCGCCATTCAAAATCAAACGCATGATTAATAATCGAGAATGCAGGATTAATTAATCTTGGAGCTTTTCTGATTCTGCGACCACGAAAGCTATCTCAACTACATGCTTAATTAAGCGTTCAGCCAAGGTCATGGAGCGGTGCCTGGCATGGCTCTGACGAGACCCGTTATAATGTGGGGTGGCAAGGTAGGAGCGGCGGCCTATGAGGTTCATGCTTGGCGGGCACTATTCTTGTTGGGTACAATGGCGGCTTCAATGGTAGTGTTTGTGGGGAGTGTTTTAGGTTAAATCAGGAAGTTCATAGTTGATTCCTATATGAAAAGAATTTTAATCAAAGAAAAAGTCAATATTACCCCTCACAAATCAATGACTAGAGATTGAACTATACTTATACCTATCTATGGAGTAGGAGGTACGGTAAAATTTCTCTAAGCACAGGTCCTTGTGATCCGAAATAGTGCTGCATTCATCAGGGAATACTCTAATGTCTACTTTGGTACTATATTTGATCGATCTGTATCGTTATATACACTAAACCCACTAAAATAAATAATTTTAGTCTCTAACTCTCTTTCCTTGGATTGATGTGGGAATTATAATCTCTCAGAGCGAAATACTAGAAATTTGTAATGCAGTAAAGTCCTATTTATAAATATATTTAATGCACAAAATTATGGCGGGAGAGCATCGAGATACTTACTAGTTGTAGTTGACACATGTGCATTGTGTTATGGACTAGTACCAACGTGCACCAACCATGTGTGGTCTCATGGCTGGGCAGCCTACTGGAGTTACAGTAACTACATAGGCGGTTGCACAAAATAGCGCGATTTGGCCAGCAACGAGTCGATTGAAGCGTGTGCTCCATTCGTCCACTACCTGAAACTTTTGGCAGGCGGTCAGGAGCATATGCATGAGGAGCCTGTCGATTTAGGCCATAAGCTGTTGCGTGGTGATGACAGCTAGCCAAGGTACACGCTAGCTAACTGTGCTAGTACTTGCTCACACAAGTGCCCGAATTCTTCGTCTTCGACCACAGACGTTGATCCGTCCATCCATGTCAACACTCTCATTTTGTTGCTGCTTATGATCGGCGGCGGCCTCGTCCTCCACGTAGCTGCTTCGATCGGGAGCACAGGATGTAGCGGAGCCAGCGGCAACAACGAGTACTGTTGGATTATATGTGGGCCAAGCTCATATAATAAGAATAATTCCTATTAAATCTCAAAGGCCCACTCATGCAAAGGAGGCATGCATGTGACCTTTAGTACCATATTGCTAGTTCTAGGAGAGGAAGACCACCTTAAAAGGGATGGTGCACTCCTAGCCACTTGAGGCATGTGTGGGAGAGAACTAGAGGATAACACGCGCTCGCTCGCCTCGCCTCGCCGGGCTGGGCTGGGCGGGCGGCGCGGGCGCACGGCACCTGCGTGAATGGTCCGCCAAAATCCGCTCCAGGTGCTTGCGCGGAGAACGTGCAGGCGTCTTGATCACGCGTCCTGGTCTTCTATAAATACGGAGCCGCCGCCTTCATACAGAATATGCGAAAATCAATCTAGGTTTTGCCTCCTCCATCCATTGTGCTGCGCCGTCCCACGTGGTCTACTCCGTCCGTCCGCGGCGTGCTGCTATCGTTCGAGAGCAGCGAGTCTCGGAACCGTCGCCTTGAAGTCTGCACGGGAGAGGCGAATAAGGTTTTTGGAAGCGCTCGCGGCCGCTCGCTGTAGCTCGGCTCGTCTTCCTCGTCGTTCGGCTTGGCGAATCGTCATCGACCGTGTCATCCTCACCGTACTGCGGCGTCTACATCGGCAAACCAATCGAAGCAGAACCATCGATGCATAATGATAATGTTCTCCGTATTAGATCTGTTCATGTACAGTTTCCTGGTTTACATGTCTAGATCTTTTATACCTGTGATGGTTCTGTTATTGTGCGTGCATGATGTCATGATTAATTTATGGAATAAATTGAACCTACATGTGCTTAGATTTTCAACAATCCAAAAACCTTATTGTAGGCACTGTGGTTTTACTAAGGCTGGATTTGCCGATGCACTGAGGCCGGATAAGTTCTCCGGTGTGCACTTTAAGAGATGGCAGATCAGGGTCACTCTGTGGCTTACTGCTATGAATGTATTCTGGGTTAGTAATGGCAAGCCTGAAGGTGTTCTTGATGCTGAAAGCGAGAAAGAATTCGAGAGCGCCACTACTCTCTTTGTTGGATGCATTCTTAGTGTTCTTCTTGACCGTCATGCGAGGTGTATATGCACATGATGGCCGAAGGAGTTATGGGATGCACTGAATTTCAAATACGGTGCTCACGATGCCAGCAATGACATGTATGTCATGGAGCAATTTCATGACTACAAGATGGTTGATAACCGTTCGTAGTAGATCGGGCTCATGAGATCTGAGGCCATTGCCAAGGAACTCGAACTCTGAAGTGTGCCTTACCCGACAAGTTTGTGGTGGATGTATTATTGCGAAATTACCTTCTTCATGGAGGAATTTGAACGACACTCAAACACAAGAGACAAGAATACTCTGTTGAGAATCTGATTGGGTCTCTTGAAATTGAAGAGAAAGCTCGGGAAAGGACGCTGTGTCTAAGGGTGATGGAGGCGCGTCTAGTGCCAATGTGGTACAGAAACCCTCAAGCAAGAACAAAGGGAAATTTGTTAAAGCCCAACAGACAACCAACTTCAAGAAGAAGAAGAACAACAATAATCGGGATGATAGAACTTGTTTTGTGTGCGGTGAGCTGGTCACATGGCCAAGAAGTGCCCACAGCGCAAAGGAAAGAAGGCACTGCGGGGACAGGACTTCTAAGTGCATCAATGTGACCATTGGCAAGGCGGAGATGGGGTGGGTATGGTAATTTACCTCTCGTTCTTTCGTTAGTCAATCTACCAATTGGTGGATTGATACAGAGCTAATGTACATGTGTGTCTGATATTTCGTTGTTTTCTTCTTATCAGTGCCGAGATTCCTCCGTCCTAATGGGGAATGGGTCACATGCTCTTGTTCATGGTGTTGTACGGTAGATCTGAAGTTTACTTGGGAAAGATCGTGCGGTGAAGAACGTGCAGCATGTCCCTTCTATAGACAAGAATCTCGTTAGTGGCTCCGTTTATGTAGAGACGGGCTTAAGTTGGTATTTGAGTCTAATAAAGTAGTCGTGTCTAAACATGGACATTTTATTGGTAAAGGCTATGAGTGCGGAGGCTTGTTCCGCTTTTCCCTATCGATTTCTGCAATAAGGCGTAAACCATATTTGTGGCGGTGTGGATGATGAGGCTAATGTTTGGCACTCACGTCTATGTCATATTAATTTTGGTTTGATGTCTCGGCTTTCAAAGATGAATTTAATTCCAAACGTTTCCATCACCAAAGGTTCTAAATGCCACATTGTGTGCAATCAAAGCAACCTCGTAAGCCTCACAAGGTGCCGAGGAGAGAAACTTGGCACCACTAGAACTCCTGCATTCAGATCTTTACGAGATGAATGACGTGTTGACGAAGGGTGGAAAGCGATATTTCATGACATTGATTGATGATGCAACTAGGTTACGTTATGTGTATTTATTGAAAGCGAAAGATGAGGCTTTAGACTATTTTAAAATCTATAAGGCGAAGTTGAAAACCAGTTAAATAGAAAGATAAAAAGACTTAGGTCGGATCGTGGTGGAGAGTATTTCTCAAGAATTTGACTTATTTTGTGAGAACATGGCATTATACATGAGAGGACGCCTCCTTATTCCCCGAGTCAAATGGGATTGCGAAAGGAAAAACCGCACGTTGGTGACTTGGTGAATGCCATGTTAGATCTGCGGGATTACCTAAGGCATGGTGGGGAGGCTTTGCTAACGTCTAATCACGTATTAAATAGAGTTCCTAACAGAAATAAGGACAAAACACCATACGAGGTATGGATTGGGAGAAAACCATCACTTTCTTACTTGCGTACATGGGGTGCTTGGCGAAAGTTAATGTGCCAATAACTAAGAAAGCATAGCTTGGACCTAAAAGCGTGACTGCGTTTTTGGGATATGCTAATCATAGCATTGCCTATAGATTTTGATAGTTAAAGCTGAGGTACGACATGCATGTTGGTACAATTATGGAGTCTCGAGATGCAACATTCTTTGAGAATATTTTTCCTATGAAGGATACACATAACACTACTAGTCAACCTTCGAAATAATTCCCGGTTCAATCACATCACTGAACCTTTTGAACATACACATGAACTTGTCAATGAGGAGGATGACAGTGGAGCTCCTAGAAGGAGCAAGAGACAAAGGATATTCAAATCCTTTGGTGATGATTTCACTGTGTGTACCTTGTGGACGACACTCCCAAGTCTATTTGAGCGTATGCATCCCCGATGCGGACTCTTTGGAAGGAGGCTGTCCGTAGTGAAATGGATTCCATTATCGCTAATGGAACACGGAGCCGACAGATAAACCTTATGGGTGCAAACTGTAGGGTGCAAGTGGGTGTTCAAAAGAAGCTTAGACTGATGGTACTATTGAAAAATATAAGGCTCGGCTTGTTGCCAAGGGCTATACTCGAGAAAAAGGCGAAGATTTCTTTGACACTTACTCACCTGTTGCTAGATGACCACAATTCGAGTACTACTTGCTTTGGCTGCCTCACATGGTCTTCTCGTTCATCAAATGGGCGTTAAGACAGCTTTTCTTAACGGAGAGCTGGATGAGAAAATTTACATGGAACGACTGATGGATTTGTAGTAGAAGGTCAAAAAGGCAAGGTGTTAAAGCTGTTGAAATCTTTGTATGGTCGAAACAAGCCCCTAAGCGGTGGCATGAGAAGTTCGATAGAACAACGACATCTGCGAGCTTTCTTTGTCAATGAGGCGATAAATGTGTATACTATCGTTATGGTGGGGTGAGGAGTTATTCTATGTTTGTATGTGGATGACATCTTGATTTTTGGGGCAAACATTAGTGTGATAAATGAGGTCAAATCATACTTGTCTCAAAACTTTGATATGAAAGATCCGGGAGTGGTGATGTTATTCTAAATATTAAATTGGTTAGAGGTGAGGATGGGATTACACTTTTGCAATCTCATTATGTGGAAAAGGTCTTGAGCCGTTTTGGCTTTTACGACGACAAGCCTTCTCCAACACCTTATGATCCTAGCGTGTTACTTCGTAAGAATAAGAAAATTGCTAGGAATCAGCTGGAATACTCCCGGATAATTGGCTCACTAATGTACCTAGCTAGTGCAACAAGGCGGACATCTCCTTTCTGTGAGCAAATTGAGTCGGTTTACATCTAACCCGGAGATGATCACCGAAGGCGCTTGAGCGAGTGTTGCGCTATCCGAAAGGTACCTCGAACTTTGGACTTCACTATCTTGGGTACCGTCGGTCTTTGGAGGGTTCTGATGATTCCAAGCTGGATCTCGATCTTGATGAGATCAAAGCCACTAGTGGATATGTTTTCACTATTGGTGGTGGTCTTTGTTTCATGGAGGTCTTGCAAATGCAGACCATTTTGACGAGGTCAACCATGGAAGCGAGCTTGCGGCACTAGACATTGCTATTGTTGAGGCGAATGGCTACGAGATCTATTGATGGATCTACCTACGGTGGAAAAGCCGTGCGACTATCCTTATGAGCTGTGATAATCAAACCGTTATCGCTAAAGTGAACAGTTCTAAGGATAATATGAAATCGTCTAGGCATGTTAAGAGACGATTGAAGTCTGTCGAGAAATTGAGAAACTCGGAGTTATAACCTTGGATTACATCCAAGCAGATAAAAACTGGCGAGATCCCTTTACAAAGGGACTATCACGGAATGTGATAGATAGTGCATCGAAGGAGATGGGTATGAGACCCATGTGAGTTATCTATGGTAGTAACCCAACCTATGTGATCGGAGATCCCGTGAATTAGGATCTGGGAAAAACAAGTCATTAGTTAACTGGAGGAGAGTAATTTCAACCCTCTCTATGTGAAGATGCAATACTCTCGAAGCGCAAGGCGAGTTGACTAAGGTCTTAATGTGTTCCATTGGCTTTTAGAAGCGAAGACGCTATCCTGCAGAGCGTTCTTGAAAGAACACACCTATATGAGCCCGACTGTTAGTCGCAGTCTATGGAGATCTTGGGTAATCTCCTACTAAGCTCATGAAGAGACCAAGGAGTATGACTTATACGCTCCAACCGAGGGGTAGCCTACTGGCGGCCTAGTATCAGTTAAGTCTTTAAGTGAAGCTTGCTTGCACCAAACTTGCAATTCAAGGCATAGTCCATTGTTCAAGTTGTGAGTAAGTGTAGCTTGGAGTTCTAGGTGGATGTTCAACCTTAATCGGTCTCCATCGAAATACTGATATATAAACAGTACATTGGAATTCAGGCAAATCTCTGTGGGACTTTGAGATCTGGTGGGGGATTGTTGGATTATATGTGGGCCAAGCCCATATAATAAGAATAATTCCTATTAAATCTCAAAGGCCCACTCATGCAAAGGAGGCATGCATGTGACCTTTAGTACCATATTGCTAGTTCTAGGAGAGGAAGACCACCTTAAAAGGGATGGTGCACTCCTAGCCACTTGAGGCATGTGTGGGAGAGAACTAGAGGATAACACGCGCGCGCGCTCGCTCGCCTCGCCTCGCCGGGCCGGGCTGGCTGGGGCGGGGGGCGCGGGCGCACGGCACCTGCGTGAATGGTCGCCAAAATCCGCTCCAGTGCTTGTGACGCGCTTCCTTTGCGATTTTATTTTGCTGTTTTGAGTGGCGGTGAATCCGGATCGATTCTGGTTGCTAATCCGGTTCGATTCTGAGTTATGGAGAACGTCGCGGCGCCTTGATCACGCGTCTGGTCTTCTATAAATACGGAGCCGCGCCTTCATACAGAATATGCGAAAATCAATCTAGGGTTTTGCCTCCTCCATCCATTGTCTGCGCCGTCCCACGTGGTCTACTCCGTCCGTCCCCGGCGGCGTGCGCTCGTTCGAGAGAGCAGTCTCGGGAACCGCCGCCAAGTCTGCACCGGAGAGGCGAATAAGGTTTTGGGAAGCGCTCTGCGCGGCTTGCCGCTGTAGCTCGCTCGTCTTCCTCGTCGTTCGCCGCGAATCGTCATCGACCGTGTCATCCTCACCGTACTGCGGCGTCTACATCGGCAAGCCGATCGTAAGCAGAACCATCGATGCATGCGATAATGTTCTCCGTATTAGATCTGTTCATGTACAGTTTCCTGGTTTACATGTCTAGATCTTTTATACCTGTGATGGTTCTGTTATTGTGCGTGCATGATGTCATGATTAATTTATGGAATAAATTGAACCTACATGTGCTTAGATTTTCAACAAGTACCCTACATCATTCCCATCTGTCCAATGATGCAACATTAGGTACCTAAGATGAAGGACTATGTAAGAAAGTCTAAGAATATATTATAATAAATTATTGTTATTTTAAGGGAGTGAAAATTTAGATTTTATAAATTTGCAATTTATCAGAACAGTTTTTGTTTTGGCTCGTTTTTGGGAATTGAGTTATGAGATGATTTGATTTGACATCACTATTACAGAAAGGCTAATAGTAGACGCCAAATCACAGACGGTTTTGTGAAACCGTCTGTAATGTACACTATTACAGACGGTTTTAATTTGAAGGCCATCTGTGGTATTTGTGGCGGAAAAGGAGTATCACGCAGCGGTTCTTCGATGAACCGTGCGTGATATGAATATCCTGAGCGGTTTTTATTAAAACCGTGCGTGATATCTGAGATTATCACGACGGTTTTTATTAAAAACCGTGCGTGTTGTGTCGACTATCACAGCCGGTTGTTGTTAAGAACCGTGCGGGAATGTTCCTGACGGTTTTCACAAGAACCGGTTGTGATGTCCCTTTGTCTGTCATAATCTAGATCGAGGTTAATATATAAGTACACATTGCTTCTAATAACTTAACTACGAACTATCGAGAGAAGAGGTCACAAATTTAAGGCAAATTTATTAATTTCAATTAGAGGCAAATTTATTACAAAAGTCGCACAGGTAAAGAGTTTCCCAGTTGTATTCTTTTGGGCTTCGTAGCTTCTTCTTCAACTTGGGGACTTGGAGGATCAACCGCTAAATTCTCGAACGCCGTTAAGATTGCCCTTGTCCTCGGCACTTCCTCGTGCGGCTGGGCAAATGATCAGCGACATCCATAATGTTGTGCAGGATAGCATGAAAAGATTCCTCGAGAACCGCCATTTCGCTTGATCGGCAAGGCTATCCATCGATCTCGCAATGCGTGTAGAGCTTCTTCCGCATTGCGCACATTGTGAGAAGAACGGGGTGAGGGCTGTTTCCCTTTCTTGGCGGCGGCGAGCGCCTCCGTCGGCAGCGGAGGATCAGTCAAGCGAGCGGATGCAAGAAAGTCGGGAAGGAGAGCAGGCGGGAGCGGAAGTTGCTCAGATGCAAATTGCTGGCGCTGTGTAAGGTTCCGGCGAACAATTCGTGATGAGCAGATGAGAGGAAGGAGATGATCACAAGAACGATGGTAGAAGCCATGTTGTATTGTATATTGTATTGTGCGTGCGTAGAAGAGACACGGATTAGGGCGCATATTTAACCTTTAGCACAAGCGGTTCGTATACCCAAACATTAATGATATAGGCGCCGTATAATGATCGAGAGCGTTAATTAGGCGATCGAAACACGGCGTTACGGCATCGAACAGCGGCGTTACAGTGCGAAGCTTATCACATACGGTTTTTTATAAAAATCGTGCGTGATAATTATTATCTGACGGTTTTAGTTAAAACCGTCTGCGTGATAATGACTACGTCATTTATTGCGCTGCTCGACCGCATCGTCTTCATTTCGATCCGATCTAGCCATCGCTGCGCACTTTTTCACTCGGGAGGAAGCTAGAGCGATTTCGGACCGATTAATTTGGTGGGAAGAGGCGGAGATTGAGCTTTGAATTAAGATTGAGACTTTCACGGTTCTTTGTAGATATGGTTAGTAATGAAATTTATTTATTTTTAATTGCATTACAATTTAGGTGTAAGTAATCCATGAGTGGTTATTGAAGATGGTTAATTAATTTGCAAAATTGTTGGTTATATAATAGCTATTGTGTTTGTAATATGAATTGAGCTAGGAAATTAAGTCTCAATATAATAAATATGGCGGTATATATGTAGTTATAATTAGTTATTCTAGATTTTAATACTAAGTTGTTATATATGTACGTAACGTAGGACCGAAGTTGGATGTATGTCATGAGCCGTGTGAGTGAAGAGTACATTAATGGTGTTTCGCTTTTATAAGAGCCGCGAGGAGGATATGTTGAATAAGGGTGGAATATATGTGCTGTCCATGCTGCGACTACGAGAATTTGAAGATGTTTAAGAACCGAGGCAAATTGAAGCGCACTTGATTCGGAGGGGTTTCAAAAGGATTATACGTGTTAGACCGGTCATGGCGAAGTGAATGATCATATGCCGCCGGATGACATCGCGGTGAAGTGAATGATATGCCCCGGATGACATCGCGGTGAAGTGAATGACATGCCGCCGGTGATGTCGATTGTGGCTCGGATTCGGATAGGTTGCACGATGATAACTGGATCGGATGCTTGCGATGTAGAAGAGAACTATGATGAGAGAGTATGTTAAATTCCGTGGCTTGATGGAGGACTCGAGAGAAACCTTTGTACACGGGCTGCAAGTACACGAGGTTGTCGGGCGTGCTTGAGCTGTTGAAATTGAAGGCAAGTAACGGTTGGTCCGACAAGAGTTTCACGGCGCTGCTAGGTCTTTTAGCGGACATGCTTCGGAGGGAAATGAGTTGCCTAAAACCACGTATAAAGCCAAGAAGATTCTTTGTCCGTTGGGAATGGAAGTAGAAAGAATACATGCATGCCGAACGATTGTATCCTCTATCGTAAAGAGTATGCAAACATGCATGTATGTCCGTGTGCAACACATCCCGATACAAACGTAACAATCAATCGGATGATGGCAAGAGGAACAGAGGCGAAGAAAGGACCTCCTGCTAAGGTGGCATGGTATTTTCCTATAATTCCCGTTTGAAAAGGTTTTATGCAAATCCAAAGGAGGCAAAATGCTGCATTGGCACTTTCGGAGGAGCGCAAGAAGGATGGAATGCTAAGACACCTTGCTGATTCTCGCGATGGAGAAACATCGATAGGAGTTTTGCGAGTTCGGTGCAGAACCAAGGAATATAAGGTTTGAGCTGAGTACAGATGGAATGAATCCATTGAGTAGCATGAGCGTGAGCATAGCACATGGCCCGTGACTCTCTGCATCTATAACCTTCCTCCTTGGTTGTGTATGAAGCGAAAGTACATTTTCTTTGTCGATACTTATCCAAGGGCCAAAACAACACAGGAATGATATCGATGTGTTCCTAGCACCGTTGGTGGAAGATCTAAAAGTACTATGGAGCGAAGGGTGCAGGTATGGGATGCATACAAGCGAGAGAACTTCACTCTGCGCTCCTTATTGTTTCGCACCATAAATGATTATCCCGCCCTTGGTAACCTATCGGGCCATAGTATAAAAGGTGCCAAAGCTTGTACTCTTTGTTTAGATGGTACAGAGAGTGTGTGGTGAGACACTCACGCAAACCGTCTACATGCATCACATTTGGTTCCTTCGGAGGGCTCACCCATACCGCAAGATGAAGAAACAATTTGACGGAGAGAAGGAAGACGGTTCAACTCCAAAGCATTTAAGGACGCGAGGTTTATGATATGGTTAAGGATTTAGATGTTGTCCTCGGAAAGGGACGTAAATTGAGGGCTCATGAGAAGAACACCGGAAGAAGAGATCAATATTTTGGGACTTACCTTATTGGGAGTACCTAGATGTGCGGCATCGCATCGGCGTCATGCACGTAGAAAAGAATGTGTGCGGCGACTTGATTGGTCTCTTCTGAACATCCGTGATAAAACAAAGGGCGGCGTCAACGCACGGCTTGACTTGGCTGATATGCACATCGGGCTGAGTTAGCACCGACATGCACCGATAATGCACAAACGTACCTTCCCCTGCGTGTTACACTCTGTCCAAGGCTGAGAAAACAGAAGCGTGCGGTGCTTGCATGGTGTCAAAGTTCCGTCTGGTTACTCCGCAACGTGAAGAAACTTGTTTCGATGCAAGATTTGAAGTTAAATGGCATGAAGTCTCATGATTGTCATGTCTCGATGACACAGATGCTCCCTATTGCAATTAGAAATATTTTGCCGATCAAAGTCCGAGAGACAATCATGAGGCTATGTTATTTCTTTAACACAATTGCTCGAAGGTCATCGATCCCGAAGGACTAGATGCTCTGCAGGGGCGAGGTGGTGATGACTCTATGTCACCTTGAAATGTATTTCCTCCTTCGTTTTTCGATATCATGGTCCATCTCATTGTTCACGTTGTGTGGGAGATAAAATGTGCGGGCCCGTATTCCTACGTAGCATGTACCCATTTGAGAGGTTCATGGAAATTCTCAAGTCCTACGTCACGGAATCGTTCTCGGCCGGAGGCAGCATCGTCGAAGGTTATGCAAGCGAAGAGGTCATTGAGTTTTGTGTCGATTATATGGCTCGATTCAACCGATAGGTGTCCCTCAATCTCGTCATGAGGGGAGGTGAAGGTCTCGGAACTATCGGAAGGAAAGCAATCACTCGGATATGGACATGTATACTCAAGCCCATTTCACGATGTTGCAACACATGGTGAAGTGGCGCCTTATGTGGACCAGCACAAGGGTGTGCTTCGCAACAAAATCCGGAGCGGCGGATGTTTGGATCATGAGGCAACACAACCGTCGGTTCAACCAATGGTTGAAGGAGCAAATCGCTAGGAGCTCGCGAGTGAGGCGCTGACATGGTTGGCAAAAGGGCCGACATTTACAGTTGTGACATGGCAAGGATATGACATAAATGGGTACACATTCTATCGCGATCTCGGGATGTCAAGAGCACTAACGAACAGCGGTGTCCGCATAGATGCATTCGATGCCGATGGGTCGAGAAACTCGTACTATGGCTTCATAGAAGAGATTTGGGAGCTCGACTATGTGGTTTTCAAGATCCCCTTATTTATTTGCCGTTGGGTGCATCTCCACAGTGAAGGTTGACAAGTGCGGTGTCACGACCGTGGACCTCCAACGTGTCGGGTACAAAGATGAACCATTCGTACTCGCCAATCAAGTTGTTCAAGTTTTCTATGTAACCGACCGGCAAATAAGAAACGCCATGTAGTTCTTCATGGAAAAGGAGAATTGTCGGAGTGGAGAATGTAGTGGACGAGGAGGAATACAATCAATTTGACGAGTTACCTCCTTTTGGAAATGGCATAAGGGTCGACGATGAACAACGTGTGAAACTAGTTCGCACGCATTGATCATGATGAAGGGCTAATTTTTAAAGGAAATAAGCAAGTACAATAAGAATGTATATGTGAAAATGTGTGACAATTTTGAGATGTATATGTGAAAATGTGTGATGTAGTCAATTTTGAGATGTATATGTGAAAATGTGTGATGTAGACAATTTTGAGATGTATATGTGAAAATGTGTGATGTAGTCAATTTTGAGATGTATATGTGAAAATGTGTGATGTAGTCAATTTTGAGATGTATATGTGAAAATGTGTGATGTAGTCAATTTTGAGATGTATATGTGGAAATGTGTGATGTAGTCAATTTTGAGATGTATATGTGAAAATGTGTGATGTAGTCAATTTTGAGATGTATATGTGAAAATGTGTGATGTAGTCAATTTTGAGATGTATATGTGAAAATGTGTGATGTAGTCAATTTTGAGATGTATATGTGAAAATGTGTGATGTATTTGAGAATGACAAAATGTATCAAGAAATACACTGTGTGAATGCAGCTGGTTGGTGTTGTATATGAATGCAGTTTGTTTGGTAGTTGATATGAATGCGATTGTGTAGTTATTGGTGGTCTTAATTGCAACAATGGCAAAGGCTTATCACGACGGTTCTAAATTTAGAACTGTCGTGATAACATATCACTGAGCAGTTCTAAGTTTAGAACCGTCGTGATAATAAACTATCCGCAGCGGTTTTAACTCAAAACGTCGTGATATGTTATCCTGAGCGGTTCTAAGTTTAGAACCGTCGTGATAATCGCCCTACATATACCCTCTCGCTAGGGTTTTCCGTGTGCGCTGCATTATTCGATTAATTCTAAATCCCGAGCCGTCGCCGCCGCCGCCTCCTCGAGCCCTCGCCGCTGCCTCCCCAGCCCTCGCCGCCGCCTCCCGACGAAGACGTCGCGCAGCCTCCTCCTCCTCCGCCGCCGCCTCCCGAGCCGTCGCCTCCTCCTCGTCGCCGCCTCCCGAGCCGTCGCCTCCTCCCCTCGTCGCCGCCGCCTCCTCCTGCGTCGCCGCCTCCTCCTCCTCCGTCGCCTCCCGAGCCGTCGCCTCCTCCCCTCCGTCGCCGCCGCCGCCTCCTCCTGCGTCGCCGCCTCCTCCTCCTCCGTCGTCGCCGCCTCCTCCTCCTCCTCCTCCTCCCGCCGTCGCCTCCTCCTCCAGCGTCCCTAAGGTCACCAAAACCGTAAGGTCATCAAATCCTCCCGAGCTTCATGCTTCTTGTTAGTGTTTAGGGTTGATGCTTGATGCTTCATCTTGTTATGGTTAGTTGCTTAGTACATATTTAGGTTGATTCTTCATGCTTCTGTTAGTGTTTAGGTTGATGCTTGATGCTTCATCTTTGTTATGGTTAGTTGCTTAGTACATATTTAGGGTTGATGCTTCATGCTTCATCGTTAGTGTTTAGGTTGATGCTTGGTACATATTACATTGGTACATTGTTTACGCAGTAGCTTAATTAGTTTGCTATTTGGTACATACTACATTGGTACATTGTTTCTCATGATTGCTTAGTTTACATTGGTACATATTGCTTGTTGTGTTATTATATAGTATATAGTATATAGTATATAGTATATAGTACATAGTATATAGTTTGAAATCATTTGGGTCCCCTTCCTCTACTCCTCTCCTCCCTTCTCCCCTTCCCTCTACTCCTCTCTGATCTCTTTCTAGTGTATCGGATAAAGAAATCTTGCAATTATTGCAAAGATACATTGACCATTTGGGTGGAAAGAAATACATTGTGTCGTCAGCTCATGACGCCAATTTGAAGCATAGCGTAGCATCAGAGGCACATCCAGGCTGCGGTGTGTCTTGAGAATCCCAAGAGCTGGTCTTCGATGTGGCATTCCTCAAACTATAAATTATGAATCTTATTCTCATAACCCATCTGAATACCAGCTCTTGGCATTCCTCAAGACACAGCAGCAGAGCCTCGGATGTGCCTCGGATGCTATGCTATGCTTCGAATTGCGTCATGCGCGACAAAACAGTTGATCTTTCCACCCAAATGCTCCATATATCTAGACAAAAACAGCAAATGAAGCAAGTGACATACTATAGTGTTCCTGTTCAATGAACCGGATACGGTTTGTGTCATTTGCTTCATAGACCTTTGTTTAGGGACTTTGCTATTTGGTTTATAGTTTTAGCAACTAAAGTAGGTGCTAGGATAGGCACTTTGTTTAGAGACCTTGTAGTAATAGTATTACAAAATTCAAGGAAATTTTAGTACGAAGTTCAAAAAAACAAATTCCAGATTCTTGGTGAGCGTGATATATCCGACTTCTTCGGTGAGCGACTATGCATCTGCTTCTTCCCACTCCTTCTCTTCATCTCTGGTCTCTGCGGATCACGACGCGAGAGCGATGATTGATTAGGCACATCACCCCTCTCTATGTCCATATCACCCCTCCCTTCTCCCCTCCCCTCTACTCCTCTCTTGTCTTGCAATTCAATATGATTACTTTCTCATCTTATCTTAATAGACCCACAAAATGAGCAACATGTCACCCGCGCATTCTTCAACATCATCGCCGAGGCGCCCGCTCCAACATCAAGACGCCAAGGAAGAGGGTATCAAAGAAGCTCGAGGGCCGATGGATCATCACACGGTGAATGCATCGGGGTCCCTATCCTTCCTCAGCGATAACGCATTCGAACCATGGTCGGAGTAGTTGCACGAGCAATTGAGATCACATACAATTCATGGAAGAATGTGCACGACACTCGGAAACGTGAGTGTGGACCGAAATTTTGGCATCGTTCGAGTTCCCGAAGAACACCTCGACGCTGTGCAACAACAAACCTACAAGCGGCGTGCAAAGCACGGAAGAACTTCAAGAGCACGCTTGTCAAGAAATACGTGGAGACGGACGAAACGCTGTTCATACATACCCATTCACGGAACCACAATGGGAAGAGTTCAAGGCGATGAAAACGACCAAGATTTCAAAAGTACAAGTGTGGCGCACAAGGCCCTCGTGCAAAAATACACACCTCACGGACTTGGCACACTGGGTATGCGGGTAAAATCGCGCAGATGGATGAAGGAGGATGAGTGGCGTTTGCACGGGACATCGCCCGCCGTTTTCCAATATCCCGGACGACCGCGCTCGAAATTGGATTAGAGCAAGGTCATCTACAACGACATCGGGACATCACCTTTCGAAACCCTTCAGACCAGCAAGTGACCGAGTGCCCGTAAGATATCGATCGAACTACGTAGCTTGTCATTACTCCACAACTTCGCATTTAATTGAAATGACATGTCGTGCTCTTGCAGAAGAGCTGAGTTTTCAATCTACCCAGGATCATTCCAGGAACAAGGGAGAATGATATGCTCTCCATGGCCCAGGAAACAAGGAGCACCGGGCCGTCTGAGAGGCCTTGGGCTTTACGTTCCTTGGAAACATGGTTTCAAGATGACTCGACATGTATCGGCGCAGAAGAGAAACAAAGCCGAGCGTGACGCACAGCTACGAGAAGAGCTCAAGGCATCTCTTAAAGAGGAGATCTCGGGTTCGATGGCTGATATAATCGAGAGATGAGGTGCGAAGCAGACAGAAAGTCGCAGCCGCCACCGCCGCCTCCTCGTGCTAGCTAGCCCGCACAACCATCCGAGTAGCTGCGCGTCCAATCCGACGCAAACCCGGTCCAAATTTCTGTGGACGACATCACGGTAATAATTATTACCTCTCGAATGCTTGCTCCATTGGTAGGCCTATTCGAGTAGCTAATTTTGTATCGTTATGTAGGAGCCTCACGACATGCGGGCTCCAAGTGAGATATGGCTCCATTCCCTTGTACGCTTGGGGCGTGCATATTCGTGCAGTAGCGGGGCCATGGTGCACGGTCAAGCTTTAGCGCCGGGCCATAAAAGTTAATGTGGATGGTGTGTATGCCAATTTTGAGGTGGTCCCGCTCACGAGGCCCCCAACGACGAGATCGTGAATCTAGGACAGGCCATTGGAACATTCATCCGGTGGCCCAAAACCGACATCTCCACGGAGGCTTCTTCACCGGTGGCGGGACCGAAGTGCGAAGACGAACCACAGCAACTTGCACGGTGCCATCTCCACACGGCAAGGCGAACCACAGCTACACGCACGGTGCTATCTCCACCGGTGCTATCTCCACGGGTGCTATTCTCGCGAGCAACTTGCACCGTCTATACCATTCTGATCGACTAGCATAAAGTCGACCCACAATCGAGGCGATGGCTGGGCAAATCAAAGGCGAAGGATGATGACGAATTCCCGCCCATGCCATTGGCCCGCAAATTCGTGCTAGCTCGGCCGATGGTAGTCCGGAAGAGCTCCAAAACTAGGACTTGGTTGTCAAAGATTCCACCTTTGGTATATGGAAGTGTCCAATAAGCGGAGGCGAACGGCGCTCGGTATAGTTGTCAAATTCAAGCGAACATTTCTTGCACGGCTCGGATTTGTGTCTTCACGGTGACCTTTGACGATATATTTCATCTTTTCACGCTCAACGCTCTCGACGCCTCACTCGTTCGATGCTTTGGGACGCCTGTAAGTCTGTACAATCAAAGTCTCTGTTCACGTAATACCGATATATGTCACAATTTGTTGCTTTCCTATGTTATATATAGATTCATGCTGATCGAAGCTAGATCATCGAAATCACAAATTGGTTTCTGGACCCACGCTTGGTCGCCATTGATACCATCATCGAGAATGCATCCTTCGCCGAGGACTATATTACAAAAGCATCGCTGGCTCACCAAGATAAGGAATTTGTTCTTATGCCATACAATGAGAATTTTCATTGGATTTTAATTGTAATTATACCAAAATGGAACAAGGCTATATACCTTGATTCTCTAAGTAAGAACAAATTCAAGTACACACTATCGCCCGAATACTCGATAGGTGCGTACATTGTACATTGTACTCTTTCTTTCCTTCGAATAACTAATCTAACTTTTGAATAACGAAGGTCGTTCGCCACATACGTTCAACAAACACGTGACTCGACGATAGGGGCCAAGGCCTTGAAACATGATCGCAAGTTTCGGGTATTCGCTAGCTACACATTAATTAATCATATACAACACATAGTAGTAATGCCACTTGATTTAACACATTATATTTTTGCGGTGCCACCAGCTAGAGCGGGCAACACATGTGGATACTACATGTGCCACCATATGAGACTACTCCTCGATTCCACCAAGATCACTAATTCTAAGGTTTGTCAATCTTCCCACATTTATTTCATACATGTCGGTTTTATATATGCGCGTTGATATTCCTATCGGCAGTGCGTCCATCTCTACATCTGCATTGACACGGCCGGATTTTGCAAAATTCGAGGAGAGCTCATTTCGTTTTTGTGGTCAAAAGTCGATGCGATCGGATGGAGAGTTCCACTGCCCAGAATGATTTTTTATTGTAATTCTAAGTGCAAATACAGTGTAGATCTTTTACAATTGTGTATTTGTTAATGGATATTTTATTTTAACTCAATGAATTGATTTGCGGAATGGATGCTTTATGTTTGTGAAATGAAGTGCGTTGTCAATTGGATGTTTTATGTCTGTGAAATGAATTGAGATGTGAAATGTATACGAAATGAAATGAGATATGTGAGTTGTATATGTTTATGTACGTGATTATCGCTTGTTTGAGAGGGCATGGCTAGCATTTCGAGGCTAGCTATAAGCGAAAATAGATTCATTGGGAGGAGTATCACGAGCGGTTTTCATTAAAAACCGTCGTGATTATGCGATATCACGAGCGGTTGCGTCATTAAAACCGTGCGTGATTATCCGATATCACGAGCGGTTTTGTACTAAAAACCGTGCGCGATTTCGATAATCGCGACGGTTTTAGTACAAAACCGTCGTGATATCGGATAATCGCGAGCGGTTGTTAATGACAAACCGTCTGTGATATCGCATAATCACGCGAGCGGTTCAAAACCGTCTGTGATAACTGAATTATCATCGACCCATAATTTGAGCGGTTCAAAACTGCGCTGCGTGATGACGTTCAACCGTGCAGTAATGTGGATTTCTGTAGTAGTGCATGAGTCAATGCATATGTGTTACATAATACATGTTTCAGCTAACGGAAGTCAAGTTGTGAAAAACTTGTATTCGAAAATGATTTCTTGGTCTTTAGATGTGTGGGGTCGCTTGGAGTCAATCATAGTCAACGGCGAGAATCGGGGCTACATTTATGGAGGTGCCGAGGCCCAAAACGATCAAGAATGCTGGATGAGATGGTTGAGCTTAATTATGACACGAGAAATGTGGGAAATGTTGAAAACAAATTCAAGCGACGGGTTGCACTATGTGGCTTGGTTGTTCCAAGTGAGGCATGGTAAGCCAATAGTGCATCTACACATAGCAAACATGACGATTGCTTTCAATAGAAGATGAAGACCGAGTCAAAAAAAGATATTTTTGGTAAGTTAACCAAAATACCGGATACTACCTTGGATGAAAACTGTGGCGTTTGAGCAACGCTCGGGAAAGAAGTTTAGATCAAGGAGAAACTGAGAAGATCAAATTGGATCAAAGGCTAAGTACTTAGCTGATTCAGGTTTATTTGTTTTGATAAGCATGGATAAGTGTAGCGTATGAGTAAAATCCATGTTGTGTGGGGCTAATGGTTTATCCCATATGTGCTAAGTGAATAGTATATATTAGGGTTAGACATGTGTTGGTTGCCTATCTATTTAATAGGTTGTATGGAGATTTGCTAATTAACCATCCAATCCTTGCAATTGAAGCCAAGTGTTCTACGATTAGGGTCTGAGAATATGAGTGATGTGGTATGCTCTTTTGTTTTTCAGGTGGAGTAGCTGTAAAACCTTCATCCTCAAGTAGCAATATATCAACTATGTTCATTTTTCATGAATTCATCTTATTTTGGTTGATTTACTCTTATTTTGATTGGTTTTGATCTTACTTATCTCCTTTCTTGATTTTGCTGGATATCAAGAATGAGTAAGTAATGGAGATATACTTTAAAAATCAATCTCCATCCATTTAGGCATCAGGTTTGGAAATTTTGTGAAGTTGCTCGGTTTTTGCTTGATTTGGCATCTCTGAGTGATTTCTTGATTAAGTTATTTTTGCCTCGATTTATTGGGTATTCTAGCTTGCTATGATATGTGAAAATACACTTAGAGCCATCTTGACCATCATTCACCAACAATCAAATCATATTCACCATTTTTATTTTTTTATCAATTTTAGTGCAACTATCCTTCAAATGAAAAAAATACAAGAAATTTGACAATGATTTTATCAATCATTGATTGGAATAGGATCCTAACATCCTAGATAAGGCGTATATACCAAAATTTAAGTGATTCGGAGCTTGGGTTTAAGAGTTAGCTTAAATTTAGGTTTTAATACCGGTTTGTTATAGCAGTGCTTTACGAGCCAAAAGATCATAATTCTCCTAAGTTCTTTTAAGATTTTTGGTTGTGATTACTTTTTAAGGTCATGATCTAGTTTTGGTTTAAGTTTTAAGTCCAATCGAATTATAGATCAAAAGTAAAATATTGCCCATATTTCCATTATTTATCTTCGGTCTCTGTCTATCTTGACGTGTGTTAAGAATGTGCACTCATATGTGTATGCGTGTGTTATACGTGTATTGTAACATCCCATTTTCAAAAACTTTGTATCTTTGTAAAATTCAAGCTATGTTAATAAAATTAATAGGCTTTATCTGCAGCTTTGTTGTTTTTGTGCTTTTCAAAATGAAAACTAAAAAAATGTGAGAAGTACTCCAAATGAAAACTTCGCTTTATCTCCAAGAGGCTAATCAAACTAACCTTTTTAAAATCTGGAATTTGAAATATGCTTCAAGGATTAAAGGATTCAGGAGACTAATATTGGTGAAGAAAAGGTATATATATAAAAATACATATGTATGTATGCTGATTGGAGGATTCTTCTCCCCAAGCTTTCCTGGCCATCCATTTCCTCCTCCATGCCATCCCAGCCCTTATTCTTCTCTTCTTCCTGATGGCAATGCTTCTCCCTCCTTCATCATGGCCACAGCACCCTCCTCCTTCCACCAACCACGCCGGCGATTCAATGCGGCGACAGCCTCGTCTTCAGTGCCGCCCTCGTCTTCAGCACCCAGCCCCGGTCACCTCCTGCGCGACCCCCGCCAGCGCTGGCCTCGCCCCGCCGTGCACGCCACAATGCCGGTCCCCACCCGTGCGCTGCGCCGCCGTGGTACGCCCGTGTCACGCCCGTCGTGTCGTCCTCGCCCAGCTGCCCTGCGCCACGCCTCCTCCTCTGTGACCATCGGACAAAACGAAGCCACCTCCGTCTTCAATGGCGCCCGACCAAACCACCGGGGCCCTGCCCGTCCTGCGGACGCACGGAGTTGACACTCCTCGCACGCCGGGGCCACGTCGCTTTGCTCCCCATCGTCCCCTTCTTTTTCCCAGACCCCTATAAATCGCGCCGAGCCTTGCTCCATTTCCCTCCGCCGCATTTCCTCCCCACCCGCAGAAGAGCCGCCGGCCGTCCCCGCCGCCAAGCGCCGCCGGTCGACAACCGGGCCCCCTGAGTCTCTCCCCGCGCTCTCCTCTATCCTCTCTTCCTCCTCCCCCACTCAATTGAGTGTTCTCCCCCTGCAGGCCGCCGGCGGGCTCCTCCTTCCCCGATTCCGGCGCCGGATTCCGATAGTGAACCGCCGCGCCAAAGGTCAATTCACCGCGCGTGGAGCATCTCTTGGACCCCGGGAACACGGCCCCCACCTCGCCGGACCCCGCCGCCCTTCGTCACGAGGAGCCGGCGTCTCCTTCTTCCCCGCCAAGCACGCCTCCGCCGCCAGCCCGCCCTGCTCCATCTCGGCCCCAGCCAACACCCCAGGTGAGCTCCATGACGCCCCGAGATGCTCCCATGTTGAGGAATCGAGTTCCCACGGCCCGAGGCGCCGGTGCCCAACTCCCCTATTGCGGCCGCCGCCTAGCTCGCCGCCGGTCGCCAATCCGGCCAAACCGGGTCAATTCCCTCTTCCCCAAGGAGCTCATCGGGTCAAGCGACCCGTTTTGGTCTGAGCCGCCGCGCCTCCGTGCCCTCACCGCCGCCGGCCGGCTCCGCCTCCCACGCGGCCGGGGCAAACCAGATAAGCAGCAAGGAACTAAGCATTTACTTAGCTCATTAAATGCCGCCCTAATCAACCATTTAACCTGTCCTAAGCAACCGATGACCGGTAATAATTCAGACAACCATCTAATCCTTCTCAGGCCCCACCTGCCAGGGAGCAGCCCTCTCTCTCCTTCTTATTTTTCGGATTTTCTAGAAATTGCAACTTTAAAATGCTATAACTCCTTAACCATAACTCCAAATTTAACGAAACCAACTTCTAAAATTTTCTAAAATCAAGACCTGTCTAATGGTTCTGTTTTGGTTCAGTTTTGAGTTAATTTGAGTTTGGTTTTATTTGGTATTTATTTGCTTTTGTTCTTTTGTGTTGCTTCTCTGGTTCTTTCTCCCGAGTAGAGTTCGACGACGTGAACGAGTCCCCGCTTGGAGCAGCACAAGACCCCCAAGCTCTTGATCCAGGCGAGTCAATACTTTGATCATTTTGCGCCTATATTTTATGTGAAACTATGTTCATTTAAATTATGAAAATCTGCATGCTTTACTTTATACACAAGTGTATGTCACTCTTAAGGTAGCTAACAACCATATGTCTACCCAATATTAAAATACCCCACCCGTAACATTTGAACTCACATGATCCTTGTCGCCCTAGAGATAAAATATAACTATGATAGTTATAAGTCATATTACTGTCATGCTGGTCATGTCAAGTCCAGGGCACTAGTGGCCCTGACAATCATTCTTTACTTATGGAAAACTAGTTTTGGGACAGTCATGGGATGTACGTGGCTGAGTATTTATGTTAAATTGTGACATGAATCTCAAAACCCTAAAAATCTGCTAAACCTGTCTGGGCGGGTGGTAAGAGTGGTTGGTGCGGAAGTAGCACGAGAACCCGTGGTTTGTGGTAAGAACCACCTGGGCAGATTAAGGACTGAATCTTGTGATGACCTCCCGGTGTAAAACAGTACAACCACAAGTCTATAATGGGTACGACCTAGCTGATTAACTTGCAAAGGTTTAGTTCAGATGTCACCAGTGGTAAGTGGGTACCAGGGTGTACTGGTTTACTCACAGTGAGGCACAGGGATTTACTGTACCCGCACGGCGCAAGAGGGGGCTTTCTGACTGTGGTGGATGTAACTCTTCAGCGGTGAAACCTCAGCGAATGATGTCTGGCTAGATCGGAGTAAGGTAAAGGCTTTGTGATAAATTATCTGGGTCTCATGCCTAAGGAAGTATGTTGGCTATTAAGATAATTCATCTCTTGTGGTGAAAGTGTACAACCTCTGCAGAGTGTAAAACTGTTCGAATAGCCGTGCCCATGGTCAAGGGTGGACATGGGAACTCACTCGAGTTAATTCTATTTCAAAACTTTTGAGGTTGGGAATAAGAAGTAACCTGAGTTTGGTAATTTTTCCTGGAGGGATGTACTCCAGTGTTGGTATTAAGGTGGAACTAACCTGCTGCTCAAAATTAAGCATTTGTGGATGGAATCATGAAATTGGTGGATGGAACCTACCCCGCTATAATTACTGCACAATTTCAAGCTCCTTAAAGCATGTTTTGGTAAAATGCTAAGTCATAGAAATTTTAAATATGATTATTCCAAAAGCCGCTTTAAGCAAATAAAAGAACCCGAGCCATCCTTGTTTAGCCTTGCATATATAATTATATGCATTCTGTGTGTTGGCTCGCGGGCACGGTTGTTTGTGCTCATTCTCGCTCTTAACCCCCCTTTCAGAAGCTGTGAATCAAGAGCACTATGTCTACCACGAGGATCAGAACGCTGAAGGCAATGAAGATGGTGAATATTAGAATAGGCTTCGGTAGTCTTGCCTCTCGCCTCAGTCCAGTTGACCAGGCTAGTTTTGGTGGGTGCATCCATTATTAGTCAGGTCCCTGATTAATAGCGGTAGTACTCAGGTTGGCCCAGTCGCTTGCCTGTGGCGAGTTGTGCCCCTACGCTTATGTACGCTTCCGCTTCCGCTCTTTATGTATGTAAGACATTTGGCCTGACGGCCCTATTGTAACCTCGACCCGACGCGGTCTATTTGAACTCTGCTATTGTAATGTATGGTTTTGTCGTGTATGAAATGATGCAGCATTGTATCTGTGAGCATTATCTACTGATCCAGGAAATAATGCAGTGTTATCACAGAGGGTTCCAGGCAGTAAACTTGGGGTCCGACATGTATGATAGTGTGTGCCTCTTCCTTATAATGAAAAAAACTAAAAAAAGAAACTCAACACAAAAAACTGAGAAACCTCGTGTGAATAAGCAATTTCTCTCTCTACAATCTCTTTCTCTAAGCTACGTCTCTCATTTACCAATTACCACCACTTGCATAGGCCCGAGGAAATTTGTCCGGTCCACAGCCTGATACGGGCCAAACCCAGCCTAATAAAATGACATATCCTCCAAGGCATTTTAGATGGGCCACAAGACGGCAGTATGTTGTTATACATATCTATGGCCGAAGAAAGGTTTCGACCCACGAAACAAAGTATGTAGCCAAACCAATCGCGTCGCAGATAACGGAAGGAACCCTACCGGGCAACGGCCGCCGACGATAAGAATGACGATCGGCGAGCTACGACACCGGATCAAAATTTTGTTTCCTTTGGAGGCCTCGGTGCCCCGACCCCTTCCTATTTCTCGTTGCGGTCAGGGGCGAGTATTTGCACTAGGGAGTGTATCAGTGTATGGACTGGGACCAGAGGAGACCCACAACAGCATTTCGGCCGATGAGCTCCACCCAAATCATCGTGCATCAGGTTAGCACTGCGCTTTATGCTACATGGACATGGTCAATGGATCACCTTGCCCTGCTGCACCATTGGTTAAATGTGCGTTTAATTATGCGGCTAGCTATTTATTTTCATTTAATTATCAGAGATTATTTGACTAAATTCTATTTATCTCAAAAAGTCTCTATGAAAAAGAAACTATTAGAGTTCTTTAGTCACATTGTCCTGGGCATGTCACAGTACCCATCCAGCTAACATACATGATCATCAGGGACAGATCTACAGTAATTCATACACATTCAGTTGAATATCTAAAATTTTTGACAAAAAATTTACTATATACAAGATGTAATATATTTGTATACACACACACACTAGTAATTAGGCCTAATGCATCTCATTTTTCTCCTCCAGGCCCAACTTAGCGCCGCTGCGCCGGACCGATCGTAGCCCAGCGGCCAGGCTGAGCGAGCAACTAGCCCAGTGGTCGGCCCACGAGACATCAAGTGACTAGGGCTTGCTAGTTCGTCCTCCCTCTTCAGCGACTCAGCGTCTCTCTCCTATCACCTCTCCCTCACCCCCTGGCGGCGCACGGGCGGTTGCGCGTAGTTTCGTTCTCCTGTGAGGCGTGACAGGCCGACGGCGAACGATGTCCAGCACTTCGGCGTGGCGGGCCTCCCGCTCTCCTGTCTCCTCTCCCTAGCAGGCTAGTGGTACACTTGTGGTCAGGCATAGTTTAGTCCTTCGGCGAGGTGTGACGAGCTGACGACGAACGACATCTAGTAGTCCAGCGAGGCGGGTAGGCGCCAGGCAGTGACCTCATCTTCACCGGTTCACCCTCGACGGCCTGGGGACAGTAGGGACAGCGGAGGTACTTTCTCACTTCTCAGTTTCTCTATGCCAGATTGTAGATTGCCAGATCTGATTCCTGCAGCCTGTTATAATTCAAGTTAAACTTTTCCACGTTAGACTTATTAGACTCTTCGTGCTCAGCTCCTGCCATGTTCCTACCTTATTGGATATTGCAACTAGGTTTCGTCAGAAACAGAACCTATATTGGTCGCATCAATTGTTCCATGGACAGCCGCTTGTACTTCAGCTATTTTGGAACAATGTGTCTAAATCTGTACGATTTGCCTACAAAATGAAGCTTGATGCATTAGGCTATCGCCAGTTGAAGGTTGACGGAAGAAGATTTTCATAGCCAATGATTGCCAGTTGAAGCTGATCAAGCAGGGGTAGAATAACCTCTTCGGCCTTCCATCTAAACAGAGACATGAAAACAACGAATGCTTTTGAGATATTCTAGGCTAGACACAGGAGGCGGCTTAAGCGTGATGATCGATTACCTTTGCTTTAGGCATGAGATATTCGAGCCCCCTCTTTCTGAATGTTTGAAGCAAATCTCGGGAGATAGCATGATGTCTGAAAAGAAACATTCACATACGGGTGAACTTTTAACTCTTGCTTAACTTATTTTGTTTACAACATCCCTAATAATGTAAATTGCAAGTAGAGTAAATTTCTTAAAACTGCAAGTATTTTGGCTTAGTAGTCAAGAAGCTACAAGTTTCAAAATGAATTTTGCTAAGCTGCAGGTACTTTGGACAAACCTTTCAATAAACTACACATCCGTCAAAACCTGTTAATTATGAATGTGAAGCTTTTCTGATAGTTTTGCCAAGCCTTGGTTGTTGATGGTTCATGTACTGTACTTGTTTTGCAAATATTTTGTTAGATTCTTGCTGCTATTTGTAGACAAAACAGTGGTTACATAACTTGCATTATTGCAGGCATATATTGTTCATTTACACAATGTGAAGAATTGTGTGAAGATTGAACAATACTCTTTCCAAGGCTTGAAGCATCGTCAAGATAATTTTTTATTCTTAATTATTTTATAATTTCTTTATATTATTTCAGTTGTGTCTATAGCATGAACAATTCTACTTTAATTTTTGCTATTGTAGACTTCTATGTTTTCTATTGAATAATATTAATGTAACTTCGAATATCCATCCTAAATTTCCTTGGTCCGCCGCTGATGATCACCGTGCCCTTGGAAGGACATCACCATTAGTTCTATCCTGACAATCTCAATCTTCTTATTTCATCAAAAAATCTACCCGATTCCTCTTGACAAATTGTACATAGCAATATCATTATGCCCTCTTAACGCTATGTGCAGCCAGCCTGAGGCCCTCGACACAACTTACACACATCTGGTAGCTATTGACATGATCTATACATGGCAAGGAATTAGCCGTTTCTTGTTGTGCATAGACTGGTTATGCATACTAAGAGTACAGTCTCTTCTATGTGGACTAAGACGATGTTTGGTTGTTTACTTGCTTTTTTCTATTTGTGCTCTTCAAACTAATATGTATTCAATTATGCCCTTATCCTAATTACGTACATGATTATTCGGATGGAGTGGGCATAGTGCAGCTTTAACTCTTGTTGATGCCGCACCTAGCTACGTGATCCACATGATAGATTTGGTAGGTCTTATCGCTGGTAGCCGTGTGCGCAACACCTTACTTCTCTCTTCGCCATCTTCTCATTGTTGTGCACGTTTAAGATCTCCAACTCGATGACTTCTTTTGCATGTCGTGTATGTTAATTTTAACTGATCTGGTTCACTATTTTTTGGTGTCAACACGTTTTTTTTATTTACTATTTTTTATGTAGAAATAGAATTTAAATGTATGATATCTGATATAACGAGATGTAAAAGCTTACCAAAGAATGGATTTCAGCAAACAACAATTGTTTGATGAACATAATGTATCCTCGAGGGAGAGAGAAACCGGTGGCAAAAAGCAGATCACGAATGAGAGAACTTTGCAAGAAACTAGCGGCAAAAAGCATATCACAACAACTACTCTGCACCATCCGTTGTGTTTTCCCATCAAAGGTTTAACTCGTATTTACTGTAATTACTCTGCCGTTTAACTTGCTGCCGTTTTTTCCTGAGTTAATAATGTTTACTTTACCAGATGACACTTTTAACTATTCAACACTTGACGTTCAAGAGCGCATCAAGTAACAGTGTTGACAGTGCCAATCGCCAATACTGTGCTCGACACATCCCATTTCCTCTCTGTCAACAGTTACGACCAGCCTGCCGGCGCCGTCATCTACGTCTGCCTGTGGAAGAAGACCAAAAATCCATCCTAGTCTTTAGTCAAACTCCACTTGCTAGTCTGTAGTCAAACTCTGCAGTCAAACTCCACTTGCTAGTCTGTAGTCAAACTCCACTTGCAGCTGCAGGAACGGACTTGGCATCATATAGGAGGGAGGAGGAGGGATTGTTCTGCACGCCGATTTAACATGTTCTTTTCAGTTTTTAAAAGTTAATTTTTGATTTTCTGTAGTAACTAACTTTTAAACAGAATATCTTTTCAAGATAGGGTTTATTAAGTTAATTATAGTACATACTATACCGACTCAATTTATATCAGCAAAAATCGCACGTGAGTTTCTGTTATTCTGTAATATCTTACACGAACAGCCCAAAAGCTGCAAGTCGCAGCCAAAAACCATAAATTTCAGCCAAAAAGAACATACCCAAAATATTGTGCACTGGCAAGTAATAGTACTGATGTCGTACTTGCTCCCTCTCCGACCTGAAAGCTCAAACCGCACTAACGAGTAACTAGGATTTTTTATTACTTTCGGCTTCCCTTTAAATTTGGCTTATTATTTTTTATTATAGTACCTAGTTTTTAAATATTATATCTTTTTAAAATAGGGTCTATGAGTAGATTATAGCAGACACTGTACTAAGTTCAGTTATACCAACCAAAATCATATGCGACTATTTTTCTATACGTATTGTCTCTCGTAAACAGCTAAAATTAAAAATCATAAACTAAAAACCAAAACCACAGCCTAAAGAAACGTCTCTGGGTGTGCAGCCCACCCGTCCTAGAGCATCTTATTTTTCAGGTACTGTTTATATAAATAATATTCTTTTTGTCTATGTGTGAGTGTGGTGTCATGTGTGTATTTATTGTACTCTAAAAAAACACGCAAAACACTGTATTTAAGTGGTTCTCCTGCCGGAGAACTTTTCAGGTGCTCCGACAGTTTGGTGCTATCCATACTTCCATTGCTCGACAAATGATTCAAATAGTTATAAAAATTCCGAAAACAGTTACATAGATAGGGTATGATATGATCTACCACCCCACAAAATTTCACATCCAAATTCATTCTACATATTTAGAAACAAAAAAGACAAAATCTGCTGAAAAGAAAATCCGAAATAAAAAGGGAAAGGTAAAGCTACATGGCTCAGATCAGTATGATCGGTGGTGGGAATAGTAGGTCGTTGCAAATCAAATCCTTCATTGCTTCAATGTACAAGTTTGTGCTTAATTTTACATATATGCATATATACAGGTCCATAATCTTTCGCATTCAGTAATTTAATTTCAAAAATATATACGTAGTGACGCGTGTAAGTGCAATAACTATTGCTATTACTATGTAAGAGCAACTCCAACCGGTTCTTTATCCTGCTCTTCATTGTATATTTACCTAATATGACTCAAGAAATGGACTCCAACCGATTCTTTATACTCCTCTTCATTTTTATCGAGTCGCTATTTTCTCCCGGCCGCTAGCTAGATTTGGCGAGCGCCTCCTCACTCGCTTCTCAAATAGCTAGGCTATTGGAATGCTAACTCAAATAGAGAGCTGAAAATAATAGCTAGCCTCTTTATCCTAGGAAATAGAGAGGGAGAAATGACTAATGGGATGAAGTTGAGTTGCGTCTTTAACTATTGCATTTGTATTTCGCCATCCTCGCTTATACAGATAAACCAAGCGGATCCACCTGCCAAAAGTCGACCACACTCATGAGACGCGGAGCAATCGGCGGATCATATGAACGCGAAGCATAGTGCATGGTAAGCGCACGCGGGATCGGAGGCGATTTCTTCTTCTGCCTCCGCGTGTGGAGATCGAGGAGAGGCTCAACCATATATGCTCTTTTATACGAGACATAAAGATCTAAGCTAGTTTACGAGTTAATATGTATGAAATCGTACGGACCATATTGATCAAATTGTAGCATATAAGAAAGATATTATTCTTGTCTCCACTTGAGGTGTACTAACAAATAATTTCGAACTAGGGATACCAGTTTTACAATGAAGGCTAGATCAAGGTATACATATGAAAAAAGCAAACATGATAGACGAAATTTTTGTACGGATAACCCATTTTTTATTCGAAAATACAGAAATATACCCGCGACGAAATTTTTTACACAAATAGGCTCCAGTCGCCCAACCATTGGGCGACTAGATCCTGTCGCCCAACCAAAAAGCGATTTATAAAGAATGTGGTAACCGTTGGGCGATTAAATGCGATCGCCTCCCGTTGGGCGATTAAATGCAATCGCCCAACGGTTGGGCGACAGCAAGTAAGTCGCCCAACCGGGGCGACTGCATGTGATACAGCCCGACGGTCGCGGCCTTCTTCCCCACGCGCCACGCCTGCTCGCCAATCCCCTCTCGGCCGCGCGAGGAAGAGAAGCAGAAGAGAGGAAGGAAGAGGAGGAGAGGGGAAGAAGAGAAGGCACTACACCATGGTATAAATCCACCGTCATACCGTCTGTAGGCGAAAGCCCCCTTTAATATCAGCGTGTCTGTAGGCAAAGACCTTTACCGACAGAAAATGTGTGTCGGGAGAAAGCCTGTCGGTAAAGGTCTTTGCCGACAGACCAAACCTTTACCGACAGACTGTTTGTCGACAAAGATGAAGTTTTACCGACAGACTACTTTTCCCTACAGACAAACAATTGCCGACAGACAAATAGTTACCGACAAACGTTTTGTAGAGAAATAGCACATACACCGACAGACAATCTGACGCATTACAAACTAACATATTTTTTTTCAATATATATATATACATATATATATAAATCGCATAATATTGCAGTCAACACCAAATTACTTCATACATACATCCATTCAACACATATAGTCCAGAGTTGCAACATGTTTCACGCATACATCCAAAATGTCACACACAAATATACATCCAGATTATAGTTCTAAATTGCTCTAGAATTCAATCAGTACACCACAAATAGTCCAAAAACTCACATAGCTGAAACAATAGTTCTCCATAAGATCAGGTAGCATGTCACCATATCCAAAAGATCACAAAAGATCAACTAGCATGTCACCATGTCCAAAAGATCACAATGTCCAAAAGATTGCATTAACCATAGATTGTAACTAAGTTATCTATGTAGTACAAAGCATCAACTTCAGCCCTGGGTACAAAGCATCTAGAGGCCACCACCAGTAGTGAGCAAAAGTTTCACACCTAGCACATGTTGGTCCATAGTGGAAAGTTGTATGGAATTAGAATTACCGGCCAAATACTATAAGAAATATTCATGGATCTGAATGGGTTGAACCCATCTGTAGCTAATGCAAGTCTAAGGTTACGACTATCTGCAGCAAAATCTGGATGTTTATGGTCAAAATCCTTCCAAAGAGGAGAATCTGTTGGATGCCTAAGCAAACCATCTTTTGTCCGCTCTTCATCATGCCATCTTGCTAAGGCTGCTGTTCTAGAGCAAAGAAACAACCTCTGGAACCTTCTCTTTACAGGGAAATAGTGAAGAACCTTATTAGGAACCTTGTGTACGCGTTTCCCATTTGGACTCTTCTTTTCCGATTTCCACCGTGAAGTTTTACACTTTGGACAACATTCAACATTAGCATTATCCTTCCAATAAAGAATGCAATCATTTATACATGCATGAATGCTGGCATATCCAAGTCCTAGGCATTTGACAGTTTTCTTGGCTTCATTGTAGTTTTTTGGTAGTGCTGACCCTTCAGGGAAAGCTTCGTTAAGTAGATCAAGTAATAAGTCAAAACTCTTATCAGACCATCCCCCAAGCAACTTGGTGTGAAGTAGTTTTACTATGAAACGCAGCCTTGAGTATTTCTTACACCCTGGGATCGAGGCGCACGGAGGGATCGAGAGGGGCACCCGCACCCCTATTTGGCCAGCGCGCCACATTTCCCGCGCGGGTGACTTTTTTTTCGCGCGCACAATTGCCCACACACAAAGATTTAGCCACAGATATGCTGATGTTGTTCATACAATTACCGACAAACGATTGGTCCCAATAGGTTAAGAGTATTACCTACAGATATTTTGTCGTTGATTTTGACTATTCCCGACAGACAGTCTGTCACTATACTTTACCGACAGACTGTGTGATGTTAAATGTCAACTTTTCCCCACAGATGACTGACGCTAAATATTTACCATGGTGTAGTGAGGAGAGGGGGAGGAGAGGGGAAGAAGAGAAGGAGAGGGGGAGGAGAGGGAAGAAGAGAAGGAAGAAGAGAAGGAGAGGGGAGGAGAGGGAAGAAGAGAAGGAGAGAGAGAGGAGAAGCCGCGGGATTTGCAGGTATTTTTCTAATTTTAGAAAATTTATTTTAGAAAATTTGTTTAGATAAATTTAGTTTAGAAAATTTAGTGTAGATATTTAGTTTACAAATTTAGTTTAGATATTTAGTTGAAATATTTAGTTTAGCAAAATTTAGTTTAGAAAATTAGTTTAGAAATTTAGTTTAGATATTTAGTTTAGAAAGTTAGTTTAGAAATTTAGTTTAGATATTTAGTTTAGAAAATTAGTTTAGATATTTAGTTTAGAAAATTTAGTTTAGAACATTAAATTTAGTTTAGATATTTAGTTTAGAAAATTAGTTCAGAAATTTAGTTTAGATATTTAGTTTAGATATTTAGTTTAGAAAATTAGTTTAGATATTTAGTTTAGAAAATTTACTTTAGAACATTAAATTTAGTTTAGATATTTAGTTTAGAAAATTAGTTTAGAAATTTAGTTTAGAAAATTAGTTTAGAAAATTAGTTTAGATATTTAGTTTAGAAAAATATAGTTTTTTGTATAATATTTGTAATGCATTATTGTGGAAAATTTACATTTAGATAATTTTGCAGTTATGACGGGTGACTGGCGGTACCCGCTGTTGGACGAGCACGTGGACCGTGTGCACCGTGCCTCGTAATCCGTTGCACCAGAGGACGGCCAAGCGGGGCCGTATGGGAGGACGCGGGCGCGGTGACGGAGCACCTTAGGGTGGGGAGTGAGGGGTGTATGTCATGCATGTAATGGATAAATACGCGGCATGTTACTGCGTTATATTATAAAGTTCATTTAAATTCAAACAATGCTATTATCTCTTCTTTTCGTATAGAAAATTATTTCTATATCAAGTCATGTAACAAATATTAAATACTAGTTCTCGTCCTCGAATTCTCAACGTATATCACTTAACAGTGTATGTGGCGATAGTTCTACGATCAATCTTTCGAAAAAAAAAGTTTCTAAAATTTTTTACGCATCTTATACATCCAATAAACATAAACTTTTATTACAACTGTACCACATTTTTTACCAGTTTAAACTACAAAATTCACAAAATCTTTCGGGGGCACCATGCAATCGCCCTACCATAGAGCGACTGCATGCGAGTCGCCCAATGGGAGGGCGGCTAGCTGCGGTCGCTTGTGGGTTCGGCGACTGCAATCGTGTCGTTTTTTGGTTGGGTGACAGGCTCTAGTCGCCCAATGGTTGGGCGACTGGAGCCTATTTGTGTAAAAAATTTTGTCGCGGGTATATTTCTGTATTTTCGAATAAAAAAATGGGTTATCCGTACAAAAATTTTCATGATAGACCAACCACAAAGTTATTACGAGGAGTACGGCTGTGTTTTTTTACTTTTAGCTTATCAAAAAATCGAAATAAATGGAATGGCTTCTTGAATCAGATTCTTCAAATGACTTTTCAAGTTTAAAACTGTGTATACCATCTGTATCGAAGTCTCCGTCATTCGATGCTATATCAAAAAAATATAGATAAAAACTATCAGCTATAGCTAAAAAGAACAAACCTGTATAATTTGAAGTCTCCATACAATCTGACATGTTCCCGTCACACCCACACTCCAAAACAACATATCTGTAGGAGTTTTCCTAATGTCAGAAGGACATTGAGGAGAAACTGTTCTCACGACGAACCTATTGTCACTCTGTTTGTTCGCCATATATTTCATATCGCAATGGCCTCACTCTTGTTAGCGTTCTTGATGCGCTGGCCTCTAGTGCGTGTCTATCGTCCAATCTCACCAGCCTCTTTCCCTGTGGTGGAGCTCTTGGATTTCTCTAGCTCCCACAAAATTTGGCCTTCTTCAGAAGAGACACTGTCCAAATTGACCATGCTCTGAAGCTAAGTTCATTTCTCTGTTTCCCTTACTCCCGGATTTCTTCCAAAAGTTACATTCAAATAGTTTTCATCAAATAAGACCTAGTTTGGAACGCAGAATTTCACATAAATTATACACAAATTTCATAGAAAATAGTATAATTACTATAAAATTCTATTGGAATTCCTTAGTTCCAAACGGGACTCAACTCTGTAATCAATTTGCAGCTCACAAATCGAGGGGTATTAATGTATGATAGGTGGAATTGTTCAGATGTTAAGTTCAAGGTCGGCTATGTCAGTTGGGGAGGAGACCTCTGGCGTCGCTGTGGTGGCACCGACTCCCGTATTCCATGTCTGCTGTGACTCACGTCTTGTTGCGATGACACATTCCAACAATCTTGACCGGTGAAAACGACACCAATAGGGGGAGATAGAATTGGAGGTCTCTTTGGATGGCCTGAGTTTGGCGACTTCAGCACTCGCTAACGCGAAATGGTTGGATGAGCTCTTGGGCAGTAGACGTGTGTTTGACTATTACATTGTTGTTCAATACTAAGATATCTTCTGACTCGGTATTACAACCTAGTACGAAACAGTATAACAGATCTTCCTACTTATGCTTCTATTCTTTTCAATTAATGATTTATAGTTTTCTCTTAATAAATAAATATGATAGTTTTTTTGTCATCTTTTCAGAGAGGCTTTATCAGGACAACTTTTTTTGAAGTTGTTTATCGATTTATAGGTATTCGGTTCATTTACACAAATACTCACGTTAGGATTAAAAACTACCCACCACGGCCATAAAACATCAATCGTGGTTCAAAACAACAGAGCTTATAATTCTTATCATCTACGTGATACGAGCTTGAGCTTGCCCCATGGAGATATAAATATTCAGGGGTAGAGCTAGGTACACAGGGAGTTGGACAAATATAACTATCTTTTTATACTATTATGTATACTATCTTTTTATATTATTATACACGCTCTAAGCATTAATAACACAATAATTTACAATTGATATAGAAAAATCAAGATATAAACAAACAAGAAATAATAGAAGTAATATACATGCATCAAATATATAGACTATAGACATAACTAGATGCATGCGCGCGATGGCACGCCGCGCAAGCCAACGTTCGTAAATCACCGCCCACGTAAACCGTGGCCCATTAACCGCTGATTATGAGCGGCAGGAGGTAGCTAACACAGCGAATGAGTGAGAGCGAACGCACAAAGCGAAGGAAGCGAGGGGAAACGTGCACACACGCGTCAGGTTCAGAGAAAGCAAAATACATGTGGATGCAAGCTCTGGCCAGAGTTCCCCCATCTCTAATATACAAAGCATGTAGATGTTTGCAGGAGGCCATAAATATGCATTTAATCTTTTGGCATAGAAGATCAAGAAGTTCATTTCAGTTTATGGTTTCTGTTTACGGTTTCTCTGAAACAAAAAAATATGATGATTTCTCTGTTGCCATTTTGAAAAGGTTTATCGAGACGGTATTTTTGAAATGGCTTATCGGTTTATCGACATTTGGTTCATTTACACAAACATTCATATTAGAACTAAAAATTATAAGCCACAACTATAAACTATAAACTACCGTAAAAAAAAAAGCCCACCAACGTAATGAAATCGCTGTTCTTTTCCTTTTTTGGTGCTACTAGAACGAAACTGTACAACCAAGTGACCAACGAGCAAAACAGATTTCTGAGCTTCCGATGGGACACGCATGGATGAAGGGAACTAAATTTACCTGTATATTATTTGTTAACCGAATCTAATAGCAAGTAAAAAGTACTATATTCAGGAGCTCACAGCGTTTTTTGTAAAAAAAAATTGCAATGTGTGCTACTCCCTCCGTTTCACTAAAATGTACTATGGATCAAGAGTATCTGTTCCAATAGTTTGTCCGTTGCGGTAATCTACAGTGTAGTTATGATTAGGGGTAAAAACAGATCGGATAATTTTCGACCAATCTGGATAAAAACGGATACAGATTGTGTTGGATCGGATTTTCTTCGGATAATTCTCGGATTGGATATGAATACGGATTTTTTTGTCGGATACGATACGAATACAGTAGGCCTGATATCCGACGAATACGGATTATCCGGATAATACGAAAACGGATATCCGGGATTTCAGCCTAACATTGCCCAGCCCAAGTCAGCCTCTCTCATCTCCCCTGCCACCAGCCCACTAGCTTAACCAAGCCATAAGCCTCCATTACCATTAGGTATTAAGTTCCTTAGTCATATTAAATTACAAACACCACTAGCAAATATTTATGTTTATTGAAAAATAAATTTAATATTGTCAGTGGATTGAAATTTGTACCGATTAAATTGATGTGCTCCCATTTAAATCATTTTGATGCAAATTTAAATACTTAATTAATTTATTAGTCACATGTAAATGGTAGAAATCCATTAAGAATTATTTAGGACTTTAGAAAAAATTAACTGCCACTTGAAGATTTAAAACATGTACAACGGTATGACTATTGTGGTAAAAATACTTACGCTTGTTTAGATTTCATGAATGTTTTGACAAGATAAACTATTTATGTGTTTTCATTGATTTTGGATGTATAATTTAAGGGATTTTTCATGTTCCGATAAATATTCGTGACTGTATTCGTTTCGATTCGTATTCGCTCCGTATCTGTATTCGATATTATTCATATTTGTATTCGTATCCGAGGTATCCATATTCATATCCGTATCCGAGAAAAAAATATGAGAACAAATATGGTAGAGACATTATCCGTCCGTATTCGATCCGTTTGCATCCCTAGTTATGATAATTTTTTTCACTCACTATCCTTATTTAAATGCTTTAAAAAAGGTTGATTAGTTATATTATGTCATTTAATATATGTATTTATGGTTATTTCTTATTAACTATTTTTTAGATTTAGTGTTTCTTTTGTCGGTGTACATGGTGGGCTGTGGACACTATAGCGAAACAGAATGAGTATTATGATATTTGGACTATTTAGGTTTAGGAAAAAGAAAACACTTATTTTGCGTGAAAATAGGTTATTGTTTTAAGTATATAGAAGATTGTCTCAAGTATTCACTTGCCCGCCGTAAAATCTCTTCTAAGTTATTGTTTACTTCACATTACCACAGATAAAAACTTAACCCCTTGACGTCGCGCCGCCGCCGCCTCCGTGGCGCCGCCGCCGTCCGTTTTTTCCGGGAGGAGACGGCCGAGAAATGGTTAGGGTTTTGGGGAGGGGGCGGTTTTGCCCTGGCGCTCTTCGCTCGGAGCCGTCCGATCGCAAGGACGGCCGAGATGGGCGGGGCCAGATGGGCAGGCCGGGACGCGCGGGTTGGGCCCGCGTGGGAGAAAAAGAGGTCGCCGCAGAGGCCGCACACCGGGGCTTTTTCGCCGTATGAGCGAGCGCGCGTCGTGGCCGCGCCACAAGGAATGGGCCAAAAGGCCGTTTTGAACAGTAAAGCCCCCAAAATGGATATAATGATTTTCAGAAGCAATTTTTAATGAATTTCAATGAAATTTGATCCAAATTCTCTGTAAATTTTTGCACCAACGTGTTAATTATTTCCAGAGATTAAAAGTGTACTGTATATTGCTTCTGAATATTGAATTATTTTTAGAATAATTACAGTTTCCGCTGCAAAAGATATTATTGATTGATTTTTCATTATTAAATTCGAACCAACGGGAGAATTTAATTTTGAAAAAAAAATAGAGATAAATCCCAGATAATTATGATATTGTTATTTTCTGACCAACGTTGATAATAACAATATTATAATTTTTTAATTGATGAATTTTATGCATTATTTCTATTTCTGCCCAACGGTGATGTAGATCTAATGTGTAAAACAACTGTATGTTTAATTTTAACCAAACGTTGAAACCAATGCATGCAGTTGTTGTTATGATGTTTAATTGTTCTCATTGTATATGAATTGTGTCGCCACACCGTGTCCCACAGAGCCTGTGGCACCGGTGAGGGATGAAAATGAGGTCGATGTTGTTTAGCGCACTGCATGAGGACTATGCTCCCATAACAATATCATATGATCTTGATCATAAAAAGTGCGTCACTGCCAACAAGAAATGTTTGGCTGTGATAAAGAACACGATTAAGCCTGCAATTGTGGGCTCAATCGCAGAGTGTGACACTGTCACAGAGTACCTTTAAAAAAAAATAAAGAGTCAGTTTACTGGCTTTTCAAAGACTTATACTACACAGCTGATTAAGCAGCTTGTGACAGAAAGGTACTCTGGTTGTGGCAGTGGCATAAGAGAGCACATTCTTAGAATGAGCAACTTGGCATCTAAACTTAAACCGATGGATTTGGCTCTCAAGGATGAGTTCCTTATTCATTTGGTTTTTGCTTCTTTGCCAAAAGAGTTTGACACTTTTGTTGTCAACTATAATATGCAGCCCGAGAAATGGGATTTGGAAAAGTGCATAGCTATGTGTGCAAGAGGAAGAAAGAATCAAATCCTCACATGGTGGTTCGTGAACTATGTGAGGGATAACAAGAAAAGAATTGATTGCAATTTTGGAAATGGCAAGTGTGAAATAATGTTTAATAAAGAATGTGTTGGTCTTGCCATTTTACGTAATCGAGCTTTATTTGTTGTCATTATGTGATGATGTGAATATCGTATGCGATAATGAGAACGTCGCGTGCGAAAGTGATTGAATCTCGCCTCAAATGAAAACAGAAACGAAAGAGAACTCATAATGAATCGTCGAAATTATGGCATCGTCGTTTAGGCCATATTTCGAGGGGAGAATAGAAAGACTAGTTAAGAATGATATTCTTCCTCCATTAGAGTTCTCAGACTTAGAACAATGCAGAGAATGCATTAAAGGAAAATATGTAAAGAAAATAAAGAAAGACGCTAAAAGAAGCACAGAGTTCTACAAATTATTCACACAGATATTTGTGGTCCTTTTCCGTGAAAAGTGTGGATGGATATGACTGCTCATAACATTCACAGATGATTACTCCGTTATGGATATATTTATCCAATTAAAGAAAGAAATGAAACCTTGGATAAATTCAAGATATTTAAGGCTGAAATTGAAAACCAACACGATTTAAAGATTAAGATAGTCCGATCAGATCGTGGGGGGGAGTACTACGGTCGACATACCCCATATGGACAAGTTCCTGGACCTTTGCGAAGTTTTTTTACAGAAAATGGAATAGTGGCCCAAGATTCTATGCCGGGCGAACCTCAAGAAAATGGAGAATGAAAGACGCAACCGCACTCGATGGATATGGTGCTAAGTATGATGAGCTACTCCACACTCCCATTGAGCTTATGGATGGAGGCGTTGAAAACCGCCATTCATATTCTCAACAGAGTGCCTAGTAAGTCGGTGCCCAAAACACCGCACGAGTTGTGGATGGAAGAGTTCCTCACTAAACCACTTACGTGTGTGGGGAGTCCGCTGAGGCTAAAGTATTTAACCCAAACCTTGGGAAACTTGATCCCAAAATGAAGTTGCCATTTCATTGGCTACCCTGAAAAGTCAAAAGGTTATCGCTTTCTACCGTCCGCACAGATATACAAAGTTTGTAGAAACGAGACACGCTCTCTTCTTAGAGGATGAAATGATGAGGGGAGCATGGTAGCTCGAGAGATTGACCTTGAAGAGAAGCGGTGTATGCGCCCACTCCGATGATTCAAGAGCCATTCTTCACACTACTCGCCGCTGCACCGACGGTGCAAGACATCAGGTGCCAAGACTGCTATTGTTCCTCCCGTGGCAACAATGAATGAGAATGAAGAACCAGTTCTTCAGATCATATAGAACCAATTGCCACAGATGAGGGGAGCAACAAAGAGCCTCAAACAGAGATGCACCAAATGAGGAGGCCCCAGGAGGTCTCAAAGAGTAAGAAGATTAGCTATTTCGATGATTATCGATTTATCATACAGAGGAATTTCAAATGGAGGATGATCCCACCTCATTTGAAGATGCCATGAGAAGCGGAAATTCTCAAAATGGCTTGAGGCCATGGAAGAGGAAATGAGGTCCATGAAGACTAATAAAGTCCGGGACTTGGAAATTATTCCTAAAGGAGCCAAAACAAGAGGGTCAGAATGGGTCTACAAGACAAAGCTTGACTCCCAAGGGAATATAGAAAGATACAAAGCGCGACTTGTGGCAAAATGATTTACGCAAAGAGAAGGGATTGATTACAATGAGACCTTTTCTCCGCCTCATGTAAAGATTCTTCGAATCATAATGGCATTAGTAGCACATTATGATTTAGAGTTACATCGATGGATGTAAAGACGGCATTTCTTAATGGGGATTTGGAGGAAAATGTTTACATGGCACAACCGAAAGGTTTTGTCGTGGAAGGAAATGAAAGAATGGGATGCCGCCTAAAGAAATCGATTTATGGTTAAAGCAAGCTTCAAGACAAGTGGTACTTGAAGTTTGACAAGACAATAAGAAATTTTGGGTTTAGAGAGAATGTTGAGGACAACTGTGTTTATGCAAAGTTTAAAGATGGGAAGTTTATCTTCCTAATCTCGTATGTGGATGATATCCTACTAGCTAGTAGTGATGTTAATCATTATCGAAACAAAGAAGTTTTTGTCCTCAAACTTCGATATGAAAGATCTTGGTGAAGCTTCATTCGTTCTATTGATCGAAATTCACCGAGATAGAAACAAAGGGGTATTGGGACTGTCACAAAAGGCATACATAGAGAAAGTCTTAAAGAAATTTGGTATGCATAAATGTAGTCCATCACCTGCACCTATAGTCAAGGGCGACAGATATGGGGATTTTCAATGCCCCAGAACCAAGATGAGCTCGATCAAATGAAAGCGGTTCCATATGCTTTCATTGCCGGAAGCTTACAAAGATGCTCAAGTGTGCACACGCCCGACTTAACATTAGTTACCGGTTATTTGGCGATTCCGAGCAATCCCGAATAGAACATTGAAATTGATAAAGAAAGTCTTGCGTTGTTTGCAAGAAACAAAAGGCCTCATGATGACATACGTAAGATCGATTCACTCCATATAGTGGGGTATACAGATTCGATTTTATGGAGATGATAGAAAGTTTACATCCGGATATGTGTTCACTCGCTAAAGGAGCTATATCGTGGAAAAGCTCAAAACAAACCGTCACTACATCGCCCACAATGTATGCCGAGTTTGTAGCATGTTATGAGGCTACGGGCAGTGAACTGCTAAAGAAGTTCATACCGGTTTAAAAGTGGTTGACGACATCAATAGACCACTTAAGTTGTATCGCGATAATGAACCCGCAGAACGTATGCCCACAACAATAAGTCAAGTGGTGCTGCCAAACACATTGACATAAAGTACTATGTTGTGAAAGATAAAGTTCGGATCAAATTATAAGTCTTGAGCACATAAGTACCGCAAAGATGTTAGCGGATCCGCTACAAAGGCTTACCACCCAACATGTTCAGAGAACATGTAGCCGCATGGGTTTAAGGGAAAGCCTATGATTCCTGGACTAAAAGATGGCCCAAAGATTAAAGTAACTATTTCAGAACAGAGGTGTATTGTAATCATTGAATCTATCGCGATTGACCGTGACGATGAGACATGTTCTATGCATTAATCTGTGATGGAATGTAAAGTCAAAAGTAATTAAAGATAAAGTATAGATTGAGATCAAGGGGAGAATGTTAGAATGATTCAAGCAGGCATTTGGCCCAACGCCAAAGACCTCCTGCTCGCGCCGATCGGGGCGCATGCACCAATAGGTCAGGTGGGCCCGCCGCCGCCATATAAAAGAGAGGTGGGGCCGGGCGCACGCACGCACGACGAGGTTCACCGTGCGCCGCCGACTCCACCGACACTACCCTAAACCCGATCTGTTGAGGGGCGCCCAATGACGGAAGCTCCACCGTGCCGCCAGCCGCCGCCGATCGCTCGCGCTGTCGACCCGCCGCCCGCAACCGCTTCTTCATCTCCGACCGCCGCTGCCCGTGCGCAGTCGTCACCGACGAACCGAGATGGCCACCTCCTCCTCCACGCCGTCCGACGGTCAGTCTCCCTCTCTCCCTCTCGGTATCTCTCAAGAACTCAAATAGAAAAGGAGAACCCGCTAGATCTAAACCCTAGGATCCCCAAGAGAGCATTTCACGAAGCACGCATCCAATAACAGTGTTGACAGCGCCAACCATCAATACCGTGCTCGACTGGTCGCAACTCCTCTCTGTCAACAGTCATGACCTTTCCACACGACCCGTCCGGCGGCGACCCGTGGAAGACCCGGCCGGTTCCATGGCGTCCACAGCTCCCCGTGAAAGACGAATACGAACACATACCACAATATATGTATATACACGCCAGTGTATCCTTAGTACATACATAGAAAGACGGAAGCTAGGGATAAACCTACGGCTTTACGCAGTGTTCCATCCCTCGTCAACCACGTACGCAAGGAACCATACATCGATCCATCCATGTCGCCGGCCGCTCGCCAAGTTGCACTGCGGCCGCACGCGGCCCGTGCCATTCTGCTGCTGCTCATCATGATCGCCGGGTGGGCTGGCCTCGTCCTCCACGCGGCTGCTGCAAGCGGTGGATCGGGGAGCAGCGGCGCCAGAGGCAACAGTAGCAGCGTATCGGGGGGCAGCGGCGCCAGCGGCAACAGTAGCAGCGGATCGGGGCGCAGCGGCGCCAGTGAGTGTCCACTGGCCACTACCTATCCTACATGCTTGATTGCTTATAATACTGTTTTGCTTCTTTTTTTACTTATCATTTCATACGTCCCTATGGTCTCCACGACACACCTTTTGATTAATCTTTTTTCTAACTATATGATAGTAAAGATTATTAGTAATATAATAATATGAAAGTATTTCTTATGATAAATCTAGTGATATCATTTTCATGTAAAGAGCCCAAATACTTTTGTGCATATTAGCAATCAAAGTTTGAAAAAAAAAAGTTAACTATACGTATTTTAAAGTGACATGTAAAAGGAACGGATGGAGTATAGTTTTAGACAATATCAAATTCTCAGCGTATATTAAAACCAATTGTCTTATAGGAGGTTTTAGACGGGGGAAACAGTGCTTCTGCACTATCTTAAAAAAAAAGAAGAATTTTGAACTTTTTTTGGCGAGTAGTGATATATTATAGTAGCAGGTGATCAGAAGCGAAGCCCTCTGATTGCTTTAGTCTTGTGATTTTCAATCTTTTTTAAGAGAGCATCGAGCCGTACTGTCATACATGTGTACTTTATATAGAGTCCTTGACTTATATGGCCCTAGGCGTTTTCTTTTGCCAAATTGGCCCTTTCACGCACCAAATTGTACTTTGGTTCTCTTTTCAACCATGACAGCAGCGGCAATTACACTTAACTCAAGTATAATCTTAATATAGTTGTACCGTAGCAGATAGATAACATCACAACATGTCCCACCGTGGCAGGCTTGCTACCGCCCTAACCGAACGCAGCAGCAACATTCAGGTGCGGCAGTGCCACCCTACAGTTCGTGATATGATCTAGCTGTCATTGATCTTATTACATACTCTCTCGCACACTCAACGAGCGAAGTAGCATAGGTCTACGTAGGCTTTGTCCTGCACTGATCATATCTCTAGATCTCCGCTGCAAAAGTTCATCCATCTAGTGATGGCATTACTTCTATAGTTATGTAATTTGAGTGTAATTATTTGCCATGCCCTTCGCAGATGAACCAACTGGTGATCCAGCGCAACACGTTCCGTTCTTAAACTACCGGTCTCGACCTGCCTTTGCTGCTGTTGCCAGTGGGAGTCCTTATACCTCACGGCGTTGCAAGCCAATCGACGGTTGCAAAGGTCAATGACAATCATGACACAGATATAGAAAGTCTTTTTTTATTCCTGAGAGTATATACTTCTACTTTTAATATACCATTTAAATAAATATTTTATATTTTTTTATCACTTTAAGTATACTTATACTAATTCTAAGATACTCTAATGCAACTTGGTTGAAAAATTTTCATCGGAGTCATTTATTTTTGGTATATACATTTTTCTATATATAAAAGAAGTACATACACAAATTATGCTATAAAAAGTGAACTTTGATTAAATTTTTCGTGGAACTCACTTTAGAGTATCTTATAATTATTATTAGAGTATGTTCAAATAGATAAAGAGGTATAACCACGCCATTAAGATGGTATACGAGTGGGAGTACGTACTCCCAGAGTATGAAACTATTTTCCTATATATATATATATATATATATATATATATATATATATATATATATATATATATATATATATATATATATATATATATATATATATATATATATATATATATATATATATATATATATATGTCTTTTTAAATATTTAAATTAGATACATGAAAATCATATACGTAGATTTGTCTTGAAAAATACTTTTATAATATTATAATTTTATTGAGTTTTTAAAATATATTACAATATAAATTAGTGATTAAAGTTGTGTTTTATAGATATATCAATGTTTAAAATAATATGTATTTATGATATGAGAGAGTACATGAAGACGAAGGGGTGCGTATATCACGTACATGTGGGTTCGGACCCTCGGAATCGATTTTCATCATGCCTCCACAAATGTAGGAGAGTCTCAACCATGTATGCTGCATGCATGTACGAGGGCATCCACACTAGTTGGCTTACACATTAATCTGTGACCGCATCGTTTGTATCCATCTAAAAAAATAATTGAATGCAAATCGTGTACAACTGAGTTGGTAAACTGTGAGCTCTTTTGCAGTACCCACTAATTGACGTAGATTAATTGTCCATTCTTTTCAATCCTAGGGGTGAGATTAGTTAGAATTTGGATGTACTTCAAGTATTTCAAGTATAGGAGATATAGATTCTTTTAAGGATACATAGATTCTTTTAAGGATACATAGATTCTTTAAGGATACAATTGTTGCTAAACATGCAAACCAATTAATAGGAGATATAGATTAAGGATACATAGATTCTTTAAAGATACAATTGTAGCTAAACATGCAAACTAATTAATCATAGACTAATAACATATACAACAGTAGAGACAACTGTTTATATACTCTTCCATATCATCTAGAGATAAAACTAAAGACGATTTCTACATTACCTTGTCTATTAAGCTTGTCTCTATATGACCCCATGATCTTCTAATTATAGCAAGAAAAAAGTGTTTGTTTAGACAATAATTCATACAATATTTTATATTGTCTATATATCCTAAATTCATGGGTTTAGATCATCTCTTCACAAAGAGACAAATGTACTCTCTTCTCCCGTGTTAGCAAAAATTCTTTGTGAAAAGTTTATAGGCAGTGACATCATACTGTTGTATATTTCTTAAAGAAAATACAATGTGAAGCGCCATTCAAAATCAACGCATGATTAATAATCAAGAACGCAGGATTAACTAATCTTGGAGCTTTTCGGATTCTGCAACCACGAAAGCTATCTCAACTACAAGCTTAATTAAGCATTCAGCCAAGGTCATGGGGCGGTACCCGGCATGGCTCTGACGAGACCCGTTATAATGTGGGGCGGCGGTGAAGAGGGCCGGGTAGGAGCGGCGGCCTGCGAGGTTCGTGCTTCGTGGGCACAACGGCGGCTTCAATGGTAGTGTTTGTGGGGAGTGTTTTAGGTTAAATCGGAAATTCCATATCTCATTCCTATACCTATATGAAAAGAATTTTAATCAAACAAAAAGACAATATTACCCCTCACAATCAATGACTAGAGATTGAACTACACTTCTACATATCTTATGGAGTAGGAGGTACGGTAAAATCATCATATGCACGGAGCTACTGGAGAGGACCATGTAAGCTCACATGTACAATGCGCTAACTTTACGAACTGAAAAATGCACGAAATCCCACCGTATCGATCAATTTACATAAAAGATAATGTTGAATCCAGTCTCCGCTGCATCAAGTGTGCGCCGTCCAGAATCGACGTTTCCCTAGCTTCGACTTCGGGCACGTGTGTATGCTATTGAGACATGCAAGATGGGTAGCTGTTTGTCAGTCAGGCCAACACTGCCTACTTGCTTCAGATACTCCTGTCCATGACAACGTATGCCGCTAGTTATCACTACTGTGGAATAGAATTTTTTTTTGCCGCAGAGCAAAGCTGCTGCATGGTTCTCTCTCTATTTATCCATATGGAGGGGCAAAAACATCTTTTTCTGACGACTTACTCACCTCCATACATTAGAATGTCACTCATCCTGTACATGTGGCATGTCATATACACCAAGGCCCCTCTCTCGCCTAAAAAGAATATTTTGAGGACATGTTTGGCGGTTTTTAAAGTTGACCAACGAAAGTGAGTCTGTTGGATAACTTTTAGAACCAAATTGGATATTCTCCTAAATTAATCTACGACCACATGTTTGTATCCATCTACAAAAATAGCTGAATGCAAATCGTACGCAATTATGTGCACAGGTACGTACTGTGAGACCATATGGTGGTCATACATTTAGTGATGATAAATAATTGATATTTAAGTTGCATTAAAATTTATGTTTGGAAGAGTTTCGGACGATACTCTTTTGCAGAACTGAAACCGACAGACTACGATCACGTCAATTCAACCATGCAAGAACATCCACGGCATTACGACCACGTTAGGCTTCAATCACGGCAAATCGACCACAGTACTTTTTCATGGTCGTAGCTACAGTACCTAGTCGGTACTCGATAGTCGTAGACTTTATTGGTCGATACTTATAGACTTTGCGGTCTGCTGTAGTTGTCTTAGACTTTATGGTTGGTACTCATAGACTTCATGATCGTTACGAGTGCTTTGATTCTTGCTATCGTCGAGTACCTTGAGTGCTCGTGTTGAGCTAGTGGTATGACTGGTCTATGCTAGTGACCGATGGTCGTACTTGGAAGAGTACTGTAGTAGTGCTCGGATGAACATTACTTAGAGTGAACGAAACTTGGTAGTCGAAAGGATTCTATACTCGGTAGTTCTTGCTACAGTATCTAGTCGATGATGGGTAGCTGTAGACCTTGTGATTGGTAGTTATAGATTTAGTGATCTGGTGTCTTAGACGTTGCGATGGGTACTCGGTAGTCGATACTGGATAGTTATGTATTGTTTGATGGCCAGAAGCAATACTTGTGATTTCTGAGTGTCCTGAGCGAAGCGATAGTATTTTCTGAGCACTTGTGTTTTCAAGTACTCGATGAGCTAGTGATCGGACTTTGCATGGAGGGCATAACCGGTTGTAATGAGTTGTCTAAGGCTAATTTCTAGAAAGCGATAGAAATTATGGTTGTGGATAACCTAGTTGGTGTTGATGGATGGTTAAGAGTGTGGTTTATGTGTGTGGACTGTTGACGGTCAAGTTGGAAAGAACTTGTGCTGGGGAAATGTACTTTGGTCTTTGATGTGTAGGTTGGCATGGAGACGGTCATGGTCGGTGACGAGAAGAACCAGGACTATGATAGAAAAATCTGAGGTCCAAGCAATCAAAGATGTCACGCGAGGTGGTCAGACTCACGTTGGAGCGCATGGAGGTCAAAGGTGATGATCATGGAGAAGATATGGGAGGTGCAATCCTGGAGGCTTCAACATGTGAGGATGGTGTGTGGAGGAGCTGCAGGTGGTGCGTTCTTGGAGGCTTCGTCACATGGTGAGATTAGAGAGTTACGGATAGTGTCTGTAACGTGGAAGGTTTAAAGATTGGATTAAAACCCGTGTTTAGAAGGGTTTCGTGTCCCTTGGTCAGAAGAGATAAGATCTTGTGTCCATGCTAGATGGGGACATAGTTAGAGTGTTATCCTATAAAAGCAGGGAAAGGCTAAGGGTTAACATAATGGTTTTACAGAGTTTTGGGTTTAGCTTTTGGCTAGGACTTTTAGGAATGCTTGAAAGGGTACTTTGTAAATCCACGGAGATTCTGCAATAAAGATAGTCTTGAATCAATCTGGTTCTTGATCTGCTTGAAGAGCGCTGGTGATTGCAGGTGGTTTGAATCTTACGACAACGAGCAAAGTGGTCGAGAAAGCGATCAATCAAGCGGTTGTACGCTGAGCGATTGATCACTGAGTGGTTGAAATTATCGCCGACTATCAGGAGACTTTGAAAAGCAGCGATAATCATTCACTCTCCTCTGATTGCAGTATTCGATCTTGCAAGTGGTATCAGAGCAAAGTTGTGATGACATTAGAGAGGTATTGTGAATCGTCCACCCCATGCTAGATGGTTCTGATTCACTTTTTTGGAAGTGTCAGATGCAAGCGTATATTGAGGTGTAAGGTAATGATGTTTGCTACAAATTGTTGGAGCGAGGGTAGATTGTACAAGGAGGTATGGAACCATCGAGTTCATTGTCATTTAGATATAGAACAGAGAGGGAATTGAGGTTTCCAAGAGTGGCAGGGATGGTACCAGTAAGATTGTTAGTTGTGAGGACCAGGACAGTGAGCAAGCTGATCTTCCCTAAAGATTCAGGAATATTCCCGGTTAGGCCATTGCTTTGAAGGTCTAGCCGTGTTAGAGATGAAAGATTGCCTAACCCAGATGGAATCAGTCCTGTGAGGTGGTAATATCCCAAGTTCAAATTCTGTAAACTTGGGAGGTTTGCAAGAGAGAAAGGAACTGAACCTGCCAAACGATTGTGACTTAGGTCGAGAGCGGCCACATTGATAAGCCTACCTAAGTACCTAGCTCTGTTGGGATTTCTCCTGTCAGGATATTTCTTCCTAGCCCAAGCTTTTTAAGATTCCTAAGATCTCCAATCTCAGAAGGGATACTACCAGTGAGGTTGTTCTGGGCAATGATGAGTACCTCAAGATTGTGTAGCGAGCCAAGTTCCATAGGAATTGGCCCCTCAATCAAGTTCCCGTAGAGCCCAATCACCCGGAGGCCTGACAGGGCGCCGATGCCAGCGGGTATTTCTCCTTGAAGGTTGTTGTAACCGAGATCGATAACTCGGAGTTGCTTGCAGCGTGACAGCGATGGCGGGATGCCGCCGCCAAGATAGTTCCCGCTGAGGCCTAAGTGCTTGAGACCAAGGAGACGGCCGAGCTCCGGTGGTATGGTTCCATGGAGGCGATTCGCGGGGAGGTGCAGCCTTTTCAAGTAGGTGACGTTGGCCAGTGCAGGGGTGATGGTGCCGAGGTTGAGGTGAGGGGAGTTGCAGTGCTGTGACGCGGAGAGTTGGGAGTTGGGCCGTGCCGTGCCGGCACTGCCTGGGTCCATCGTGTTTCGTGCCTCTTCGTGCCGTGCCGGCTCGGCCCAGTCATCTCACCATGCCGTGCCGGCTCGCGTCGCATCCGGCCAGGTTCAAGCATGGCCCAAAGCCCACCATATCAGCGTTCGTGCCATGTTAGTCCAAGCCCAACCCGAAGTAACTATACGTGAAGACGGTGGCGAGGTCGTCATCTTCCTTTCTCTCGTACCTGCCTCGTTAAAACTAGTTGAAATTAAATTAATTGCATAAAAACATAGGCACGCAATGACGTAAACATTTCGAGAAAAAAATGTAATTTCTTTGATATTTTAAAAATACAAAATTACTATCTCATTAAAAACCTTACGCCCCAGAATGGGGTTTCCCGAGTAAGTAAAAGCGTACAGTAACAATATATGTATATACTAAATATTACAACATGCGTACATAATATCTACTCATCAATGTCTAGGTCATTCATGCGTTCGAAGTTAGCATATGCTGTACGATTTCGGGATCCTTCAAAAATGAGAAGTATGATGTTATGAAGAAATGAGAAGTGTTAGCTTACAAATTTAGATGTAGAAGAAGAGAGCTGTTGTTCTTCCGAACATTAACTCTAAAATCTAAATGTCGCTACTGCTGTGTGACCGTTGTCTCATTTAAATAAATTCTTTCTTCTTGATTCTGGTCCTTTCTTGTAACCCGTACGCGTGTGATTATTTAAGTTATCTACACCAATGAAATTAATTCATAAGTAAATATTAATTAAATTATACTAAAGCATCTCTGTATGATCTCCAAATTTTATTTTAACTAGCTGCGAATTGTTACAACTTATGCTATTTAAATCACTATGTACAAGTTATTCGGCGCGCACGAAGTTATATCCTCGCATACTATTTTAAATTGGAGCGTGTTATTCTTGCTATCACAAACAATTTTACATCTTCTAATGGATATTAATTTAGAATATGACTACTAAATCATTCTGATAATTACAAATACTTATTAGTGATTTTCCTACAATTTATAATAGACTAATAAGAATTAACTGAAAGAACCCTAAATCTAATACCCTAACTAAGTAAGAATTAGCGGGTAATTAAAATTAATTACTGCATTTCATCAAGCATTATTACAATTAAAATTCACAAAACTGAATTGCATTTCTAGTATTGCATTTACAATAGCAAATTACATTACAAGCATATTTTACAAAATTAAAAAAAACTCCAGCGTTGAGGTCTTCGGCGTAGGAGCAAACACGTGTTTCTTCGTTCTTCGCCTGCAATTAGAATTGCCGTTAGTACCAAACCCCAACCTATTTTCTTGTGTAATTAGCGAATTAGATAATTAACAATCCAAGGGAGAATAAGTAAATTAAGTAATGTTGCCGTCAGTGCCCTTGGGCTATTAGGGCCATTTCGAGAACGTCCTAGAGACTCCCCAGACCGTTCCAAGCCGGTCGGCACCTCTCGTCTCTGTGGGCATCATCATTCAGCAAATTTTAAGAAAGCAAGCCCACAATTCTTACCTTAGCCCAAAAACCCACAAGCAGTGCATTTCAGCCCATCATATGCTCTTTTAGCCCACAAAAGCCCACAAGTGAAATTCATTCATTTCAGCCCAGCATATAAGCATTCAGCCCACAAAAAGCCCACAAATACATTCGTTGCATTTTCAGCCCATAAGCCCACATATGTTTTCTAGCCAGCCATCCCAGAACAACAGTGCCCAGCACATCCTTAAGGCCGAAGCACCTTCGGCACAGGAGACCGAAGAAGATAAAACCGAAGCAGCCAGCTGCAGCCAGATAACACAGCGCCAGCAGGGAGAGGCCAGAAAATATCTCCCCCAGCGCTTCAAAACCAGTCCCCATACTCTGCATTCTCACAGCCTCACACGAGGATAAACACAGCCAGAGCATAGACTGTCCATAGCCGAGAGCCACCCAGAGTTCATCCCCAACCATACCAGTGGAGTAGCACCTTCGGCCAGAGGCTAGAAGGTGGATTAGAGCCACGGTAGTGAACGGGGAGAAGAAGCCAAAGAAGGAGAAGCCCCACGGCAAGGACAAGCACGAGCCAGCATAGACAAGAAAACGAGGGACAAGTCAACGGGGACCACCACGAAGCAAGACTTCCATTCCGGCAAAAGCGACAAACCACATCCTCTTCCCCGACAGACAACGTGGAAGCACCCCCGAGGTCCCCATCGACCCAACTTTCCTTCTTCAGCCCAACAAGTAGGTTTCTACTTTCCCCTTGCTACCTCTTTTCTTTCTTCTTTGGGATCATTCGAGCCAAACCACACCGACCACACCGAGAAGAGAGCCATCACCATACCGACAGCTACTTCATAGCCACAGCCAAACACATCACCCGAATATTAGCATCAAGACTCGAAGCCTTAAGGTATACCATCGACTACGGTAGCATAAAGCAAGTAATGAAAAATAGGACTAGTAAATAAAATGCATAAAAGATGAGTAGAGAAAAGGGAGCTAGTGCAGTGGTTATCTCAGTGTTGGTTCACCGCTGTCCGACCCCTAGCCCAGTAGCTGACGCAGCCAGGAGTCGTGGGATTTAAGCCACCGCGAAGCCAATCCTCAAGCCATGCGAGCTCCGGCTTAGATCCAGCCATGGGAACACTGGGTAAGTGTAGATCCACCATGGAAGGTCCGATCTAGACCGGATCCGCCCAGATCTGAGCCAAAGAGGAGGGCGCCATGGCGGGTGAGAGAGAGAAAGGAGTAGTGAGGGAGGAGGCAGCGCGGTGTGGAGGAGCCAGGAGGAGGCGCGGTGGAGCGCCGTAGAGAGAGGAGGCGGTGGAGCGCCGTAGTGAGAGGAGGCGGCGCGGAGCCGTGATGAGAGAGTAGGAGGCGCCGGTGGGGAGAAGTAAAGAGAAGGAAGGAGGCGAGGCGCCACGGCCGAGAGAGGAGGCGAGGCGCCATGGCCGAGAGAGGGGCGCAGCACGGTGAGGCGACGGGGAACCGGAGGCGAGGCGGCGTGGTGAGGCAAGGCGGCGCGGCGAGGAGGCGTGGTACGGCGGCGTGGAGGCACGGTGAGACGGCAAGATGGTGAAGAGAGGCGTCGGTGGGAGGAGAAAACGAGGGCAGGCAGAGAGGCGTCGGTGGGAGGATGAAAGGAGAGGCGAGAAGCAACGGTAGGCCGAAGCCAACGAGCTGCCGCGCGTGCATATAGGGCCGAAAGGCCCAGTAAAATATGAAGAAGTCAATTTTTAGCAATTATCTCTAGTATCTCTTGTAGCACTTTCTTTAATAAACAAATAAATAAACCTGTTCGAAAACTCCATAAATAGGATTAGAGAGGTCGCGCTATTAGAGATAGATTTTAGAGTGGGAAGGGAATTATTTCTCTATTTAACCCCTTTCTAAAATTAGTAGCTGTAATTATTTATTTTTAAGTTTAGCAATAATTCTGCAGAAATCGAGCGAGCACAAATCGCAGGAGCAGAACCGATTTTCATCAATTCCGATTTACCCGATGTCTCAGGCAAGCTCATTCTTCGACCATGCACGTAGTTATGTTAAAAATATGTTATTTCCAGAAATATTATGAACTCTAAGTGCATAAAAGTTTTTTTTTAAATAAGACATCAGAGAATGATGATGTTATGATGAATAAGAAGAGAAAAGAAAAGAAGAGAAAAGAAAGAAAGAAAGTAAGTAAGTAAGAAAAGAGATGAACAGTTGTGGTACTGCTGAGATGAGCAACAGGCCCACAAGCAGAGATGTATTTGGTGGGTAAAGAGGTTCAGGGAAAGGATGCAGAGAGGCTAGGCGGACTTCTTTACATAGGGTTATGATGTAAGGACTTACCCCATTTTCACTCGGATAGGGGACCGTATTTATCGTGCCAACCAATTTCCCGTCTAGTACGGGCGAAAAATAGTATCCTATTACGTTAATCCAATCCACCACATTGTGTAAGTACTTAGGTGTGAGTAAGAGATGGATGAAGCTCAGGACCAGTAACGCAAGTCTGGAAGTGAGTAAGTCCCAGACGCTATATGCGTTAGGTGGAGTGTTGGGTCGGGAGCCGGTCCAACCAAACGCTATTGGAAGTCAGTGGAGCCCAAGTGAGCGACTTGGTACACCGATGGATAATAGATGGGCTGGTGGATAAATTAACGTAAGCGGAGAAAAGTTCTGTGCTCTGAACTAGATTCCATACCTAAGGCAGTGTGGAAGAACCTAGTTAAGAAGGTTCAGAGCGACTTTGGGTACAGATGGTACAAGCTGCGCGATGCTCAAGAAATCATGAATTCATGCCGTTCACGGAATGTGGACTACGGTGATCACTAGGATCGTACCTTACTGGGTGAAAAATAGAAATCATTTGAGAACTAAAAATGCAAGAATGGATATTTTTGTAAGATTAATTTCAGAATTTAGAAGCTAAAATCTTGACTAAGGACATGAGATCATATCAGTGCATTTATTGCTAGTATGCTTGCTGAGTACCTCGGTACTCACCCTTGCTATTAACCTCCTTTGTTAGACCCTAATCCGCTCGAGGAAGCTTACGAGCCGGATGAAGGGAAAGCAGGTGGCACCGAGTCGACCGGAGTGGAGGAGGGAGATTACGAGGATCCAGACGAGATAGACCCCATATACTTCGGCTGGGATGAGTAGGAGTTCCAGAGGAGCGGGCAGAGGAGCCCTGGGGTATTAGTCTTACTTTTGCCAATGATGGTACCTTTGTAATATCAGACTGTAGGCCATGTGGCCTTTGCTGTAATAAAATCTACAGTATCTATGTTATTGTTCCGATGCGTAACTCTGGTAAAGGTTTACCATTTGCCGGAGCAGTGTTCTACTGATCAGGCAAATAGTAACCCGTTTGTCCCATGCGGTTATCCGGTGGATAATAATGCGTGGGGCGTCACATTAACTAGATATTTAACTGCGCAAAAGGCAATATAAATGATGTTCTAATAATTTAATTCCTACGCATATTAAATTTGCTCAGGGACATCACCTACGCATAATACACATCTTTTAGCGAGGATTCCTAAATTTAGCAAAATTTAACCGGTAACTTTTATTTCTGCCTATTTTATTTTATTTCTCCCTTTTTTTTCTCCTCCTTTTCTTTTTTTCCCTTTTCCTTTTCTTTTCCTCTTTTTCTTTCTCTCCTTATCCGGTCGGCGCCTCATTTCTCGCCTCTCTCAATTTTTCTCCCGGCTCCTCCCCACCTCCCAGATTTGGATCTCCCGCCCCCTCCCTCCCACGCGCCCGCGCCCGCCCTCGGTTTCTCCTCCCTCCCACGCGGCCGCGCCCGCCGCCCGGCTCCTTCGGCCTTCACCCGCCGCCGCCCCCTCCTCCTCCCCCACCTCCCCAGGCCGCCGAGCCCCTCCTCCCTCACCGCCGCCACCTCCTCCCCCCTCCCTCGCCGTCGCCGCCTCCTCCCCCCTCCTCCCCGGCCGCTTCTGCCACCTCCCCCGTCTCCGCCGCCTCGTCCCCCACCTCTCCCGGACTCTCGGCGCCGCCGCCTCCTCCCCCACCTCCCCCGCTGCTGAGGTGACGATCTCCAAGATGCTCCTAATCAGGCCGAGGTGACGACAATGCTGCCGGCTCCAAGAAACGGCGCTGCGGCCGGCGGCACAGTAAGATCCCGACGGTGGTCATGTGTTAGTGTGTATACTTGCTTGTGTGATTGTGTCATGTTCTGCGCCTTCATCTTCCCCAAGCTCGACGCCGACCGCGCGTGCGTTCGCCGCGCCGTGCGCCGCGTCTGCCGTGCTCGCCGTGCCGCCCACCGGGCCGATTTTTCAGGCCTGGCCCGGCCCACCGTTTGTGACGGGCCGGCATGGCCCGCCACGTGTCAGGACGTACCATGCTTGGGCCGTGCTGGGCCGGCCGTGCTTTGGGCTGGCCCAAAAAAGCACGGCCTAAGGGCCTGTTTGGTTGGTACCTAAGCTTAGGCAATGTGTGGTTGCCACAGAAAGTGTGGCTAACAAAATCGAAGCCACACTTGTGGCAAAGTTTGGCAAGAAACTGAGTCTATGACGTGTGGGACTGGGTGCTAAGAAAGTGTGGCATGCCACAGTTGCGTCAGTGAACCAAACAGTTACCTAAAAACTGTGGCACGCCTAACTTGTGGCTAGCCAACTTCTGGTTATGAAGCAAACAGGCCCTAAGTCCCAGCCCTAGGGCCAGCCACGACGGCATCCGCGCAGGCCGCAGGTCACGCCGCGCCATTGGCACGGGTGAATTGATCGGTTGCCCCCACGACGCCAGAGCCAAAGACGGGTCGCTCCGTATGGATGACTTGAAAGACATGAGGGCTCGGCGGTCGGCAGCGCTCGTCCTGGCGGGCTTGTGATCGGTGTTGGAAGTGGCGACAGGCGCAGTACTACTGCTGGGAAATGCAAGGAAGAGGAAGGTCGTTAGAAGCAAAGGCTTCGTTGGCGCCATGGCTCCGGGGTAGTGCATGTTTGCTTGTTCTCTCACTGAACTACTGAAGCGAGGAATTTGGGTCTGTTCGTTGTTTATGACTTTTTGGATGTGACTAATAGCAGAATTTGGGTTCGTTCGTTGCTTATGACTTTTTGATGTGGCTAATAGTTTTTGTTAAAAATAAATAGTAGTGATAAAAAAGGTGGTTTTCAAAAAGATGTGGTAAGCGATGGGGAAAGCAAATGGAAAAAGCAAGATGAGTAGGGTTGAGTAATGTGTTCGTGATCCCTATTTTATTCTGAAAACAAACAGAACGAGAAAATAAAAACTATTTTGAAAAGTCAAATATTCATATTAGTTTTTACTTTAAACTGTTGTCAATACGAGCCTGCCTTTTATTTTGGACGCTTGCTCGTGCATTCAGCTACCTTTTTTTAGTTTGGGAAAGATTATGCTGAGCGCAGGTGTACATGCACTCGATATCCCAGCCGCTCAACATTCATCAAGATATGTACACGGATTAGGTGCCGTTTTTTATGGGATAATTTGGGATCTGCCATTCATATAATAACGTTTTATAATTTGTCAATATGTATATTACAATTCAGGATTTACCACTCTATATAATATCCAGTTTAGACTTTGCCATTTTCGGTTTGTCCTGGTATTTTCTCCTTTTTCTCATATTTTAGTCCATCTGAATTGTCGTTTTTGCACCTATGGCCAGCTGCTATATTAGGACTAGCTCGACCGGGTTCGGTTGAGCTTGTTCGCCTCACTCTCTATTCCAGTCCAGAGCGACCCTTAGCTCAGCCCCAACTTCGGTGGCGGCCAGGGACCCAGGGTGGTGTAGCTACCTGAGGTGAGGTCTAGTGCTTAACTCATGTATAACATCTAGAATTTTTCTTAGAAATCTTTTATATTGATTTGGTATTGCGTAGCCTATTTTTTGCAACAAGATTTTAAAATAGGTAGAGTAAATTGGAAAGTACGCCTAGATTGTGTGTGTGTGTGTTGGGGGGGGGGGGGTCCCACTGACAAGCTTGCAGGAGTATACCATAAAAGTGATCGCATAATATACGTTGTCTATTTTCAGACATGATTGTAAAAAATTATAGGACTTATGTGTTGAAACCGAGTAGGTATATCTGTAGGCTTGAGTTTTTACGGAGCCCTCTCAGCATCAAAATTAGCCCCATCCACAAAAACAAAATTAAAAATAAACAGGAAGCATCTACCGCCGGACCGCCACTATGGCACCTCGGGCTCGGAAGCTACAGATCGATATTGTATCCACCAACTAATTTATGGATTATAAATTATAAATCTATTGAGTTATATGCATCAAGCAGTTCTTCTAAAAGATTAAACTGATTAAAAAAGATAAACAATTATTTATACTTTAATACTCTCTTATGTATGACACTCTCAAATCTAAAACGTAGAATAGAAGTGGGCTATATTTATTTTTTTTAATTACGTCAGATGAGTCTTGAATCTAAAACCTCTTAAATTTGATATCATACTGAGTTGCACGTACCAATCAATTTACCTAAAAGTGTACGCTGATAAAGAAAGATGGGCAATATACTAATACTTCAATATTCTACCTCACGTCTAGACTTCCTCAAGCCTAATATATAGAATATAAGTGAACTATAATTAATTTTTGAGACTTGCGCTAATTGAATTTTAAACTCAGAATTTCTTAGCTCTGATATTATATTAAATTATATGTAGTTTATAGGTGACGAGAAAAAACAGGACCAAACTCTGGTCTCCAATCTCCATGTGCGGGAACCAACGGGTGTGATAGCAGGTGTAGGCAAGCTTGGCATACTTTTTGGTCATCCAGCTTCGGCCCCACTCTAATGAATGGCGAGGTCGGCAGCTACGCTGTGCACAACAGTGAGGTTGGCAGTTTCGAAGTTCCTGAGGGCAAACAGGCAAGAATAGGGGAGCACAAGGTAGAGGAGATGAGATAGACGCAATGTGCATGATGGCGTTGTTGAAGACTTACCAGTTGGTGAGGAATCAAGCAGCGAAGTTTACGGCCGAACTTTGGGAAGAAAGGAAATTCTTCCTCTCCGAAGATAAAAGGGCCACGGGAGTTTAGGGAAAACAATGAGTGAGTGAGCACGAAGGCTTTGACGCATGAGGGTGGCTTAAATAGGGGCGAGTTGAGAGGGAAGGCATCGGCGCCATAGCTTGGCTCCGGGAACACTTGAGATAGCGTGCGAGAGGGAGAGTGAGGACAAGCTCGCGACGGGACAATGGTGCGGCATGCAAGGCTCGAGATTGTAGGGTTCTTCATTGCTTTGCTGCATGTGAACACACACGAGGAAGGAGAGAGAGCTCGGCGCACGCGAGAGAGAAGGAGAGAAGGGAGATGCACAGTTGTTGGCTGACGGGTGGGACCAGGGCTCGCATGTCAATGGTAGCGCGAGAGGGGGCGCATGGGTTGCGGGCGAGTGAACGAGTGCGTAGGAGCGGTCAACTCGGCTGGGCCGCGGTGAGAAAGGATGGGTTGGCGCGACGAACGACCAGCGGGGAAATAAAAGAAAAATTGAGCCAGGGCAGCTTATTGGATTCGGCCCGAAGCAAAGGAGGGAAAGATTTAATGATTTAAACTTTAATTCAGGATTTGAATTGAGTTTGAATTTGTAATTTGAATTTTAAGAGATATTTGCACACAAAATTTTTAAGAAAAATTTGTTAGCACCTAATTTAATTTTAGAAAATTTGAAATTGTCTTTTCAGGCCAAAGAAATTATTTTAAAAAATCTTAAACTCGACTAAGGCTTTAGGAAAAAAATTAAAAAGGCAAAAATTCATAAAAAAAACATGCATTATTTATTATGAGGTAAAATTGGGCTGTTACACTCGGTCAGGATACTGGCCGTTCCCCATCCAAATGAGGCCTAGTGAACAGTGGGACCTTGTTTCCTGATGCGTTGCGTCGTGCGCTTGAACTAGAAGAGAGTGCCAAGATTTCTCAAAAAAAGAAAGAGAGAGAGAGAGAGAGAGAGAGAGAGAGAGAGAGAGGCACGATGGTGATTGGTGAAGGACTGAAGGTGACAAATGTGTAGAGCAGTTATCTATCAAGAATGTACAAACTCTCTTTTTCCGCGAAATTTTTTTGAAAAAACAGTTTACCTCCGTAGTGCGTACAAGTAAAACATCTGACAGTACATTGGCTAAGGTCCAAAAGATAGTGCAAAAGGCAGCCACGCGACGTACGTCAGAATCTTGTAGTGGAGCCTTGACTTCCAATCGTGTTGAACTGATTTGGAAGTTGGAACGGCTCTAATGGATCCATGGTTTTAGGGTCTATTTGGTATGATTATAGTTTTTTTTAATAAAAAGTAGTTTTTTGCTGGAATGCATAGCTGAAGTCTGAAGAGACTGAAAACGGCCCAGCTTTTAGATGAACAGGGTACGAGGAAACTGTGCACACAGTACAAGCACTATACACTTTCCAGATAAAAAGCATGTTCGATACGATTCTCCTGTCAAGCTTAGTTCGTGGAGCTTTGGCATCATAGCAGCCACCCAGCAAGCCTAACTAGACAAGTATTCACTTATATGCATGTCATTATTACGCAAATGGGCCGGTCTTAGTGCCCAACAAGCTTGCACTAAGCATAAAGCATGCTGTACTAGCTAGGACTAGGAAACATGCAGTTGCATATATACCTTTCTAGCCAGATGAAAGGGCACCGGGAAACAATGTTGCCGATCATATTCACTCGCCATATCGAACTCGGATGCTTACATGTTGCCGGGGTCTCCCTACAATCGCCTCAACTGGAGGCACGGGCAGGGGTACGCGGCTCTATGCGCTCGCGTTGTGTCCTCACTGGCTGAGTTCTTTTCGGGTTGACCCATGATGTATGATTTATGATTTTTTTAAAAAATGAAAAAAATATAATGATCTTTTATTATCTTTTCTAAACGATCAAAATAACTTTTTTGAAGCGACTTATCAGTTTACTGTCATTTAATTCATTTACACAAGCGCTTGTGTTATAACCAAAAATCACAAACCGCAGCTGCTAATGTGGCAATTGTTGTTTGTCTATTTTCAAGATGGGCAAGTTTACCTTGCAATCTGATGTTACAAATTTTTACAATTTTTGACTATCAATGAATATAAAAGTATTTAGAATGGCCTCGTGAGTTTTAGTATGATTAGAAAGTGAAAGTGTGAAATATATTTAGAATGGCTTCGTGAGTTTTAGCATGATTCGAAAGTGAAAATGTGAAATATAGAAGCACCTCCCTTTCATCAATTAGAACTAGTCGAATTCCCCACACAACCGCATGGCTACACACAATACATGTTTGTATTTGAAAATAAATTCATATTTATTATACAATTTTGATGCTCATAATTTAAAATATAGTTATATTTCTTATACAATTGTAGCAGTTCTAAGATACATCTGATTGATTGATCAGCACACCCATCAAAACATGATAATTTCTAACTCTTAATAACGTAATAGCTTCTTTTTCAATCATCTTAATAAATATAATAGATATGCCACAAAGGGCAAAATAACAAAAGTGCAACAAATCAATCCATCAATAAACTTGCATTGTGAAGACAATATTTTCCGATAAAATAGACTACCACAGAGAAGTAATCCTAAGCAACTAGGAGACAATCCCATGCGTTAGGAATGGGAATTGATGCTAGCTCCCACCAAAATGAAGCCTTCACCTATACATTACAAAGTCACGTGCGCTGTGTAGAGAGCGTTACTTGATGGGTCCAGAATGTATTGCACTACCACATCAGTTTTTCTACAGCAGCTGGGGTAAATTAAGGCTAAAAATGCCATGATGAATCCACCATCATTTGCGTCGAAATCACAAATGTAGTGTGCAAAGCACCACCAGTTCCAAAGGTATACATACCATCATGGATTCTGGTAGATAACTTGTTAGTCCAACAGATTGTTTGAGCTCTCTGCTTCACCTTTGAGACTTTCCTGGCTTGTCCAATAGAATCACTGAGCTACACATGGCATCAGTTACTAAGTCAAGGTAGGTGATCATGGTTTCTGATGCATCGTAGGTTGGCCCTGCAGTTTGTTTGAGCTCTCTGGTTCTACTTTCAAAGCACCTGGCTCGTCTATGGCCATCGAACTTGCATCAGTAGGCTACAGATGACAATCAACAAACAAAAAAGGAAAGCTTTGGTTAGTGTACGATCTAGGACAGTACTTTGTGAATATCTACTGGAGTTCTTGCAAGATTCTATGTTCAGATAAACAAAAGAACACTTCAGGGTTTGTTTTGAGGAACCTACTCCATCAGACACAGGATCTGTGTCCTCACATGCTCCGCAGCTCCTTTATTACCATCCTGCAGCATACAAATAAGGAACAAGAACATTACCAATGGAGAATGACACAGTATCTATAAAAAGTTCAGCTAAGATGGTAAATGAATCGCAGCCTTGCTAAAATTGCACCAACAAGCAAAAGCCTTCTCAGTAAAATATATAATACAGAATTTTAACAAGCACACAAAGAGAGTATTCGATATACATGGCCACATGGGAATTGCTAAATTGCATTAACATACACAGGTAGGTGGCACTTTAAATAAGAAATTATAATTATCAAACAGAACCACCATTACAACTAATTCCAATATAAAGTGCACAAACATGCATCAGAACATTTGAGAAACTTAACTTGCCAAAAACAACAGTCAGTCTAAAGCATCACATTCTGTACTGGGCCCTACATAGCCCTATTAGTCTTACAACTTAATTAGCATTAAGGACTAAGGTTGCTCCGACACTAACACCTAATACAGCCAGACAGGTATGGTACTAAACTACTAATACTTTTCCACACAAAAAAACACCAAAATAGGTAGACACTATATACAGTCATGACATATTTTTTTTTACTTCACTTCAGCTATTCTAATTCCTAATGTTTAATTTGAAAAATCGAACATACAAGATTCAGAAGTGTCAGTGCAACCAAGATTTAAATTCAAAATGATGCACATCATGAGACATCAACTCTACATGGATATCTTTGACAGCCAAAACTATATATTATGCTCTCTGAAGAAGGCATAAGATATAATGGCCATGCAGCAAGAGATAAACAGCAGAGTGTATTAGATAAGTATCACTGCTTACATGCCTCCTAGCATTTTATTATACACCAAAACAATTGTAACTTCTTGCATATATCATTACATCAATATGAATTAAAATAGAAAAGTACCTGATCTGTGGCTTCTGTTTCAGCGAATTCTCTCTTGACTCTCACATTCTGAACATTGCTCCTCCTACAAAGGAAAATAGCATACTTCAGAACACATAATACAATCAGCTGAAGTGATTGCTATAATCACCTGAATGTTTTGAGGAACCAAATAGAAACAAATACCTTCCCGAGTCCTCCAAAGGCTTGACATCATCCATTTCCACATCAGAATCAGCATGGTGTCTTCCATCAGGATCCTCTTGATCTTCATCTTGCTGTAGCGAACATAAATGCTACTTAGTCAAAATATGATGCATTCTTGTCATGTACTATGCTCTTTGTCAAAATATGATAAATTCTTGCTTTCTTATTTCCAGAACTACAACTATAGTCAATAAATATTGGTGATCACATCTAAAGCTACTACTTCCTAAAAATCGATATGTTGGGTGATGGCACATGGCTTGACTATTTTGCTCAGGTAGTCAGGTTAACATGGCAGCAAAAGACAATACAATAGCTCCTAGTTATGTATCGCTTGGTCTTTAGGCAACCCAACAAGTGAACAGAGATACAGTCTTGATATGGATATTTGACAATACTACTATGCTTTAAGGTTATTAATTGAATCACATCAGACAATTCACAATTGATTCCTCTGTAATGCAAAGTTCATTTGAACATTACGGAGATAATGCAAAGTGTTAGTATACAGTATAAAAGATTAATTACTTCAAATATGATCCAACCAGACACAACAAAGAACAAACTCTGCATAGGGTTCATACCATAACGCCTATCAAGCTTTAGCTCGTGCATGAAATTGTCTTGAAATGGGCAGATTTTTTAAAAATTCTCACATGCGCATAACTAATGGCTTATTGTTCCTTGACATACCAATGAACCTAACACAGACCATATACACAATAAACTGAAAGGAAATAAACAGAGAGGGCAAGAACAAAATGCAATTCACTACTTTCAGGCGCATGCATGCCATGCTAGAATGGATGAGCAGGCCAGGATTAGCAGGGACAGTATTTTGGTCATTTTCAAAAAAAAAGTGGGAAGTGTTAAGTTTCCAGCTACTTTCACTTTTGCGATGTTACTGGCGTTATATAGTAGTCACAACTTTGAAGTGTCATTTCTAATCTTACCCATTTTTCGGTCTTTGTTCTAATCATCCCAAACAAAGGATATCAAAGTTCCATCACCCGCTTCTCATTTTAGAACATAGTATCAAATAAATAGACCATCTACTAGCTTTTGCAGTTTTGCTAATCACTACACTTGTATTTATAACAGAAATTTGCATCTGTGTTTCTTGCTGTTTCCAGTGAAGAACAATTACCATAACCTGAGTCAGCATTTACCCTTCATACAGATGTTTATGCAGTATTGTTCACAGCAACTATACCAATGAAGGCTTTTATCCTTGTAGCTGATGTATTCTAGAGAATAAAAAGAGACAGCATATAGCCAAATTCTTGCTTATAATAGAATGCTCACCTCAGGTAACTCAGCCTCAGGAGGTCGCTCTTGAAATTGGACACTGGGAGCATGTCGGAGTTTTGAAAGATTATCGAGAAGTTTGGATCTTATATCATCCAATTGCTGGTGTGTGTTTTTGTTCTCCATGTTACTTGGTGCAACATGAAGAGTATAATCTGGACCAAAATACTCATAATACTCATTTGGAGGCATCTTGTCAGTGAGCTCATGACCAAGTGCAACTCCTGTCTGCTCGAGCATAGGGAAAAAGGACAATAAAAAAATTAAAAGAAGGGCGTAATTATTTGCATTGGTGAAGAATAAAAAACATGTCTGTAAAAAGCAATAGATGCTCAAACCAAGCATTTAAAAAAATCTGGGATAATCATAAGTTATATATTAATTGTCCAATTTAAGTGAACAAAAGTATAATCAATTGTCCATAGTAACAGCTTGAGTCTTGCGTTATATGATGGCTGGATCAGTTGAAAAATGCAAAGAAGCTAATACTTGAAGGGAAAAAATATTTGTTTCATACATAACTGAAAATATGCAGTTTTCCAAAAAGCGGGCACCTAGGCGCACCCTTGGGGCCACGATTCTGCCATGGTCAGCAGGCTAGGAGCTAGGCCCTATGCGGTGACTAGGCGGTCAAAGGTGCAGCCACATAATTTAAATTGCTCATTATGAGATATGAAGAATTCGAGATAGAGGGACATGTATTTTGGATGTTTGCTCTCTTGGAAAATAAGGTATGTTCAACTCTATCTGTTGCAACATGCAATTTGCCGCCTGCCTAGCGCTTTCTATAACAATGAAAAATATGAAGAGCCTATTTATTGTCTAATAATGAATAACCATAATTAACTTTGTGTGACATCTAATAAACTCAAAACACATTATGAGCATGTGTCCCAAATTAGGAAGACATAAACCAACACAAGTAACTACAATCTACAAAACGAGACAGCAACATGGTACTAACAAATTCTTATATCATGGTTATTGTGGCAACTGGAGGAAAAAAAACTATTCTACCTTGTGGTTCAGTTTACGATTTTCAGTTCCATTTTTTAAAACATTTATTTAAAATAGTGTGAATTCAATAACAAACTAATAAATCAAAACATAGTTATGTCATGTTATTATGTCAGAATTCCTCACAACGGAATTCAAAATTTGTTGAATTTTGAGCAGCAGCCTGGTAGATAAACTTTGAAGGTTTTGGAATTATATCTTTTTTTTGTACTTTTAGCTTGGGTATGATGGCTTTGAACTAATGATCAAGCATTCAAGCCAGAAACAGTAATGATGTGTAGCTATTGCTAATTTCATTACAGCAAGCAGATGTAGCTGTACATATGCATTTTTTTATAACGCACCATGTGGAGGAGTGAAACACTGAAACGGCAGTAGTGCCACAATGCCACTATAGCCCACGATTTAAAACATGTGTACCAATCAAATAAATGCGCTTTACAGATAGAAGGTTCATTTGGAGCCAAGAAGCATTATTGGGTGCAGAGTAAGTGGTGTGGCAACAAAAAGGGACAATGCATGCTCCCTAGAAAGAACTGATGTTCCTCACAATTGCCATTCTTGTGCCCAACATGCCATGGTGGTGGGTATACCATAAGTAAATGATGTTTTACGGGTTTGGTTTCAAACCCAGCTGTAGGCCATTTAGCTGATAGTTTAAAAAGAACCAAGATTTATAGCGACAACATATATGTACTTGAATGGGTGTGAATGGGTCATTAGCCATTTCTTAACATAACAACAGACGAAATAACAATGTACTTTCTTTGCACTAACAGCGTATGTAGAAGAAAAGGCAAGTGTACATAATGAATTATTTTACGTAAGTACTCATAAATGTCAATCACTTTGCCAAGCCAGTGTGTCCGTGGCGAATCATATACATGCTAGGCATAGTTTTTGACTTAATTAATTAGACAAGGCTACTAAAATAAATAGAATAATGCATAACACAAACAAAACGGACCAATAAAACATGCTTTTTCCATGAAATTCCCTGTTGCATACCTCATAGCACCAGCATCGTGCAACATTTCTTATGGTATACCCACCACCACCAAGCAGCAACAGCGGGACATTGAAGGACCTCATGAATCTCACACACTCCGCGTGTCCCCTAATGGATAGGTTGAAGCAACCCAACCTGTCGCCCGATAAGGAATCTGCACCGCACTGGAGCACCACCGCACCAGGGCGGAAAACCTCCATCACCTTGCCCATGATGGGCTTGAACAAGGACTGGTAGCTCTCGTCATCGATACCATCATCCAATGGGACATTCAGGGAGTAATACTTCCCCTTGGAGTGCCCAACATCACGAATGTCCCCCGTCCCCGGGAAATAATCCCCAAATTTGTGGAACGAGACTGTCATCACCCTGTCCGTGGTGTAAAACGCCTCCTCCACGCCGTCCCCATGGTGGATATCTATATCCACATAAAGAACACGCTGCAAATGCAAAATATTTGCCAGGTTAGAAAACAGAATTTCGCAAAATTAAAGCAAACAAGGGTGACAGATGACATGATACAGCAGTTACCTGGTGGTGCTTGAGGAGCTCGAGGATGGCGAGAACGATGTCGTTGACGTAGCAGAAGCCGGAAGCCTCGCACTTCTTGGCGTGGTGGAGGCCGCCGGCCCAGTTGATGGCGATGTCGTGGCCGTGGTTGAGCTTGACGGCGCCGCCGACGGAGCCCCCCGCGTAGGTCTGGCAGAAGTTGTAGAGGCCGTCGAAGACGGGGCAGTCCTCGCCGACGTTGAAGCGCTTGAGCGCGCGGATCTGGTCCTGCTGCGTCTCGGGGGTGACGGAGCGGAGGAAGGAGACGTAGTCGTCGGCGTGGAAGCGGCAGAGGTCCCGGTCGCGGGCGGGGTGCGGCTTGAGCACCTGCATCTGGTCGAGGAGGCCGTAGTGGGCGAGCAGCGCGTGGGTCATGCGGATGCGGTGCGGCTTCATCGGGTGGCCCTGGCCGTAGTAGTAGTTGCCGACCTCCGCGTCGTAGAAGTAGCAGACGCGGCGCTTCGCGCCGTCCGTGCCGGAGGTGGGCAGAGAGTTGCCGCCGCCGCCGACCGACGCGTCCATCGCGGCGGAGCGGAGGCGATTTCTCTGGGTGTTTGGGTTTGGGTTTCGGCTCTCGGCGGCGTTTTGAGTTTTGGGGGTGGAGAGGCGGAGGGGTCGAGATGGGGGAATCTAGGGACGTGTATATACTAGACTGCGAGGAAGTTTTTTCGATTTTTCGCTATCCTGCGGCCGCTGGATCACCGAGAGACTCAACACAAGCCGTTCGATGCAACGAGACAGAAGCCCACGCATGTCCACTACTTTGGCATCAGTTGAGCAAAGTCCCCTCCCACAACGAAAGATTTTGCTGTATAATGGTGGCACAAAACGATTTACGAGCCAATCAGACACACGACGAAGACACTATAGCATTATAGACAAAACACTGTAGCACTGTAGAAAAATACTATAGCACAAAATAATTTGTGTAACAAGTCAATAAGACGTGCAGATCCACTATTGGCTCCCTGTCATCAGCAGGTACAACTCCATAGAGATCAACGCCTTATCCTCTTCGAACCTCATCCCGAATGGCTCCACAATCATCCCTCCTCCGCATCCAACACCGAGGAAGTGTGAGACGGAGACGCCATAGAGCTTGTCAGCGAAGCCACCACAGGAAATACCATGGAGCTCGTTGGGGAATCGGTACACACAGGAGAGGTTGTGAAGCTCTCCAACGACGGCATGGATACAGCCGAGCAAGACAGAGATGAGGGGGGAGGAGGGGAAGTTGGTGATGGCGCCGGGCCCATGGAGGCGGAGCGTAGTGGAGTTGTGGACGGAGATGGCCTCCTCAACGGTATCGAATGTGCCGAGCCAGAGGCGCCTCCCTAGGTTGGGGTTGCAGATCTCCGCCGCCCACTTTTCCCACGGCCGACGCCACACGCCACGGAGCCGCTCCTCCCAGCCTCCCCATCCGCTATATTTGTATCTCAAGTTCAAGGAGGCTAAGAAAAATACGCAGTAAGCTATATAAGTGCATCTACATGGCACATGGAACCCAGAAACAGATTTAACAAACAGTACCAACATAAAGTGCTACGCAATGGTACCTGACGATGCTTTGGTGTGTTAGAACCAGAGACCCTGCACATTATACTGAGCCTTTTCCTTTGCTGTTTGGTGTGAGGTGAACGCCATTAATCATGGATAACAATCCAAAATATTCCCGGTCTTCATCGAAACGACCGCAGATTCTGCAGGTGCGCGGCGCGCTTGCAACGACAGCGCAGTTCTTCAAGAACCTTTCTTGCATTAGCATCCGAACGAATTTCTTTTAGTAATCAATTTTTTATTCAAAATTATAAAAATACACTTATGAATCGATTTTTTTTACACTTTTGATCTCATATCATCCAACTGTTGAGCGACTTAGACTAGTCATCCAACGGTTGAGTGACATATGGCCAAATCGTCTAACGGTTGGGCGACTTGACCATGTCGCTTGAGCGACTTTAGCACGTGTCGCTCAACAGTTGAACGATAATCCTCTAGTCGTCCAACCGTTGGGCGATTGTGAAAAAATATGTAATTATTTGTTAATCCGATAGAAATAATTGTGGGGTAAATAACAATTGTTGTAGGCAGGTAACATTTAGCAAATCTTGTTTGTAAATTATTTTTTAAAAAAGGGCAGATATTATCGGCTGATCCATTTGTGATTTTCGTAGATTGTGAATGATACGAAGGGCCTGTTTGTTTCAGCTGTAGATTCTGAGTAGTTAGCTGGTCTGAGTAGCTAGCTGGAGATTCTGAGTAGCTGGCTAGTCTGAGTAGCAGCTGGTCTGAGTAGCTAGCCTGTTTGGCATCCTGGATTCTAGCTGTGCAGCTGGTATCCTGATAGATGTATTGACTGCCTTAGGGGAGTTGATGTCCTGACTATATATTGATGTCCTCTGTTAATATGGTTGTTTTTATTTTTTATAGAAATATTTATGAAATAACTTAATTGTACTAAGCTAAGAACAACAGAGCGCATCGCCAAAATCACTCGTTGCATTGTGTATGTTTTTTATTTTCTTTTCAACACGGTTGTACTTAACTACGAAATTTCAATATTTTTTTATTGAGGCGGTTAGTGAAAATGAAGTAGAAAGCAAAGACCATTCGTTGCATCTCTAATTGCTGTAAATACACATGATTTCCGTGAAAGATGCAATAACCAGAAGGGATTGGTAATTGCTATAAAGAAATCCAAGAACTCCATGAACACACAACAATCATGAAAAGCCCCAAAATTTCAAAATCCAAAAATTTTGTGATTTTTGCTACTTTTTGGGTGAATTTCGGAAACTTTCCTTTTTGGGAAAGTTTTCCCTGCTCCGCTTCCTTCTGGGCGGGCGCCTTATTTTCTCTCCGCGCCCGCTCCTGCCGCTTTCCTCGCTGCCGGCCTCTCGCGCGACGCCTCCTCCTCTCTGGCGCCCACGCTCCCGCTTCTCTCGCGCCCCGCGCCTCGGATCCTCCTCCGCGCTGCCTCGACCGCTTCGCTCGACCGCAGCACCTCGCGCCACGCTGCCGCCCGCTCGCGGCCGACCCCACCTGGCGCCCCGCCTTCCCTTCTCCGCGCGACGCCTCCCGCTCGCCGTAGCTCACCGCCTCTCCCGCCCCGTCGCCATTATCGCGACGCGCGCCGGCCACGCCGATCGCGCGGAGGAGACGCCCAACAGCCTCCGTCACTCTCTGACCCCAGCGCCCGCCTGCCTTCTCCCGAAGGACCCCTCCTCCACTCGGGTATAAATACCCCTTCCGGCCCCTCCTCTCCTTTGCTTCCCGAGCACCCCATTCACCTCCCACCGCCCCACCACCTCCCGAGCGCCCGATCGGGCCCCGTCGCTCGTAGCGCCACCGCGGCGTCTCCCGCGCGGCCGCCCCAGCACCAATCTCCCCTCCCTTTCCCCATTCTTCAATTGCTCCCGCTGAGAGCATCTCCTCCCCTCCCTAATCACCGTGGTGCCATTGTTTGGACAGGTGCTCGTCCGAGGAACGCCACCGCCGAAGCTCATCCCCGGCCGTCGCACCTCTCCCGTGGGCGGCTCACCTCGCCGCCTCCCGGCTCCCGCGCGCCATCGCCAATGTGAGCCCGTGACCTCCTTCCCGTAGCCGCGCCGATTGGGCTATCTCGCCGCCGGCGACCTCCTCACCTCCGAACACCCAAATCTCCCTTCTCGTCCCCGTCCTCTTCGTTGTTCCTCGCCTCCCGGTGCCCAAAATGGGTTCCCCTTGTCAAGGAGCACCCAGAGGAGCCCTCCCCGGCCATCGGGGGCCATCGCCGTGGCCGGAGCGTCGTAGCTCCGCCACCCCCCTTTTCTATGTCGCCCCGCCCGGCTGGAGGTAGACGACGACCGACGTGGCCTCCTCCCCTCCGTCGATCCCGCCCAGCGCCATTTAACGGAGGCCGCTCGATCTCCCATACCGTTCGCCCGTCACGTTTCTCCGCCGCTCGATCCTCATAAACACCGCCTCCTCCGTTGGATCTCTCCCGCACCGCCGCGCCGTCCCATCCGCCGCCCACCCGAGCCACGCGTCGCTCATCCGAGCCGCGTGGCGCTGCGCGGCGTGGGCCGAAGTCGGCTCGCTCGCCGCGCCGCGCGCTGCTGTCTGCGCTCGCGCCGCCGCCAGCAGCAGCATGGCTGGCCTCCGCCGCGCGGACCACACAAAGCAGGCCGCATCAGAGCAAAGCGGCCGCCGCATCGTTCATCAATTTCAGAGGATTTATCAATTTCAAAATGCGGAAAATCCAAATAAATCCTAGAAAATCACAAAAATTCCAAAATTCTCAAATTTCACCACTTTGCTCCAAATAATATTCCAGACCCATTGGTGACATCCATTTCCACAGATTCATCCCAAATAAATTCCTAAAATTCCTCATTTAGAGATTTATGCATTTTATTCCTTTTAATTAGATTATTTTTCCTCGCTTGTTTAGTTGCAAGCCGGATTTACTTATTTTAATTGTTTGCGCTAGTGTCGGAGATCCCGGAAGCCCAGGAGCAGACTCAGGACCCGGTGCTTCTACGTTCGAGCTCGCTGAGATCATCCGGATTGACGGCAAGTCTCAAATCCTTTGATCATGTTGTATCCCATGATGTTTAATTATGTTAATATGTTATTTGCATTGAGCTAGTTCTGAAATGTTAGTTCAAAATAAAATAAAATGTTTAGAATGACATGTTATGTAGTTAAACCTACCACCGACAAATGACATGTTAAACTTGTAGCCATACCTTTGTTAACCCTAGAATAATTATATGTTAATCTAGATAATTGTAGGCTGCTATTACCATGCAAAGTCTTACACTAATAAGGTTGTGGCTGCGGGCCAATAGGTTTTGCAAACCCGACTCTAGGGTAGGGTGGTATGGGACACCGTGCCCTAGAGCGGAGAGTGCATGCGTGCACGAGGTAGGGTAAGGGGTTGTGGTGCTTCATGAGAGGCGGTTTCGCCACTCTTACCCTAGGTTTGAGGTTAGGGTGAGGCGGGTTGTGGTGCGCCATGAGACGGTTTCGCCACCGCTACCCTAGGTTGGGTCGCGGGCTCGCGAGGTTGCGGACCATGTGAAAATATAAGGATCGAAACCCTTACGCCGAGCAAATGTCACGAATCGCTCAACCACAGGAGTTGACTTGTCAACACCGGTCTAGTAGCTGCCCAACTCGATTGAAACTCTACAGGTGTGGAGGAGGAGGAGGATTAGCAGTGAGGTTAGGTAGGCCAAGCTACGGTGCCTAACAACGGTAGAGAGTTCACTCGGCGGACACTGTCTTCTCTTGTGTGTGTGTGCGCGCGCGTGTGTGTGTGAGTCCAGACCCGAGTGAATTCTACCGGGTAGAGCCTATATAAAGAGTTGAGCAGTCAAACGACCTGGCTTTCTTAACTCTTTAGCGGGAGTTAAGGGATCGTGTGGGTAAAGCCGAGCAAACTCGCAGAGTCAAATAAATGGTATTCGAATACGCCGTGCTCTGTTATTGGAGTGTGTCACTTGGTGATTCCCTGAAGCTTAAGTAGTTTTGTACATGCTTTAACTGGATTAGTTGGTTAATGAACTCTTCATGAAAAACCCCTGAGATCTTAAGAAGTAAGTTTTGGGGTCCGTTTTATAAAATGTTTGCAAATAAAACTGCATCCACCAAATGTAATAAACCAAGTATACTCCCTTCCTTTGATATTCCGTGCATGTAGTAAGATAGAGTCCCTTTGGGACTTGCTGAGCCGGTTGTTTGGCTCATGGCTTGCTTAATCCACTCTTTAGAGGATCAAGACGAAGGTGAGGGCCTCCCCGTTGAAGAAGCCCCAGAAGATCTTTTCTTCGACGAGGACCCTTGGCTGTAGGTCTCCGCCGCGCTCAAAGCAGATTCTGGAAGTCTTTTGTAATGTAATTATACTTTGGGCTTGCACGCCCCGCTGTAAAAACTGGATGTTAATCCTTATGTCAAATATATGCTGGACTTTTGTTGTAAGCATGCAATGGTATACTTTTGCGCGACACTCCATAACTGTTCATGCGTGAATAGTTATGGAATGTCAGAACCGCAGACGCTCGAAACGGGCGTTATAAGAAGTGGTATCGAGCGTGCTCTTTGATCGTGAGGTTGAGACCTAAGGCAGTCTAGGAAGCGATTATATCGCAAAACTTAATTTAAGCCATAAAAAGGGTTTACGAAAAATATAAGTATTATTGCTGTCTTTTCCTCTCTTGCTGCTACCTTATCTATCTTAGTTTACTTCTGCTTAAGTTTTACTTTGGCAAAATGTTTACTGTCTTACTTGTCTAGCTTCAAAATTTCGTTTCTCGGCAGCTGGAGGAGTCGCCGTTGTTCGCTAGTCTAGACTGACCCGGAGTTGTAATAGTGCTTTTGTAATGTAAAGCAGGTGTATTCATGGACCCTAAGTGGTCTGTGTACCACTTGCATATTGTAAATGTATGTTCGTTGTCCTTGTATTTTGTTTGCTTAATTATCGGTAATCCTCGTATTCAAAGCTTTCTCTCCCGCCCCTTTCGCTCTTGTTCTTGCCTTATTTGCCCTATACTTACCTTGTAATTCGATGTCTTACTTATCTATTCTTGGTTGCCAAAGCCATTGCAAAGCTAACCTCAAGTTCCCAATCAACAGATGGATCCGGCAGAGCGATGGGTCGACACCGGTAGGTGGTGCACCGCCACCGACTGCAACACACTTGCCAATGTTATTGCAATGTTAGAACGTAATCGATATCAAGGGAGCAGAATATATTACGAGTGTTGGATCAACAGCCGATTGATTGAACAGATCGCGCGGATCTCCGGAGTGCAGGTGGAGGCAATGTTCCTCGGGATGGTGCTCCAATTTCCACCCGATGGAATGACTTTCTAAAACACGCCCACCCACTTTGTCCACAACCGCCGATCCTATGGTTGCTGAAGATTGGTGGTAGATGTGGAGAGAAAACTTGGTATGCGGTGTGGACGATAAAGAGAAAGTGCTATATGCATCCCACGATTCTGTGGCAAGAATGACTTGGTGGATCAACTATCGCACACTCCAAAACAGAGAGATTAGTTGGGAAGATTTTTCCAAGGCCTTCCGTAAGGCGCACATCCCTGATGGCATTATGGAAGCAAAGCGCCGGGAATTTTTGGTGCTTAAACAAGGTGGTCGTACTGTAATGGAGTATTTGCACCAGTTTAACCACCTCTCCAGATTCGCCCCCGAGGATGTTGACAATGAAGGCAAGAAGATGAGCAAGTTTTAGTGTGGTTACAAAGATCCTTGAGGTTTCATATTTCAGCTTTGAAGTTCAAAGACTTGAATGATATGGTAGATAGCCTGATCATTTCAGAAGAGGCTAGAGGTGAGATGGAAGACTACAGAAAGCGCAAGGCAGCACATAAATCACAGTCATCTTCACACCATGCACAACGAGCCAAGACATCGGGATCTTCCTCATATCGATCACCATCCTCACGGCAGTATGTGATGATGCCGAAGAACCAATCCGACCAGACCCAGCAGTATGCTTCCCCTCTACCATTGGCTCTTAAGTGTCCCACTTGTGGTGGGAATCACCTAGCTAGTAGCTGCCCACGGAGATCAAATGCATGCTTCCATTGCGGAGAAATTGGGCACTCAGAGATCAATGTCCCGAAAGAACTTGCCATCGATCTTTGCAAGACCGCAAGTCCGAATAAGCAAAGAAGAAGAAAACAAGACACAGTCAAGCCCTAGCACTCCCAAGGGAGGCTATCTGCAGATCAAGGCAGCAGGACCCCAATCTCCAGCAGGCACAGCCAACTTCACATCTACAGGCAGAGGTAGAGGCCGCACCAGATCCACCTTCTATGCGAGGGTGAACCATGTGTCAGCAGAAGACGCAGCTGGAGCTAGCGATATCATTGCTGGTATGTTTCCAATCAACTCCATACCTGCATTGGTTTTGTTTGATCCTGGTGCAACGCATTCATTTATTTCGAAGAGTTTTGCTTCAAGAAATCAGTTACCTTCTGTTACATTGCCAAGACCTTATGTGGTTGAAACCCCTGGGGTTAGGATGGAGTCCCACAGAGGGTGTGCGGGACTTAGCATAAAAATCCAAGGGGTAGACTTTAAAGCAGATTTTCTGCAGCTAGATATGTCAGGGTTAGATGCCATTCTGGGCATGAATTGGTTAGCAAAGAACAAAGGCAAGGTAGACTGTGAGGCCAAAACAGTATCCCTAGTCAATCTTGAAGGACAAAGAGTGGTAGTAGAGACAGATCGAAAAGTACTGAAAGATGCCAAGAAATGTATGATCAACATGATAGCAGCCACACCTAATCAAGTGCCAGTAGTGCAAGAGTACCCTGATGTATTCCCAGAAGAATTGCCAGGCAGACCTCCTGAAAGACAAGTAGAACTTGCTATAGAATTGGTGCCTGGTACCAAGCCGATTGCCAAGCACCAGTACAGGATGTTAGCCAGTGTGATGAAAGAACTGAAGAAGCAGTTAGATGAACTCTTAGAAAAAGAATTCATTCGACCAAGTGTTTCACCTTGGTCAGCCCCAGTCCTGTTTATGAAAAAGAAGAATGGAGAATTAAGGATGTGTGTTGATTACAGAGGCTTGAATATCGTCACAATCAAGAACAAGTATCCCCTTCCAAGGATTGATGACCTGTTTGATCAACTCAAGGGTGCCAAAGTATTCTCCAAGATCGACTTGCGCTCGGGTTATCATCAGCTCAAGGTCCGAGAGCAAGATCGAGAGAAGACAGCCTTCATTACCAGATATGGATTATTCGAGTTCACGATCGTTCCCTTCGGTCTAACCAATGCGCCAGCTTATTTCATGAATCTTATGAATCTGGTGCATATGGACCAATTGGATCGGTTTGTGATTGTCTTCATTGATGATATCCTGATTTACTCCAAGAGTGAGGAAGAGCACAAACAACATTTGCACATGGTACTGTCAAGACTGAGAGAACATCAACTATATGCAAAGTTTGACAAGTGTAGTTTCTGGCTGAAAGAAGTTGCTTTCTTGGGTCACATTATATCTGAAGATGGAGTGAAGGTCGATCCAGAAAAGATTTCAGCAGTTATGGAATGGAAACAACCCAAGACCATGACTGAAGTAAGGAGTTTCCTTGGATTGGCGGGCTATTATCGCCGATTCATAGAAGGCTTCTCAAAAATTTCTCGACCACTCACTCAGCTATTGAAGAAGGACAAGCCATTCACGTGGACAGATGCATGTGAGGAAAGTTTTCAGATGCTGAAGACCAAATTGACAACCGCGCCAATTCTGATTCTCCCCAATTCAGAAAAAGAGTTTCAAATTTATTGTGATGCTTCAAAGCAAGACTTAGGTTGTGTGCTGATGCAAGATGGAAAAGTTGTTGCCTATGCGTCAAGACAATTGAAGCCGCATGAGGAGAACTACCCCACACACGATTTGGAGCTAGCAGCTGTGGTGCATGCCCTCAAAATCTGGCGGCACTACCTGCTAGAAAATCGTTGTGAGGTATTCTCAGATCACAAGAGTTTGAAGTACCTGTTTACACAGCCAGAATTGATATATGAGATAGCGAAGATGGTTAGAGTTGATAAAAGATTATGACATTGAGCTCCAATATCACCCGGGCAAGGCAAATGTGGTTGCTGATGCCCTTAGCCGTAAAGCTCGTCCAAGCAAAGTCAGTCAATCAGAGTACCCGCCAGAGTTGCAGAGAGATATACTACAGCTGAACTTGGTGATCACAGAACAAGGTGAAGAAGCAGCATTAGAGATTCGACCACTACTGACAGATCAGATTAAAGCAGCCCAGGATGAAGATGAAGAGATTCAAAAATTGAAAAAGGATATTCCAGAAGGAAATTCATCAGAGTATGCGATAGACGAGCATGGAATCCTTACCTTCCGTGGTCGCTATTGCATACCCGACAAGAAGGAGTTGAGGGAGTTGATCTTAGCTGAAGCCCATTCCTCTCAATTTTCAATTCATCCAGGAGGCACAAAGATGTACCAAGACTTGAAGAAACAATATTGGTGGAACCAGATGAAGAAAGAAGTGGCAGAGTATGTAGCTAAATGTGATGTCTGCCAGCAGATCAAGATAGACTATCAAAAACTGTCACATCCCAAAAATTTGCTTTCTTGAAAACTTTAAATTCAAATTAATTATTTTAAAGTAATTGAAGTTTATATGGCTCTTATTGGATTTTCTCGAATTTCTGAATTTAAAACCTATTTTTAAAAGTTAAAAGTAATTAAAAATATAAAATTAAATGCCAACAGTAGTTGGAAATAATTTTATTTAGTCCAAAATGTGTCCAGAGCTTCGTGAATTTTTCTGGAATTTTGGAGGTATTCTCATATTTTTCTCGAGGCCTAAATAATTTCCTAGCCTTTTCTCGAAAATCAAAATCAAATTCGGAAAATAAAACCCTCCTTTTCTCTCCGACGACGCGTGGACGGACCAGATCGCCACGCCGCCGCTCGGCCGATCCAGCCGCTCTCCCTCTCTCTCGCTGCCAAGTGGGCGGCCCGTCGCCGACCCCCTTCCTCCTCCTCGCCCGACGCGCGTGACGGCCGGATGAGCCGCGTCTTCGCGCCCGGCCTCAATCCACCGCTCCCTCCCACTTAAGCCATCCCGCCGTCCGATCTTCTCTCCAAGCCACGTGGCCGCCATCCGCACAACGCGCTCGCTCGCCGATCGCGGCCCCGCAGTCGATTCTGCTGTCTCGCGCGGGCGCCGGACTCTTTCCCCTTTCTCTCTCTCCCGAAGAATCCGGCGATCAAATCCTACCTGCACTCGGCCTCTTTCTTCGAATTGGACGCGGATTCGAACTCCCGGGGAGATAAGCGCCTTATCCCCTAAAAACCCGGAGCTCCGCGTTGCCTCCGACGGCTTATCCCAAATTTGAATCAACCCCGGCCGTCGACTTCGGCGAGGAATTCCCGCCGCCTCTCTCCCCAAGCTCTATAAATAGCCCTCGGCCTTCGCCTCCCGCACCACCTCTCAAAGACCTCCGCCCATCTCTCGAGCCCCGAGCGCCGCCAAGGCCGCGATTTCCGTGCGCGCGCTGTAAAGAGCTCCGGCGAGCAATCGCCGCCGCCTCGGTGAATCGCAGAGCTCACCGCCGCCGCCCGAGCTTCCTCGCGTCCGTGCGGTCCTCCCGACACTCGGCCACCTCTTTCCGCCGCCGAGCGCCGCCGCACCGAGCACCCGAGCCGTCTCCGCCGCTCCTCGCCGCCGCCGTCTCCGTTCATCCTCGACTCGCCAACCTCCACCGAAAGCCCTTCGCGCGGAGATTGCACCCACGCACCGCCCGAGCACCCCGGCCTCGCCGCCGGCGCCGCCGCCTCGACCATCGCTGCCGGGCCACCCAAGGTATCCTCAAAGGGATTTGTTGCCCTCTCGGGTAGGCAAAGCCTCCTCCCCAGTTAACAGAGCGCGCTCAACTCCCCGCGCGCTCGAGCCCTCGGCTCCGCTACCGGGTTGAGTTTTTCGGTTAATTCGCGATCGACAAGTGGGTCCCACCCGTCGGCCGACCGCCGTCTGTGCGGGCCATCGCCGCCCGGGTCCCACTCGTCTGCCAAGACATCGACAAGTGGGTCCAGTCCCGATGGGTCCCACCGCCGCTGACCAAGGCAGATGAGGTCATCGACAGAGGGTCCCACATGTCGCTGACCGCAGAGGGTCTACTGCTGATGGGTCCCACCTGTCGAGCTCTCGGAATTAAAATAAAAGATTAAAATTGAATATTCCAGTGGGTCCCACCTGTCGAAATTTCTTAATTTCTGGATTTATTCAAATTGAAAACTTCAAACAATCATAACTTTCTCATTTCAACTCCAAATTCGGCCATTCAAATTTCTAAATTCAGCTAAAATCATGATCTATCCAAATATGGCCTCTGTTGAATTTTTGGATTTTATTTGAATTTCGTGTGTATTTATTTGCTTTGTTTGCTTCGTCTTTTATCGCGAGATTCCAACGTTGTCGACGATCCTCTTCACAAAGAAGAAGAAGACCTAAACCCCGCAAGAAGGCAAGTCTCCTTTGATCATCTTGAACCCATGATTTTGAAATGTTTTTAAATAATTTAAATTATGTGCATTGCTATTTACATTAAACCTTAGTTCAAATCTTAAGGTGTTAGCTAATCCAACTTTGTTATACCCTCCTTCGAGATTGAATGCCATGTACCATTGTAACCCTAGAAGTTTCCTTTGTCTCATTAATGAGATTATTATAACCACTTGTGAATAGTAGTCCAGTAGTATAATGCTTAGTCATGCTATCTAATACATTGGAAATTCTTGAAAATGGGAAATTATGGTTTATGAAACCTTTGTGTTTATAAATGTAGTGGTAATTGAGTTGCCACGATCTTTTAAAATAAAATAAAATGTGAAAGTTGGTTTAGATTAGGTGGATGGTTGGTTTGGCTTGGTGCATTCGCACGAGATCTTGTTAAGTGTATGTTCCACCTAGTCAATTAAGGATCGACGCTTGTGTTTGTCCGCATCGAGCATTAACCGCATAACCACAAGTCTATATGGGTACGACCTAGCCGACTAACTTATGATAGTCTAGTTTAGGTGCCACCGTGGAAAGTGGGTGCCGAGGATGGACGGTTATTCACAAGTGAGGGACAGATTTATCAGACTCATATGGCGCAAGAGGGGCTTCTGTTCGGGCGGTTAGCCTACTGCGGTGAAACCTCGGCGGGTGGTATCTAGCTAGATTAGAGTAAGGTAAAGGCTTTGTGATATTTTATCCGGGTCTCATGCCAAAGGAAGCGTGTTGACTTTTAGGATAATTTATCTCTTGTGGGTAAAGTTGTACAACCTCTGCAGAGTGTAAACTATTCGAATAGCCGTGCCCACGGTCAAGGCGGCAAGGAATGCATTCACATGGTAGATTTCTGGTTTTGGTTTTAAATGAAAGTTTTTGTATTCGAGAGTGGAAGGGAACTCTTGGAAGGAATCTGGCGGATGGAGCAGAGAGGGTGGATGGAACCCAAGTATTGAACTTGGTCGATAGATGAATTAACTAGTGTTGGTAGATGGAACCTCACTAGAGAATTAATGATAGTTCTGTTAAAACAATTACTTTGCCAAATTGATGCCTTCAAAATAATTAGTAGTAATTGAAAGTAAAATATTGCTTTGTGCAAAAGAGCCATATAGCCTTCCTTTGTCAAGCCTTGCATCTATGCATTTTTCCCAAGACTTATGAGTACTTTATGTACTCACATGCTACACTCAAAAATAAATCTCAGAGGAAGTTGAAGCTCAAGAAGGGGACTACGACTCATCGCATCGCTTGTGGTTGTGATGGTTTCTTCCCGAGGAATAGGTCGCGCTTTCCCACCCATTGCCCGTGGCGTATTGATGGGTCGTCGTCAAGTTTATTTTGCTTCCGCTTAATTCTCATGTGCGAGGTTGAAACCTCGGATGTAATAAGGAGACCTTCGGTCCGTACTCTTATTTATTGTAATAAATCGTTGATGGTGATGTTTTCCATTCTGCTTAACCGTACACTAGCTTTGATCCGGGACTAGTGCAAGAATACACGAGGGTCCGGTTTGAAATCCGGCCCGGCAGAGATGGTATCGAGCCTATTTGATCAGAGGACGTGACCTAGCTTAGGAATGGCAAAACCATAAGGACTTATATTTATAAAAACAATATATTAAAAATTTATAAGCTTCTTTGCTTCCACTCTCTTCTTACTTAGTATCTCGCTCTTGTCTCTACATTCCTTGTAAAACTTTTTACTAATCTTTTCTTTTATTCAACTTTGTAGATGGCCGCCTCGTGGGACTACTACTCACATGGAGAGGATGCCGAGATTTCGCTAGCCTTCTCCGGCAGTTGATGCAGTGCTTGAGTACCGTCACCGCCCATTTTCGGGGACGGAAGACACGGATCTGGATCGAGACTTGTGGTCGATGGAGGTATTCTGTATGCACGGGATGTGGAATTCAACTCCCAAAATACCCCATCAAGCACCCTCGGTCCCATTGTTTGACGCTGTCCAGATGCAAGACGCCTCGCCATTGACGAAGTTGTGCCATTTGCACAAGGATGCTGTACATCGTCCCCCTTTGCTTCTTCATCAACCTCGCCAGACAGAGGTATCCAGATCCATTTGACATTCCAGCTTGACGACCTCGACTTTAACATCGTGCAGCTCACCCAGCGATGGCGCCACCTACGCAAGAGCTCAGAGGAGATTGACAACTCGGATGCTTTCACTTCCAGCTATCAAGACTCGACACTCTTCGCGCACAGCTTCTTCGGGACCAGACGGACGAGTTTGACCGAGACGCCTCAAAGCATGTACTCAGACTACACGCCGTCTTCGCAGCATCCGCCTACCGTCCCCAACAACCGCGCACCATTGCGACCAGGACTTCGTACGTGCTCACAAAGACGCAAGAAGGTGCACCGCCCCGCCCGCCACCCGTCATCACTCAAGAGGCGCAGCCTTTCTCCTTCGCTCGCTCGATCGCGCGCCGCAACCGCCCTCGACCGCTTGTGATTGTTCACGCATCACGCCAATGAGCACGAGGAACCGTAAGAAGAACCAGAGGAGGAGCCAGAAGAAGAAGAGTATGAGGAGGACCCAGAGGAGCGCGTCTTTGGAGAGGATTAGTAGTCTTTTGAGTCAGTAGTACCCAAATAATGCCCACGTTATTAGAACGCTTTTATTATGCTTGGTGTGCTAGATGGATTGTACTAAGCCTAAGTGCACTGTGGTACAGCCATTCTTAAAACTAGTTTGATTTCAATAAAGGTTCTTTCGCTTTAGTTGAATGATTGTTTCTTTCTTGTGTGTTGGCTTGGGATGTGACTTAATCTCCCTAAATCTCTTACCTTTGCTATTTCCCTCTTACCTTATGCTAACTCAAACCGCTCGGATGGTGAACACAAGGAGCAACCCTGACAACAGCCGTGATGCCAACCCTCAGCCTGAGAACAACATTCCACCACCCCCTGCTCAAGCCCCCAGCTTGGAGCAGATGATGGCCATGCAACTGCAGCTTCTTCAAGCTTTAGCTCAAAACCAAGTGCAAGAAGCTCGCAGCACCCAACCAAGCTCCCAGCCTAGGATGGGAGAATTTATGAGAACAAGGCCTCCTACTTTTGTTGGTTCAAGTGGATCCAATGGAGGCAGATGATTGGATCAAGGATGTGGAAAGGAAGCTGGTCCTAGCCCAATGCAATGACAATGAGAAGGTGTTATATGCTGCCCACCAACTCAAGGGAACCGCTGCAAATTGGTGGGAGAATTATCGCGCCGCCCATCAAATGCGCAAGCTATCGCATGGGATGAATTTAAGGAAGCTTTCAGATCGCGCATATTCCTACGGAATAATGGACATGAAGAAGAGAGAGTTCTACCACTGCAACAAGGAACCTTAGCGTTCCGAATACTGAACAAATTCACCCAACTATACTGTATGTGTCCAAGAGATCACATCGGAGGCAACGAAGATCCGGAGGTTCATGCAAGGACTCGACCCCAACCTCAAGGTGCAGCTAGTGTCGAATGATTTTCCAACCTTCCAACACATGGTGAACAAGGCCTTTGTACAAGAAGATGCTCAACGCCAATCGATGAAAGTAGGAAGAGAAAATTTCAAGCTCGGCAGGTGCGAGTGGTTCCCGATTCCGCCCTAACCCACCTCGGCCCATAGAACCTCGTAACCAATTGTGCCAAGGACTCCATTCACGGACTCGCCCAAACTCACAAGTTCCCGAACGGGCAATGGTGTTCAACCCCAGCAGAGCCGGACTTCAGCAGCAGGAGTGCAGTGCTTCAACTGCAAGAACATGGGGCATTATGCTAGCAACTGTCCCCAGAAGCGCCCAGCTGTGACCCCAGTCCGCTTCAATTTGGGAACGACACCAAAGACGAACTCCAAATGCAGGACAAGGCCGTGGGACCCTCGACTCAAGGGCTCCACAAGTGGTGAGCAGAGGACATCTCAACCATGTGACCGCGAAGCGACCGTGATGCACTGACGTAGTTTTGGGTAAGTTCCTTGTCAACTCGGCACCAGATCAAGATTATTTGATTCTGGAGCTTCGCATTCTTTTGTGTCAAAAGATTTTGTTGAAAAATATAATTGGGATGTGCGTAAACTAAAGACCCCTATGCTAGTCCAATCCCCTGGAAAGGAAATGAGGACTAACACAGTTTGCCCTAGTGCAACTGTGGATATCAATGGAGTTAGATTTCTAGCGAATCTTATCATAATAGATTCCAAGAGTCTAGATGTGATACTTGGAATGGATTGGTTAACTAAGTATAAAGGGCAGATAGATTGTGCCGATCGAGCGGTTACGGTTACCAACTCGGACGGAATCCAAGTAAGATATAAGTCAAACACCTCTTCCCAGAATAGGTGTGGATTGAATAGTGTGAGGGGAGTAGCCTTGGAAAAGGTACCTATTGTAAGTGAGTACCCTGATGTATTCCCAAGATTTGCCGAATGCCGCATGCAGAAGTTAAATTTGTCATTAACTCCGATACCCAGTGCAGCTCCTATATCAAAGAGACCCTATCGAATGTCCGCGAACGATTTGGTGAAGTTAAGAAGCAGATTGAAGAGTTGCAAGATAAAGGTTTTGTGAGACCAAGCTCACACCCGGGAGCACCAAGATCGCTAGTAAAGAAGAAAGATGGTAGTCTTCGCATGTGCGTGGATTATCGATCTCGAATGATGTGACGATCAAGAACAAATATCCTTTGCCCCGGATAGATGATCCGCTTGATCAATTGAAAGGTTCATGTGTCTTCTCCAAGATTGACCTTCGGTCAAGTTATCACCATTGAAGATAAGACCGAGGATATACCAAAGACAAGATTTGCTACCCGTTATGGATTGTATGAGTATACAAAGTGATGTCATTTGGCTTGACAAATGCACCCGCATATTTTATGAACTCGATGAATAAAGTGTTCATGGAATATTTGGATAAGTTTGTAGTGGTGTTCATCGATGATATTCGATTTATTCCAAGAATGAGGAAGAGCATACGAGCATCTAAGGATAGTTTTGGAAAACTTAGAGAACACCGCTTGTACGCCAAGTTTAGCAAGTGCGTAGTTCGTTGAGGAAAGTAGCCTTTTAGGTCATGTGATTTCCGCAGAGGAGTATCCGTAGACCCGAGAAAGTAAATGATGTGCTTAATTGATGCAACCAAAATCGAGATCCGAGATCGAAGTTTTCTTGGATCGCAGGATACTATCGTCGCTTATTGAAGGCTTCTCCAAGCTTGCAAGACCTCTTACCAGATTACTAAAGAAGGAGAAGAAGTTTGAATGGAGTAAGTCGTGTGAGAATAGTTTTCAAGAATTGAAGAAGAGGTTAACGTCTGCGCCATGTTAACACTCCTGATATTAGGAAGGATTTTGAAGTCTTCGTGATGCATCAAGACAAGGATTGGGCTGCGTGCTAATGCAGAAAGAAGGGTAGTTGCATATGCTTCAAGGCAATTGCGCCGCATGAGGAGAATTACCTAACCCATGATTTAGAGCTTGCTGCCGTAGTGCATGCTCTAAAAATTTGGAGGCATTATCCGATCGGTAATCGCCGCGAGATTTATACAGCACCACAAAAGTTTGAAGTATATATTTACTCAACCCGATCTCAATATGAGGCAAAGGAGATGGCTTGAGTTAATAAAGGATTACGATATTGGGATACATTATCATCCGGAAAGGCTAATGTGGTAGCCGATGCTTTGAGTCGAAAAAGCATCGTACTAAGTCGTGGATTAAGGATAGTATGCCAACACTTCAAGAGGAATTTCAGCGGCTCAACTTACAAGTAGTAGAAGAAGGGTTCTTAGCTACTTTGGAAGTTCAACCAACCTTAGAAGAGCAAATCAGAAGCGGCACAAAAAGAGGACAAGTATGTCCAGAGATCAAGGATGATATGAAGAACGGAAAGCATTAGAATTTTCCGAAGATGAACAAGGTACCGTCTGGTTTGGAAAAAGAATTATGGTGCCCGAGAAGAGAGAAATAAAAGAGTTGATCATGAAGGAAGCTCATGAATCCAGATACTCAATACACCCCGGAGTACCAAGATGTATCAAGATCTCAAGGCAAGATACTGGTAAGGTGTATGAAAAGGAGATTGCAGAGTATGTAGCTTTGTGTGATGTGTGCCAACTGATTAAAGTGAACACCGAGAGACTGCTGGACTTTTGCAACCATTGCGATCCTCGAGTGGAAATGGGAAGAAATTGGTATGGATTTTATAACGGGTTTACCGAGAACCAAACCGACATGATTCTATTTGGGTTATTGTGGATCGCCTCGACAAAAGTTGCCCATTTCATTCCGTTGAAGACCACCTACTCGAGATAAACTCGCAGAATTGTATATGTCAAGGATTGTGAGTTCACATGGAGTCCCAAAGAAGATTGTGTCGATCGAGGAACCCAATTCACTTCGAGGTTTTGGCGTAAGCTACATGAACTTCTGGCACCAATTTGAATTTCAAGATACTTATCATCCCTGCACGGATGGGCAAACAGTAAAGAGTAAATCAGATTCGGAAGACATGTTGAGAGCTTGTGTCCTATCAAACAAGGATAGTTGGGACCAGAGTTTACCTTACGCAGAGTTCTCTTACAATAACGCTTATCAATCCAGTTTACAAATGTCACCGTCAAGCCTTGTACGGTAGAAAGTGCAGGACTCCATTGTATTGGAAGGAGACAGAGAAGGACAAGTATTCGACCAGATGTGTTGAAGCAAGTCAAGAACAAGTTCGCTTAATTCAGATAGGTTGAAAACAAAGACAAACGAGGCGTAAGAGCTATGCGGACAATCGTCGAAGGGCATTAGAATTTGTACCAGGATCATGTCTACCTTAAGGTGTCACCTCTCAAAGGGATGAGACGCTTTGGAGTCGGTGGAAAGCTTGCTCCTAGATTCATTGGACCCTTCCCTGTTGTAGCAAAAGGGGAGAAGTTGCTTACCGCTTGAGCTTCGCCACGGTGTCAAAGGTGCATGACGCCTTCCATGTATCCCACCGAGGAAGTGTCTCCGAGTGCCGTAAGAGCAGATGCCTCTAGATGAAATAAATGTGAAGGAGGACCTCACCTATCCGAATATCCAGCTAAAATTTTGGAGGAATCGTAACGTCGACGCGAAACAAGGTCATCAAGTTCGTAGAAGTGCGGTGGAGCAACCATTCGAATCTGGCGACTTGGGAACGTGAAGAGGATCTAAAAGAAGAGTTTCCGACCTCTTTTCCACTCCATCCGAATCTCTGGTCGAGATTCTTCCTAAGGGGGTAGGTTTGTCACATCCCAAAAATTTGCTTTCTTGAAAAATTTAAATTCAAATTAATTATTTTAAAGTAATTGAAGTTTATATGGCTCTTATTGGATTTTCTCGAATTTCTGAATTTAAAACCTATTTTTAAAAGTTAAAAGTAATTAAAATATAAAATTAAATGCCAACAGTAGTTGGAAATAATTTTATTTAGTCCAAAATGTGTCCAGGAGCTTCGTGAATTTTTCTGGAATTTTTGGAGGTATTCTCATATTTTTCTCGAGGCCTAAATAATTTCCTAGCCTTTTTCAAAATCAAAATCAAATTCGAAAATAAAACCTCCTTTTCCTCCGCCGACGCGTGGACGGACCAGATCGCCCACGCCGCCGGCCCGATCCGTGCCGCTCCTCCTCTCTCCTCTCGCTAAGTGGGCTGTGCCCGCCGACTCCCGCTTTCCCTCCTCCTCGCCCGACGCGCGTGGACGGCCGGATGAGCCGCGCTTCGCGCCCGCCTCAATCCACCGCTCCTCCCACTTAAGCCATCCCGCCGTCCGATCTTCTCTCCAAGCCACGTGGCCGCCATCCGCACAACACGCCCGCTCGCCGATCGCGGCCCCGCAGTCGGGCCTGCTGCTCTCGCGGCGCCGGACTCTTTCCCTTTCTCTCTCCGAAGAATCCGGCGATCAAATCCTACCGCACTCGGCCTCTTTCTTCGAATTGACGCGATTCAACTCCCGGAGATAAGCGCCTTATCCCCTAAAACCCGAGCTCGCGCTGCCTCCGACGGCTTATCCCAAATTTGAATCAACCCCGCCGCCGACTTCGGCGAGGAATTCCCGCCGCCACCTCTCCCAAGCTCTATAAATAGCCCTCGGCCTTCGCCTCTCCCGCACCACCTCTCGGCACCCTCCGCCCATCTCTCGAGCCCCGAGCGCCGCCGCCGCGATTTCCCGCGCGCTGTAAAGAGCTCCGGCGAGCAATCGCGCCGCCTCGGTGAATCAGAGCTCACCGCCGCCGCCCGAAGCTTCTCGCCCGCGCGGTCCTCCCGACACCTCGCCACCTCTTTCCGCCGCCGAGCGCCGCCGCACCGAGCACCCGAGCCGCTCGCCGCCTCGCCGCACGGCCGCCTCCGCTCATCCTCGACTCGCCAACCCCTCCACCGAAGCCCTTCGCGCGAGATTGCATCCACGCACCGCCCGAGCACCCCGCCTCTCCCGCCGCCGCGCCGCCGCCCGACCATCGCCGCCGGCCACCCGGGTATCCTCAAAGGGATTTGCTGCCCTCTCCGGTAGGCAAAGCCTCCCCCCCCCGGTTATGAGCGCGCTCAACTCCCGGCGCTGCTCGAGCCCTCGGCCGCGCTACCGGGTTGAGTTTTTTTACACTTCGCGATCGACAAGTGGGTCCCACTCGGCGACATCGCCGTCAGGCGGGCCACCGTCGCCCGGGTCCCACTCGCTCGCGCCAAGATCCGACAAGTGGGTCCAGTCCCATGGGTCCCACCCGCCGCTGACCAAGGCAGATGAGGTCATCGACAGAGGGGTCCCACATGTCGCTGACCGCAGAGGGTCTACTGCTCATGGGTCCCACTGTCGTGCTCTCGAATTAAAATAAAAGATTAAAATTGAATATTCCTGGCTCCCACCTGCCGAAATTTCTTAATTTCTGGATTTATTCAAATTGAAAACTTCAAACAATCATAACTTTCTCATTTCAACTCCAAATTCGCCATTCAAATTTCTAAATTCAGCTAAAATCATGATCTATCCAAATATGGCCTCTGTTGAAATTTTGGATTTTATTTGAATTTCGTGTGTATTTATTTGCTTTGTTTGCTTCGTCTTTTATCGCAGAGATTCCAACGTTGTCGATTTATCCTCTTCACAAAGAAAGAAGAAGACCCTAAACCCCGCAAGAAGGCAAGTCTCCTTTGATCATCTTGAACCCATGATTTTGAAATGTTTTTAAATAATTTAAATTATGTGCATTGCTATTTACATTAAACCTTAGTTCAAATCTTAAGGTGTTAGCTAATCCAACTTTGTTATACCCTCCTTCGAGATTGAATGCCATGTACCATTGTAACCCTAGAAGTTTCCTTTGTCTCATTAATGAGATTATTATAACCACTTGTGAATAGTAGTCCGTAGTATAATGCTTAGTCATGCTATCTAATACATTGGAAATTCTTGAAAATGGGAAATTATGGTTTATGAAACCTTTGTGTTTATAAATGTAGTGGTAATTGAGTTGCCACGATCTTTTAAAATAAAATAAAATGTGAAAGTTGGTTTAGATTAGGTGGATGGTTGGTTTGGCTTGGTGCAGTCAGACGAGATCTTGTTATGTATGTTCCACCCTAGTCAATTAAGGACTAACGCTTGTGTTTGTCCAGATCGAGCATTAACCGCATAACCACAAGTCTATATGGGTACGACCTAGCCGACTAACTTATGATAGTCTAGTTTAGGTGCCACCAGTGGAAAGTGGGTGCCGTGGATGGACCTGGTTATTCACAAGTGAGGGACAGGATTTCATCAGACTCATATGGCGCAAGAGGGGCTGGTGCCGGCAGTTAGCCTACTGCGGTGAAACCTCGGCGGTGGTATCTAGCTAGATTAGAGTAAGGTAAAGGCTTTGTGATATTTTATCTGGGTCTCATGCCAAAGGAAGCGTGTTGACTTTAGGATAATTTATCTCTTGTGGGTAAAGTTGTACAACCTCTGCAGAGTGTAAACTATTCGAATAGCCGTGCCCACGGTCAAGGGCTGCAAGGAATGCATTCACATGGTAGATTTCTGGTTTTGGTTTTAAATGAAAGTTTTTGTATTCCGAGAGTGGAAGGGAACTTGAAGGAATCATGATGGAGCCAGAGAGGGTGGATGGAACCCAAGTATTGAACTTGGTCGATAGATCAATTAACTAGTGTTGGTAGATGGAACCTCACTAGAGAATTAATGATAGTTCTGTTAAAACAATTACTTTGCCAAATTGATGCCTTCAAAATAATTAGTAGTAATTGAAAGTAAAATATTGCTTTGTGCAAAAGAGCCATATAGCCTTCCTTTGTCAAGCCTTGCATCTATGCATTTTTCCCAAGACTTGCATGAGTACTTTATGTACTCACATGCTACACTCAAAAATAAATCTCGAGGAAGTTGAAGCTCAAGAAGGGGACTACGACTCATCGTGATCGCTTGTGGTCGTGATGGTTTCTTCCCGAGGAATAGGTCGCGTTTCACCCATTGCCCGTGGCGTATTGATGGGTCGTCGTCAAGTTTATTTTGCTTCCGCTTAATTCTCATGTGCGAGGTTGAAACCTCGATGTAATAAGGAGACCTTTCGTCCGCACTCTTATTTATTGTAATAAATCGTTGATGGTGATGTTTTCCATTCTGCTTAATCGTACACTAGCTTTGATCCGGGACTAGTGCAAGAATATACGAGGGTCCGGTTTGAAATCCGGCCCGACAAAAACCATCGGGATTGTTGCAACCTTTGCCAATACCGAATGAAAATGGGATAGTATCGACATGGACTTCATTATCGACTTCCCAAGACTCGTGAGGGATATGATGCTATCCGGTCATTGTTGATAGATTGACTAAAGTGGCTCATTTCTCCGATCAAGCAAACATATGGGAAGGATAAGCTTGCCGAAGTTATATTTGACAAGAATTGTGACATCGCATGGAGTTCCAAAGAAGATTGTATCAGATAGAGGAGCACAGTTTACATCCAAGTTTTGGGAGAAATTACATGAAGCTATGGGCACCGATCTGAACTTCAGCTCATCATATCACCCGCAGACAGATGGACTGACAGAGAGAACCAATCAGATTTTGGAAGATATGTTGAGAGCTTGTGCAATAGTATATGGTGCAGATGGAATACCCGCCTCCCGCTTGCTCGCTTCTCATATAACAATAGTTACCAAGCTAGCATCAAAATGGCACCATTTGAAGCACTTTATGGCAGAAAATGCAGACCCCACCGAATCGATGTAAACAGAGAACGACAACTTATTGGCCCCAGATTGCTCAGATGCGGCGCATATCGTAATTGTCGAGATGATCAAGATGGCACAAGACCGATGTAAAAGCTATGTAGATAACCAAGGAAGGATTTGAGTTTCAAGTTGAGACTATGTGTACATCAAAGTCACCCATTCAAGATAGTCAAGAGATTTCAAGTCAAAGGCAAATTAGCACCAAGGTATGTGGGACTGCTTTCAGATAATCGGAAGAGTTGGAGAGGTAGCTTATCAAGTGCAGCACGCCCAACTTATCCAGAATACACAATGTGTTCCATGTATCTCAGCTTCGAAAGTGTCTACGACAGCCAACAGATGAAGTGCCACTGTCAGATATTGAATTGCAAGATGATTGCACATATGCTGAAGAACCACTACAAATACTTGAAACATCGAGAGGCAATTAAACAAGAACGCCGATTTTGTAGAGTGCGGTGGAAGAATCACACAATGGATGAGTCCACTTGGGAACGAATCGACTTGCAATGGATTTCCCAACTTACTCCTCGACAAGTTAATCTCGGGGTCGAGATTCTTTTAAGGGGGGTAGGTTGAAAAGCCCCAAAATTTCAAAATCCAAAAATTTTGTGATTTTTGCTGCTTTTTGGGTGAATTTCGGAAACTTTCCTTTTTGGGAAAGTTTTCCTGCCCCGCTTTCCTTTCGGGCCGGGCGCCTTCTTTTCTCTCCGCGCCCGCCTTGCCGCTTCTCGCAGCCTCAGCTCCTCGCGCGGACGCCTCCTCCTCCTCCGCTGGCGCCCGCGCTCTCCCGCTCTCTCGCGCCCCTGCCGCCGATCCTCCTCCGCGCCATCTGCTGACCGCCCGCCGCTGCCCCGACCGCCAGCAGCACTCTCCGCGCCACGCTGCCGCCCCACTCTCGCGGCCGACCCCACTGCAGCCCCGCTTCCCTTCTCGCGCGGACGCTTCCTTCGTTTCGCCGCAGCTCACCGCCCTCTCCCGCCCTGTCGCCATTATCGCGACGCGGCGCCCGGTCACGCCCCGACTGCGCGGAGGAGACGCCCCAACAGCTCCCCGTCACTCCTGTTGACCCCAGCGCCCCGCCTGCTGCCTTCTCCCGAAGGACCCCGCCCTCCACTCGGTATAAATACCCCTTCCGGCCCCCTCCTCTCCTTTGCTTCCCGAGCACCCCAAGACCCCATTCACCTCCCACCGCTCCCAGCCACCTCCCAGAGCGCCCGATCGGAGCCCCGTCGCCCGTAGCGCCACCGCCGGTCTCCCCTGCGCCGGTCGCCCCCGGCAGCCATTCTCCCCCTCCCTTTCCCCATTCTTCAATTGCTCCCGCTGAGAGCATCTCCTCCCCTCCCCAATCACCGTGGTGCCGTTGTTTGGACAGGTGCTCGTCCGAGGAACGCCGCCACCGGCTCCTCCCCGCCGCCGACCTCTCTCGTGGCCGCTCACTCGCCGCCTCCCAACTCCCCGCCACATCGCCAATGTGAGCCCCGTGACCTCCTTTCCCGTAGCCGCGCCGATTGGGCTATCTCGCCACCGGCGACCTCCTCACCTCCGAACACCCAAATCTCCCCTTCGTCCCCGCCCTCTCCGTTGTTCCTCGCCTCCAAAGGCCCAAAATGGGTTCCTTGTCAAGGAGCACCCAGAGGAGCCCTCCCCGGCCATCGGGGGCCATCGCCGTGGCCGGAGCGTCGAGCTCCGCCACCCCTTTCTCTCGCCGCCGCCCGCGGGGAGGTAGACGACGACCGACGTGGCCTCCTCCTCCGCCGATCCCGCCAACGCCATTTAACGAAGGCCGCCGATCTCCTGCATCGCCGCCCGCTCTCGTTTCTCCGCTGCTCGATCCTCATAAACACCACCCTCCTCCATTGGATCTCTCTCCGCACGCCGCTTCGCCCCATGCCGCTGTCCACCCGAGCCACGCGCCGCTCATTTGAGCCGTGAGCGCTGGCGCGGGCCGAAGTCGCCGCTCGCCGCCGAGATGCTGCTTACGTTTGCCGCCTGCCGCCGCCGCAGCGTTGGGCACTGCTGGCCGCCCGGCCGCGGGCCACAAAGGTCGGCCGCATCAGAGCAAAGCGGCCGGCCGCATCGTTCATCAAATTTCCAGAGGATTTATCAATTTCCAAAATGCTAGAAAATCCAAATAAATCCTAGAAAATCACAAAACAATTCCAAAATTCTCAAATTTCACCACTTTGCTCCAAATAATATTCCGCACTCCATTGGTGACCTCCATTTCCATAGATTCATCCCAAATACATTCCTAAAATTCCTCATTTGGAGATTTATGCATTTTATTCCTTTTAATTAGATTATTTTTCCTCGCTTGTTTAGTTGCAAGCGGATTTACTTATTTTAATTGTTTGCGCTAGTGTCTGAGATCCCGAAGCCCGTGAGCGCACTCAGACCCGGTGCTTCTACGCTCGAGCTCACGAGATCATCCGGATTGACGGCAAGTCTCAAATCCTTTGATCATGTTGTATCCCATGATGTTTAATTATGTTAATATGTTATTTGCATTGAGCTAGTTCTGAAATGTTAGTTCAAAATAAAATAAAACGCTTAGAATGACATGTTATGTAGTTAAACCTACCACCGACAAATGACATGTTAAACTTGTAGCCATACCTTTGTTAACCCTAGCATAATTATCTGTTAATCTAGATAATTGTAGGTTGCTATTACCATGCAAAGTCTTACACTAATAAGGTTGTGGCTGCGGGCCAATAGGTTTTGCAAACCCGAGTCTAGGGTAGGTGGTATGGGACACCGTGCCCTAGAGCGGAGAGTGCATGCGCACGAGGTAGGGTAAGGGGGTTGTGGTGCGCCATGAGATTTTCGCCACTCTACCCTAGGTTTGAGGTTAGGTGAGGCGGGTTGTGGTGCGCCATGAGATTTGCCGCCACCGCTACCCTAGGTTGGGTCGCGGCCCGGCGAGGTTGCGACCATGTGAAAATATAAGGATCAAACCCTTACGCTGAGCAAATGTCACAAGAATCGCCAACCACGGAGTTGACTTGTCAACACCGGTCTAGTAGCCGCCAACTCGATTGAAACTCTGTGTGTGGAGGAGGAGGAGGATTAGCAGTGAGGTTAGATAGGGCGGGCTACGGTGCCTAACAACGGTAGAGTTCACTCGGCGGACATCGCCTTCTCTTGTGTGTGCGCGCACGTGTGTGTGTGTGAGTCCGCACTGAGTGAATTCTACCTGTAGAGCCTATATAAAGAGTTGAGCAACAAACGACTCGCTTTCTTAACTCTTTAGCGGAGTTAAGGGATCGTGTGGGTAAAGCCGAGCAAACTCGCAAAGTCAAATAAATGGTATTCGAATACGCCGTGCTCCTGCTATTGGAGCCGTGTCACTTGGTGATTCCAGCCGCTAAGCTTAAGTAGTTTTGTACATGCTTTAATCGGATTAGTTGGTTAATGAACTCTTCATGAAAAACCCCTGAGATCTTAAGAAGTAAGTTTTGGGGTCCGTTTTATAAAATGTTTGCAAATAAAACTGCATCCACCAAATGTAATAAACCAAGTATACTCCCTTCCTTTGATATTCCGTGCATGTAGTAAGATAGAGTCCCTTTGGGACTTGCTGAGCCGGTTGTTTGGCTCATGGCTTGCTTAATCCACTCTTTAGAGGATCAAGACGAAGGTGAGGGCCTCCAGTTGAAGAAGCCCTGAAGATCTTTTCTTCGACGAGGACCCTTGGTCGTAGGTCTCCGCGCGCCAAAGCGCATTCTCGAAGTCTTTTGTAATGTAATTATACTTTGGGCTTGCACGCCCGCCCTTAAAAACCGGGATGTTAATCCTTATGTCAAATATATGCTGGACTTTTGTTGTAAGCATGCAATGGTATACTTTGCGCGACACTCCATAACTGTTCATGCGTGAATAGTTATGGAATGTCAGAACCAGACGCTACCGAAACGGGCGCATAAGAAGTGGTATCGAGCGTGCTCTTTGATCGTAGGTTGAGACCTAAGGCGCCTAGGAAGCGATTATATCGCAAAACTTAATTTAAGCCATAAAAAGGGTTTACGAAAAATATAAGTATTATTGTCGTCTTTTCCTCTCTTGTCGCTACCTTATCTATCTTAGTTTACTCGCTTAAGTTTTACTTTGGCAAAATGTTTATCGCCTTACTTGTCTAGCTTCAAAATTTCGCTTTCTGCACCGGAGGAGTCGCCGTTGTTCGCTAGTCTAGACCGACCCGAGTTGTAATAGTGCTTTTGTAATGTAAAGGTGTGTATTCATGGACCCTAAGTGGTCTGTGTACCACTTGCATATTGTAAATGTATGTTCGTTGTCCTTGTATTTTGTTTGCTTAATTATCAGAATCCTCGTATTCAAAGCTTTCTCCTGCCCCCTTTCGCTCTTGTTCTTGCCTTATTTGCCCTATACTTACCTTGTAATTCGATGTCTTACTTATCTATTCTTGGTTGCCAAAGCCGCTGCAAAGCTAACCTCAAGTTCCCAATCAACAGATGGATCCGGCAGAGCAGATGGGTCAGACCAGCCGGCAGGGTGCACCTGCCACCGACCAGAACACACTTGCCAATGTTATTGCAATGTTAGAACAGAATCGATATCAAGGGGAGCAGAATATATTACGAGTGTTGGATCAACAGGCCAGATTGATTGAACAGATCGCCGCCAGATCTCCAGGAGTACAGGGTGGAGGCAATGTTCCTCGGGATGGTGCTCCAATTTCCACCCGATGGAATGACTTTCTAAAAACACGTCCACCCACTTTGTCCACAACCGCCGATCCTATGGTTGCTGAAGATTGGCTGGTAGATGTGGAGAGAAAACTTCAGACTGTGCAGTGTGACGATAAAGAGAAAGTGCTATATGCATCCCACCAGTTACAGGGTGCAGCAGCGACTTGGTGGATCAACTATCAGCGCACACTCCAAAACAGAGAGATTAGTTGGGAAGATTTTTCCAAGGCCTTCCGTAAGGCGCACATCCCTGATGGCATTATGGAAGCAAAGCGCCGGGAATTTTTGGTGCTTAAACAAGGTGGTCGTACTGTAATGGAGTATTTGCACCAGTTTAACCACCTCTCCAGATTCGCCCCCGAGGATGTTGACAATGAAGGCAAGAAGATGAGCAAGTTTCGTGCAGGGTTACAGCAGTCCTTGAGGTTTCATATTTCAGCTTTGAAGTTCAAAGACTTGAATGATATGGTAGATAGCCTGATCATTTCAGAAGAGGCTAGAGGTGAGATGGAAGACTACAGAAAGCGCAAGGCAGCACATAAATCACAGTCATCTTCACACCATGCACAACGAGCCAAGACATCGGATCTTCCTCATATCGATCACCATCCTCACGGCAGATGTGATGATGCCAAGAACCAATCCGACTGCACTCCAGCAAAGATGCTTCCTCTACCATTGGCTCTTAAGTGTCCCACTTGTGGTGGGAATCACCTAGCTAGTAGCTGCCCACTGAGATCAAATGCATGCTTCCATTATGAGAAATTGGGCACTACAGAGATCAATGTCCCCGAAAGAACTTGCATCGATGCCGCAAGACCGCAAGTCCGTAATAAGCAAGCAGAAGAAAACAAGACACGCCAAGCCCTAGCACTCCCAAGGGAGGCTATCTGCAGATCAAGGCAGCAGACCTCAATCTCCAAAGCAGCACACCAACTTCACATCTACAGCAGAGGTAGAGGCCGCACTGCATCCACCTTCTATGCGAGGGTGAACCATGTGTCGCCAGAAGACGCACTGAGCTAGCGATATCATTGCCGGTATGTTTCCAATCAACTCCATACCGCATTGGTTTTGTTTGATCCTCGTGCAACGATTCATTTATTTCAAGAGTTTTGCTTCAAGAAATCGCTACCTTCTACATTGCCAAGACCTTATGTGGTTGAAACCCCTGGTTAGGATGGAGTCCCACAGAGGGTGTGCGGACTTAGCATAAAAATCCAAGGGGTAGACTTTAAAGCGATTTTCTCGCACTAGATATGTCGTGGTTAGATGCCATTCGGGCATGAATTGGTTAGCAAAGAACAAAGGCAAGGTAGACTGTGAGGCCAAAACAAGATCCCTAGTCAATCTTGAAGGACAAAGAGTGGTAGTAGAGACAGATCGAAAAGCACCGAAAGATGCCAAGAAATGTATGATCAACATGATAGCAGCCACACCTAATCAAGTGCCGTGAGTGCAAGAGTACCGATGTATTCCTAAGAATTGCCGTGCAGACTCTCCCGAAAGACAAGTAGAACTTGCTATAGAATTGGTGCCTCGTACAAGCCGATTGCCAAGCACCAAGACAGATGTTAGCTGCTGTGATGAAAGAATCAAGAAGCGCTAGATGAACTCTAGAAAGAATTCATTCACCAAGTGTTTCACCTTGGTCACCTCACCTGCTTATGAAAAAGAAGAATGGAGAATTAAGGATGTGTGTTGATTACAGAGGCTTGAATATCGTCACAATCAAGAACAAGTATCCCTTCCAAGGATTGATGACTGTTTGATCAACTCAAGGGTGCCAAAGTATTCTCCAAGATCGACTTGCGCCGTTATCATCACCAAGGTCCGAGAGCAAGATCGAGAGAAGACAAACTTTCATTACCGATATGGATTATTCGAGTTCACGATCGCTCTTCGGTCTAACCAATGCGCCACTTATTTCATGAATCTTATGAATCGTGCATATGGACCAATTGATCGGTTTGTGATTGTCTTCATTGATGATATCCTCGATTTACTCCAAGAGTGAGGAAGAGCACAAACAACATTTGCACATGGTAATCGCAAGACCGAGAGAACATCAACTATATGCAAAGTTTGACAAGTGTAGTTTCGGCTGAAAGAAGTTGCTTTTTTGGGTCACATTATATCTCAAGATGGAGTGAAGGTCGATCCGTAAAAGATTTCAGCAAGCATGGAATGGAAACAACCCAAGACCATGACTCAAGTAAGGAGTTTCTTGATTGGCGGGCTATTATCGCCGATTCATAGAAGGCTTCTCAAAAATTTCGACCACTCACTCACTATTGAAGAAGGACAAGCCATTCACGTGGATGATGCATGTGAGGAAAGTTTTCAGATGTCAAGACCAAATTGACAACCGCGCCAATTTCGATTCTCCCAATTCGTAAAAAGAGTTTCAAATTTATTGTGATGCTTCAAAGCAAGACTTAGGTTGTGTGTCGATGCAAGATGGAAAAGTTGTTGCCTATGCGCCAAGACAATTGAAGCCGCATGAGGAGAACTACCCCACACACGATTTGGAGCTAGCACCGTGGTGCATGCCCTCAAAATCAAGCGGCACTACCCGCTAGAAAATCGCTGTGAGGTATTCTCGATCACAAGAGTTTGAAGCACTGCTTACACACCTGAATTGATATATGAGATAGCGAAGATGGTTAGAGTTGATAAAAGATTATGACATTGAGCTCCAATATCACCCGGCAAGGCAAATGTGGTTGCCGATGCCCTTAGCCGTAAAGCTCGCCCAAGCAAAGTCACCAATCGAGTACCCGCAGAGTTGCAGAGATATACTACACCTGAACTTGGTGATCACAGTAACAAGGTGAAGAAGCAAGATTAGAGATTCGACCACCATCGATGATCGATTAAAGCAAATTTCAGATGAAGATGAAGAGATTCAAAATTGAAAAGGATATTCCGTAAGGAAATTCATCGAGTATGCGATAGACGAGCATGGAATCTCATTCTTCCGTGGTCGCTATTGCATACCCGACAAGAAGGAGTTGAGGAGTTGATCTTAGTCAAGCCCATTCCTCTCAATTTTCAATTCATCCAGAGGCACAAAGATGTACCAAGACTTGAAGAAACAATATTGGTGGAACCAGATGAAGAAAGAAGTGGCAGAGTATGTAGCTAAATGTGATGTCTGCCAACAGATCAAGATAGACTATCAAAAACCATCGGGATTGTTGCAACCTTTGCCAATACCCGAATGAAAATGGGATAGTATCGACATGGACTTCATTATCGACTTCCCAAGACTCGTGAGGGATATGATGCTATCTCGGTCATTGTTGATAGATTGACTAAAGTGGCTCATTTCCTCCCGATCAAGCAAACATATGGGAAGGATAAGCTTGCTGAGTTATATTTGACAAGAATTGTGACACTGCATGGAGTTCCAAAGAAGATTGTATCGATAGAGGAGCACAGCTACATCCAAGTTTTGGGAGAAATTACATGAAGCTATGGGCACCGATCTGAACTTCACTCATCATATCACCCGCATGATGGACAGACAGAGAGAACCAATCGATTTTGGAAGATATGTTGAGAGCTTGTGCAATAGTATATGGTGCAGATGGAATACTTGCCTCCCGCTTGCTCGGTTCTCATATAACAATAGTTACAAGCTAGCATCAAAATGGCACCATTTGAAGCACTTTATGGCGTAAAATGCAGGACCCCACCGAATCGACGTAAACAGAGAACGACAACTTATTGGCCCCTGATTGCTCAGATGCGGCGCATATCGAATTGTCGAGACAGATCAAGATGGCACAAGACCGGCGTAAAAGCTATGTAGATAACCAAGGAAGGATTTGAGTTTCGGGTTGAGACTATGTGTACATCAAAGTCACCCATTCAAGATAGTCAAGAGATTTCAAGTCAAAGGCAAATTAGCACCAAGGTATGTGGGACTGCTTTCAGATAATCTAAGAGTTGGAGAGGTAGCTTATCAAGTGCGCTACCGCCCAACTTATCCGCAATACACAATGTGTTCCATGTATCTCCTTCAAAGTGTCTACGATACCAACAGATGAAGTGCCACCGCCGATATTGAATTGCAAGATGATTGCACATATGCTGAAGAACCACTACAAATACTTGAAACATCGAGAGGCAGCTCGTAAACAAGAACGCCGATTTTGTAGAGTGCAGTGGAAGAATCACACAATGGATGAGTCCACTTGGGAACGAATCGACTTGCAATGGATTTCCCAACTTACTCCTCGACAAGTTAATCTCGGGTCGAGATTCTTTTAAGGGGGTAGGTTGAAAAGCCCTAAAATTTCAAAATCCAAAATTTTGTGATTTTTGTCGCTTTTGGTGAATTTCGAAACTTTCCTTTTGGGAAAGTTTTCCCTGCTCCCGCTTTCTTCTCGGGCCGGCGCTTTCTTTTCTCTCCGCGCCCGCCTTGCCGCTTCTCGCAGCCCAGCCTCGCTGACGCCTCCTCCTCCTCCTCGCGCGCCCGCGCTCTCGCTCTCCGCGCCCTGCCGCCGATCTCTCCTCCGCGCCATCAAGCGGACCGCTCGCCAAGGCTGCCCCGACCGCCGCAGCACTCTCCGCCACGCTGCCGCCCCACTCTCGCGCCGACCCCACCGGCAGCCCCGCTTCCTTCTCGCGCGACGCCTTCGCTTCGCCGCAGCTCACTCTCTCTCCCGCCCTGCCGCCATTATCGCGACGCAGCGCCGGCCACGCCCGATCGCGCGGAGGAGACGCCCAACACTCCTCACACCTCGCTGACTCCAGCGCCCCGCCTGCTGCCTTCTCCCGGCGACCTCGCCCTCCACTCGGTATAAATACCCCTTCCGGCCCCTCCTCTCCTTTGCTTCCCGAGCACCCCAAAGACCCATTCACCTCCCACCGCCTCCCACCACCTCCCAGAGCGCCCGACGAGCCCCGCCGCTCGTAGCGCCACCGCCGGCCTCCCTCGCGCGGCCGCCCCGGCAGCCATTCTCCCCTCCCTTTCCCCATTCTTCAATTGCTCTCGCTGAGAGCATCTCTCCTCCCCAATCACCGTGGTGCCGTTGTTTGACAGTGCTCGTCCGAGGAACGCCGCCACCGGCTCCTCCCGCCGCCGCACTCTCTCGCGGGCCGCCACCCGCCGCCTCCCAACTCCCGCCACACCGCCAATGTGAGCCCCGTGACCTCCTTCCCTGTAGCCGCGCCGATTGGGCTATTCGCCACCGGCGACCTCCTCACCTCCGAACACCCAAATCTCCCTTCGCCCCCGCCCTCTTCGTTGTTCCTCGCCCCAAAGGCCCAAAATGGGTTCCCTTGTCAAGGAGCACCCAGAGGAGCTCCTCCCGCCATCGGGGCCATCGCCGCGGGTCGAGCGTCGAGTTCGCCACCCCTTTTCTCGCCGCCGCGCCGGCGGGAGGTAGACGACGACCGACGTGGCCTCCTCCTCCGCCGATCCCGCCCAACGCCATTTAACGAAGGCCGCCGATCTCTCGCATCTGCCGCCCGCCTCGCTTTCTCCGCCGCTCGATCCTCATAAACACCACCCTCCTCCATTGGATCTCCTCCGCACGCGCCGCTTCGCCCCATGCCGCTGTCCACCCGAGCCACGCTGCCGCCATTTGAGCGCGTGAGCGCGGCGGCGTGGGCCGAGTCGGCCGCCTCCGCCGCCGAGCGCTGCGCTGCTGTTTACGGCCGCTGCCGCCACAGCGTTGGCACACACTGCCTCCGCCGCTGGCCACACAAAGGTCGGCCGCATCAGAGCAAAGCGGCCGGCCGCATCGCTCATCAAATTTCCAGAGGATTTATCAATTTCCAAAATGCTAGAAAATCCAAATAAATCCTAGAAAATCACAAAACAATTCCAAAATTCTCAAATTTCACCACTTTGCTCCAAATAATATTCCGCACTCCATTGGTGACCTCCATTTCCATAGATTCATCCCAAATACATTCCTAAAATTCTCATTTGGAGATTTATGCATTTTATTCCTTTTAATTAGATTATTTTTCCTCGCTTGTTTAGTTGCAAGTCGGATTTACTTATTTTAATTGTTTGCGCTAGTGTCTGAGATCCCTAAGCCCAGGAGCGCACTCAGACCCCGGTGCTTCTACGCTCGAGTCACGAGATCATCCTGATTGACTGCAAGTCTCAAATCCTTTGATCATGTTGTATCCCATGATGTTTAATTATGTTAATATGTTATTTGCATTGAGCTAGTTCTGAAATGTTAGTTCAAAATAAAATAAAACGCTTAGAATGACATGTTATGTAGTTAAACCTACCACCGACAAATGACATGTTAAACTTGTAGCCATACCTTTGTTAACCCTAGCATAATTATCTTAATCTAGATAATTGTAGGTTGCTATTACCATGCAAAGTCTTACACTAATAAGGTTGTGGCTGCGGCCAATAGGTTTTGCAAACCCGAGTCTAGGGTAGGTGGTATGGGACACCGTGCCCTAGAGCGAGAGTGCATGCGTGCACGAGGTAGGGTAAGGGGTTGTGGTGCGCCATGAGACGGTTTTCGCCACTCTACCCTAGGTTTGAGGTTAGGTGAGGCGGGTTGTGGTGCGCCATGAGACGAGCCGCCCACCGCTACCCTAGGTTGGGTCGCGGCCCGGCGAGGTTGCGACCATGTGAAAATATAAGGATCAAACCCTTACGCCGAGCAAATGTCACAAGAATCGCCAACCACGGAGTTGACTTGTCAACACCGGTCTAGTAGCCGCCAACTCGATTGAAACTCTACTGTGTGGAGGAGGAGGAGGATTAGCAGTGAGGTTAGATAGGGCGGCTACGGTGCCTAACAACAGAGAGTTCACTCGGCGGACACCGCCTTCTCTTGTGTGTGTGCGCACGTGTGTGTGTGAGTCCGCACTGAGTGAATTCTACCTGTAGAGCCTATATAAAGAGTTGAGCAACAAACGACTCGGCTTTCTTAACTCTTTAGCGGAGTTAGGGATCGTGGGTAAAGCCGAGCAAACTCGCAAAGTCAAATAAATGGTATTCGAATACGCCGTGCTCCTGCTATTGAGCCGTGTCACTTGGTGATTCCAATGCTAAGCTTAAGTAGTTTTGTACATGCTTTAACCGGATTAGTTGGTTAATGAACTCTTCATGAAAAACCCCGAGATCTTAAGAAGTAAGTTTTGGGGTCCGCTTTATAAAATGTTTGCAAATAAAACCGCATCCACCAAATGTAATAAACCAAGTATACTCCTTCCTTTGATATTCCGTGCATGTAGTAAGATAGAGTCCTTTGGGACTTGCTGAGCCGGTTGTTTGGCTCATGGCTTGCTTAATCCACTCTTTAGAGGATCAAGACGAAGGTGAGGGCCTCCTGCTGAAGAAGCCCCTAAGATCTTTTCTTCGACGAGGACCCTTGGTCGTAGGTCTCCGCCGCGCCAAAGCAGCATTCTCGAAGTCTTTTGTAATGTAATTATACTTGGGCTTGCACGCCTACAGTAAAAACTGGATGTTAATCCTTATGTCAAATATATGCTGGACTTTTGTTGTAAGCATGCAATGGTATATTTGCGCGACACTCCATAATCGCTCATGCGTGAATAGTTACGAATGCAGTCCAGACGCTACTCGAAACGGGCGTTATAAATCATCGATGTATCCATGAACAAACATGGTCTCCATGAAAAGTACAATAATCATATCCGCACACAAGGTGTTTTTGTCATTGTTCCTCTCGCTAAACATACTTCTTCTTTTGCAATCAACATACTCATTCTTTGGCACAAATCCAAACAATGACTTCACATACTCATTCTTTCTAAGACAAATCCAAACAATGACTTCACATACTCATTCTTTCTCGCACAAGACAATTCAGCAAAATGGAAAATTTGCAAGTCGATTTAAATGAGGCTGCATCATGTACACGCCATTCTTTCAGATCCTAAATTATTATGGAGTTCATGCTATTTCCTTCAATCAAAATTCATCATTTATGATGTTCTTAGGCTCGCGACAAGAGTCGAGTTGCAAATTACAACATCTTTGCTAATCAAGAACAAAAATCAATAAGAAAAGTCCACAGAGCGCCGGCCCCAAAAATCCAAACAAAAATCCGAACTAAATCGACAAATCCTAGATCTAGCCGCAGAGCATCCACCAAGAGACGCCACGAGGGCGAACGGGGACACGGTGACCTTCCTTCAGAGGCGGTGGCGAAGAACCAAGGGGGCACTCGCTGGGGAGATGAGGGGTGCATGCCCGGATCACGCCGGCGCCGTGAAGAACGGGGCGTGGGGAGGAGGGGGCGACGAGGCGCGGGGATCTGGGAGGGGGCGCGGGGTGAGGGGGCCGGATGGGCGGCGCGGGAGGGGGCAACGCGATGATCCGGGAGGGGCGACGGGAAAGAGGAAGTGCGCGGGGAGGAGGGGCGCGGCGGAGGATCTAGGGAGGGGAGGGGCGACGGGGCGGGAGAGAGGAAGGCGCGGGGAGGATGGGGCGCGCCAACTGGGAGGGGAGGGGACGACGGGCGGCGGGAGAGAGGAAGGGCGCGGGGCCTGGGAGGGGAGGCGACGGGAGGCGGGAGTTTTATTCAAAGGGCATTTATGGGTAAATATCTTCAACTTTTAGTGGTATTTTAGTGGCACTAGCCCATGAACTGTGAGAAGTCGGGTTTTTGCAGCTTCTCGGTCCTAGTACAATTGTGGCTTCCTGCATTTTCAGATTCTCGTAGAGTCGCCCAAAAGTCGGACTGCTTGGAAGAGCTTTTGGCTACTAGAAGTAGCTAGCTTGCCTAGAATCAAACAAACAGGCTAAATCGTTAGAGTCACAATAACATTTTGCGATCGTCAGATGTTGTTATAGTACGATAAATTTTCTGAAAATTTTTGTGAGGACAATTAAGATAGCAACGATTCGTAAGTACAAAAATAAGTGCTATTGCGATGTAATAAATAATTCATGAGTTTTTAAATAATCAATTTTTATTCAAAAATATAAAATTATACCTATGATTTTTTTGTAATAGTAGCCTCCTTTTAACCAAGCATAAATACATATATGGACTCGATAATATTTTTGTGGGCCCTACCTCCAAGCACAAGGATGGACATATGCTAGACAATATCGTTGATGAAAGATGCGAGACATTCCGTGCATACTTGCGTAACTCATTTTTCATGTTGTTGGATGAGTTGGTACGTGAAGAATTGAATGCGAAAAGACGATAAGATTTAATGTTACGAATTAAAATAAACTACATAATAAACTTGGAAATAACACGACACACGTGGTTTAGTTACGCATATAAAAACAAAGATCATGCACGATGCAACAAACCGAAATATTCTTAGATACATATGCGCCTTTTAGAATGGAAAAATTCGACCTTGGGAGACTAATTTGAAAGGCCCGACTCATCGCGTGGACTAGGGCCATAAATTCCTTCCTTGCAAGTTCGGCGTTAAACTTCTGGTGGCCTTTTGGCCTTGGTCGCCATTTCCTCTTTTTCTTACTTTCCTCGCGTGAACGCTTTAAGATGAGTTTCGCCTCCCAACATATACGCTTAGTTAGCTCATCATTGCAGCACTCCTCCTCTCGATCTCGCATGCCCTTTTAAAATCTCACTGTAGTTGAGAGTCCATCTGGTCATGTAGATGGATCTCTAAATCGATCCACTTATGTAACCACATAGCGGTTTCTGAACTACTGTAGACAGAAAGGTTGTTAGTGTGTACTTTGAAAGCAAAATAGTAAAGGGAACACATCAGTAGTTGGTCCATACAGCTACCGATAGCTACTCGTGTCCTAACGGGGTTGGGATAATTATAGGAGTAGTTCGCGCAACCCTAGTAACACATGCCCAAACCGAGCCGCTTCGACTTGACGAAATTGCATGGACGGCTTGTCCTCATAGCAATGTGTGTGCCCGGTTCTGTCCCACAAGACTGAGCATATGAGAAAGGTTGTCATAAGCCACCTTGAAAGAGCCTAACCTTCCTTTTAAAGCCTTCTATTTTGCACGCCATGCCTTCATATAGCTAATCTTGTACTTGAATTTTTATGCAATAGTCACCATGATGTGCTTGGCATCCGTGTTTTTCTTCACTATCTCACCGTATATGAGGTTTGCTACAAAGGTGGACATCAAGTTACGATGCTTCAAAGAAACATTGTTGAGCACACAAGAGTACGTTGCACATTCGAGATAATTCAATGAGTCTCATACTTAGGTATGCACGTGTGCATGTGCCAATGACACCAACCTCGCATACGTACTCATGGTGTATTACTCGGGCTGGATTTGAGGACCTAAAACATCTCTCTCGTGATAGGCAAGGCCCATGCCTTAATATTATCCTCGCAGTTGATCCTTGCCAGAAACATTGCATAAAGCTGAATCTCCATAGTATGGTACTCCCACGGTGATTCATGCTCGCCGTGGTACGTAAAGACCTCAACATCCACCGTATTTCATACCGTAGCATGGAACCTTCGCCCTCATCAAAAGAGTCGCCGCTATCCTCTTCTAAAGCTTCCTCCTCAACCCAAGCTATCTGGTCATCAATCTCTATCCGACGCACAATACCGCCGACATACTCCCCACGCCACTTGTCTAGTGGGCTCAACTTATGAGTGCGATATTCATGATCCGCCTCAAGAACATCTCGCATTCACCGTCGGGTGGGCTGAGCGTGCAATGTGCAATATTCTGTTTTGCTTCCGCAACATTGCCCACCACGCCCCTTTGTGAACCATGTGTAGCATGTCCAAGCTGCTACCACCAACCAAACCTCTTGTGTCTTCCTTGGACAAGGTTGCACAAATAGCACGCACTCAGAACCACGCCGCTTGCAGCCTTGCACAAAGCCATGCAAACGTATGCATCGGCTTCCTTAACTCCCACCGAATATCCGTGGTAGACTGACTCCAAAGCCCATGTAGGACGACATCGCATACCTCGGGTCCAAGGAGAAGTTGCGTGAGCCACCCAGATATCTCCGATTCAAGCATTCTCGCGCATCATGAGTACCATATGGACTCGCAGAAGTGCTTAGGTCAATACCGTATGGACCTTCATGAATGGTACTAATATTGTAATACATTTTCAATGTTTGTGGGTTCCGACATGACTGATTTCTCACTACAAATATTAGCATCTCACAACATGTATTCACTAAATACGCACTAAATAAATACGTAGCTACACGCTGCCTATATTCGGATGAGAATAAGAACGGATGATACTATTACCTTCACACGAAGATATTTTCTTCTTATCAACGAAGTTTTCTTCGCCTTCCTTTCTAACCTCACGAGCTCCTCTCCTCCTTCCGAGCTCCTCTTCTTTCCTTCACTCCTCTCCTCTCCTTCACTCCCTCTCTCGAGCTCCTCTACTTCTCTCCGCTTCGCCTCCCGAGCTTCTTTGCTTCTCCTTCTGCTTTTTTCCTATCTTAAGTTCCTCTCGCTCTTCTTATGAGAGAAATGAGAAAACCCATGAGAGTGTCAGTCAAAGAGAAAAGGACAAAGTAGTCACCTAACGGTTAAGCATTTTTGCCCATGTCGCCCAACCGTTGAGCGACTAGAGGAGTAATCGCCAACCGTTGGGTGACATGGTTAGTCGCCAACCGCTGACGACTTGTCTACGTGTCACCAACGGTTTGGTGATTAGCCTAAGTTGCCCAATGATCAAAGCGACATAAGGTCAAAAATAAAAAAATTAAATCACAAATATTTTTGTAATTCCAAATAAAAAATATTATTAAAAAGGCATCCGAACCATACCCTAGCGGTACACGCGGAAAACTCCGGGCGCCGCAAGGTTCCGGCAACGAGTCTCCCGCATTTCGTCGAGCACCTTGCGTGCGTACTCAAAGGAGCCATAGTTTACCGTGCCTCGGGCGAGCGCAGCAGCCGAGTAGCGATCCTGGTTGGTATTGCCTGTCGATATGGACGACGCCTGGACGGTGCTGGTGGCGGCGTTGAGCTTGCCGCCTGCGCGGAACTGGAGACAGGGATCATGCGCTGTGTGGTGACACATCCTATGAGACCTGTGTCCCCCTATGCATGGACTCATTGGATTATTTTCCGTCGACAATGGTGGCGTATAGAGACGTGCGGGAGGCACAACATCCACTCCAGTAGTTTTGGTTTCTGTCATGGTTCAACTGCACGCGGCAGCAACCATTACCATTGGATTAGGATGCGGGTGACTATATATGGATGATGCTTTTGTTGGTAACATAAAAAGGACTTACCCTACTTATTCTTTTCACGTGTCAATCCAAAACTTTTCGCACGAGATCCACTGACATGGATTGTGTCGTCGAGTGCAGTTGTAACTACTTAGATTTCGGTGGGAGAGAAACGGAGTTTATTTATGAGAGAGAAGATGAGATCCATATGATATTTTTAGCAGACATCCACATGATTTTGATCGAAGGGCTGCAAAATTGAAGTGTTAAACACTCATAAGTTGTCAATCACTTTTTTCTACATGTGGATTGTGTGAGTGCGCTGATCCACTCTCAATAGCGATTTTGCTATTTGTAAGTTTTTTTTTTGAACATGTGGGCAAGATGCTTACTATCTATTAATTCACAGGAAATGTTAAAAATATAGAAGAACAGGTGGGGAAGGAGAGGATAGACCCGAAGAAGGCTTAAGGAGGCAGGAGGGAAAAAATAGATTGTTACAAGGTGGTTAAGAGGCTTCCAAGTTTATTTGCATCTGCTAAACCTAAGTGGCAACCTTCTCCTTTATTGCTACTACCAAGAGTAATGGGGCGGTCTCCGTCGCCCGAAATACCCTGGCATTTTGTTCCTTCCAAATATGCCAAGAGATGAGCATTACCAAGGAAATTATTGCCTTTCGTGGTGCGCTAGTATGTAGCTCCACCGACTTCGGTATGTAGCACTAGCACCACCGACTCCCACCAATTGCGAACCAAGGTGCAAGTCCTCCAAGAAGCCGGCCTCATTGAATTACAAGTAGTCCAATGAGTTATGGAGGTCCAGATTCTTCTGTGGCACTCAGCTAGGAGGTGTATGAAGGATTTCAACTCTTGTCTACAGGTGCTATTTTGTAAGTTGCTCGGCTTTTTGTTAACTCTAAGACGATTTCCCATACCTTTAGATTATATTTGAGATGTGTGCCTGATTTTGATCCCGAGATTGTTAAATTAAAAAATATGACCTATACTTAGGAAAGCAAGGCCATCTTATAAATAGATATCCCCTTCGATAATACTATCAGGTTTGCTACTTGTAACTGCCTACTTTTTGTTAACTCTAGTTTATTTTAGCCCTATAGATTAGCTTTAAGATATGTATGTGCATGTCTGATTCTAGATTGGTTAAAAAAATGTGACATATTTAAGAAAGCATTAGCCATGTTAGAAAATAGATCCCTAATACAACAAGGCCCTTTCAGTTTAATTGAAATCAATTCATCTCCATGCATGCACAGATCCTTTCCTCCTTCCTCTCCTACCCAGTCCATTGTCCAAGTGTCGAGTATTGCATCTTCATGCATGGCGACCAAGAATAGCAAGAGACTCGATCTGAACACCGGCGAGGCACAAGCCAAAAGACACCAGCATCACCCTTGCTCTCTCCGGACAGAAATGAAATACGCGCGTGTGGCTCACCCTCTCATCGCTAAACCACTCACCTAATTATACCACCTCCCTCGACGCCGACACGCACCCGCTATATAATCCTCTCCGTCGTTCGTCTCTACAACCGAGCAATGGAGCTCACCGTCCTACCTTCGTATACCTAAAAAGTTCATCACACAAAAGATAAAGGTAGGAGGAGGAGCTAGCCGCGGTGTCGGGGGAGGGTGATCTAGCTAGAATTAAGCTTAACCATGGCGGGGCCCCAATGGAGCAATCCCGGCTCCTTCGTCCTGTACGCCTTGTTCTTCCTGTCGGCGGCGGCCGCATCGGGGACCACCATCCCCGACTTGGACCACTGGCAGAAGCGCAAGCTCATCGCCGACGCCGCCGCGGAGGCCACCTACAAGCGCGACCCCATCGAGGTCGTCAACCAGTTCAACCGCGCCGTCCACAGGCACGTCCATGCATGCCATGATCGGTGCACACGACGTCGTCACACGTAACGCTTGCATGTGATGTAACGTGATATGATGTGCGTGTGCAGATCGACTAAGAAGGAGACCGCGAGGAGGGAGATGCTGGCCAAGAAGAACAAGTTCGGCGGGCCGTGCCAAGCGACGAACCCGATCGACCGGCGCTGGCGGTGCCGCAAGGACTGGGCGACGGACCGGAAGCGGCTGGCGCGGTGCGCGCAGGGTTCGGGCGGAACACCACCGGCGGGCTGGCCGGCAAGATCTATGTCGTCACGGACGGCACCGACGACGACGTGATCAACCCCCGGCCCGGCACGCTCCGGTGGGGCGTCATCCAGAAGGAGCCGCTCTGGATCATCTTCGCCAAGACCATGATCATCAAGCTCAAGGAGGAGCTCCTCATCAACAGCGACAAGACCATCGACGGCCGCGGCGCGCAGGTGCGCATCACCAACGGCGCGCAGCTCACCGTGCAGAACGTCAACAACGTCATCATCCACAACATCCACATCAACGACATCGTCCAGAGTCAGGGCGGCATGATCCGGGACTCGCCGGAGCACTTCGGCTTCCGCACCCAGTCCGACGGCGACGGAGTCACCGTCTTCGGCTCCACCAACGTCTGGCTCGACCACCTCTCCCTCTCCAACTGCCAGGACGGCCTCATCGACGTCATCGCCAAGTCCAACGGCATCACCATCTCCAACTGCCACCTCACCAACCACAACGACGTCATGCTCTTCGGCTCCAGCGACTCCTTCCCCGAGGACCAGATCATGCAGATCACCGTGGCCTTCAACCACTTCGGAAGAGGGCTCGTGCAGAGAATGCCAAGGTCATCATCTGCACGCATGCATGTCTCAATCTAGTTGATCTCCATACATGTACTACATCAATCGATCTGTACACTAATGCGTGCGTATATAAATTGCCTTAATTCTGTGTAGATGTCGATGGGGATTCTTCCACGTCGTCAACAACGACTACACGCACTGGCTCATGTACGCCATCGGCGGCAGCAAGAACCCGACGATCATCAGCCAGGGCAACCGCTACATCGCGCCGCCGAACCTCGCGGCGAAGCAGATCACCAAGCAGCTGGGCGCGTCCGAGTCGGAGTGGAAGAACTGGGTGTGGCACTCGCAGGACGACCTGTTCATGGAGGGCGCCTTCTTCTCCACGTCCGGCGGCGACATCCAGAGGAAGTTCAACAAGAAGGACCTGATCAAGCCCAAGCCAGGGTCATACGTCACGAGGCTCACGCGCTTCGCCGGCGCCATCCCGTGCAGGCCCGGCAAGCCATGCTAGAGCGGCCGCCGGCTGGAGCCTATTTCCTCCAAAAAAATCTTGTATTGTAAGATTCATTAATTCTACTTAAATTCGTATGTGTATTACGATTTTTAAGAAATCTGTGGGGTTCAAATCAAATGACCCTACAGGTTGCACTTGTACATGCGTTCATGATGTCAGAAGCCGGTCAATCTGCACATTGCTAGGCGTTGCAAAGAGGGTGATGGAAAGAGAGAACATGTTTGTGTGTAGGTTTTGTCGCTTGAAAAGATGGAGAGATTATGCACTTATACAAGAGGACCGGTTAATAGAGAACACATATTTGTGTGCACACCACCGAAAGCTGCTATATGCCGAGTGTCTGAATTTTGCCGAGTGCAATCTATCGGGCACTCGTAAACAACCTCTTGCCGAGTGCCTTCACCGACACTGGCGAAAATAAAACACTCGCAAAAATTTTTTACCGAAAGTCGCGGTTTAGACACTCAAAGCAAAAGAAGCTCTTTGCCGAGTGCTAACAAGAAAACACTCGCACCAACCGTCCGTTAGATATCAGCCGCCGCCAGAACTTTGCCGAGTGTCCGAGCGACACTGCAAACATCTCTTTGCCGAGTGTTTTGCTTATGCACTGCAAAAAAATAAATCATTTTCCTTTCCTACCCTTCAAACTTTTTCTACTCTCACATACAACATATGGTACTCCATGTTAAAATTAGGTATATTTTTGTATTTGTTTGCTACATTTAAATAATTAATTGCATTTCAAGCAATTTTGTGAATCAAGTCAAATTTGAACTGCAAGTGATTCAAATAATAGGAAAAATGAGTAGAAAATGATATTCATGTTATTCATCCTGTTTTGAGGCCTTACCGTGAAATGAAAAGGAATTTCGAACATTTTGTTCAGAAACACGACCACGAACGTGGCCGAATGGTTTTTAAATTTTAAAAGCAAACGAAGTCTGAAAATCATGAGATTTGTCAAGATGTCATGATATCATACGTGGAGGCTGTGGTAAAAATTGAGAAGATTTTGCATAGGTTGTCACGCACGATGCTTACAAACCAAGCATTTCAACAAGAAGCATAGAGTTGAGAAGGATCCAAAGAAGATTTGGAGTCAAAGTGACAATAATTGTGGTTTGACTACAAAACTTTTGTATAGGCAATAGACAACAGAGATTGTTTCATGAAATTTGGGTAATTTCTGATCCGCTTGATAATTTTAATTTTTAAACCGCAATTATAGAATTTTAATTGATATAAATTGAATTTGAGCTATAATCGCATGAAATAATGGTCAAAGTGTCATGGTAAAAACACTCGCAAAGTACCATTTCGTGCATTCTCGGGAACATATTTGTCGAGTGTCATGGTAATGACACTCGCAAAAGCTTAAGCTTTGCCGAGTGTCTTTACCATGACACACCGCTGCTGCATGCCCTATCACGCACGGTTCGAATCGTCATCACGCACGGTTTCGAACCGCCGTGTTTAGGTGTCGCGATAGTTGGTGGTTATCACGCACGGTTCTCGAGCCGCCTCGTGATAATTACATTATGCACGTCTTGATTTCTAACCGCCCGTGATAGACGCAGTATCACAGACGATTTTTATAAACAACCGCTCGGATACTTCTATCACGCATTCGCTAGTAATCAAGACCGCTCGTGATACGAGACTATCACTGCACGGTTGTTTATAACCAACCATCTGTGATACTCGCCTATCACGAGACGTTAGTAATCAAGACCGCTCGTGATACGAGACTATCACGACGTTGTTTATAACCAACCGCTCAGGAGATTTGTCTATCACTGCACGGTTAGTAATCAAGACCGCTCGTGATATACAAATATCACTGCACGTTAGTAGTAAGGGCCGCTCGTGATATCATTCACACCACGCACGCACTCTTTGAAACCGCTCAGTGATATTGTATCACGCATTTGCTTTTAATAACAAACCATCCGTGATACCAAGTGCATCATCCATTTTATTTGTCGCTTGGCTAGCCTCGTGATATGCTAGTCATGCCCTCTCAAAGCAAGCAAGCAAGGGACATGTGATAAATGACAGATATAAGTTAATTGCAACTCATAGTAAATTACAACAAAATTTGATACACAGATGAATGTAACAAACGGCCAGCAGATCACATACATATATAGAATGAAAATCGTTACACAAAATCTGACAAATGCATTTAGTTGAAGGAATTGTTTGATTTGTACGCTTGAATCCAATGTTTCAACATCTAATTATCACCATTGCCGGCGAGAACTCTCCACTCTTACTTATGACCTCTCTACCAAGAATTGGGAGATGATTGCACGAATTTCGACGAGATTGTCAAGATCATATGCACTTTGGTCGAACTTCACCCTGTCGCTACGAGCAATGTTAAGTCATTCATTAGCATATGTGTGTAATATAAATACATATATATAATCAGAAAATAATAATTATTGGAAGGACTCGACAAACCTCTCGGATCATTGATCTTAGTACTCATGATTTCTGATATGGCGGCAAACGAGAATCCACATACGTTGCCTTGTAGCCGGTGGCATCGCAAAAATAGAATTACATACATCGGTATTGTCAATTCTAGAGGCATTATAACAAAGTATGATATAGGATTGTTGTGTTGTAGAGGGTACCGAAATCGCTGCTCGTGTCGTAGCGTGTCACCGATTTTATATCGTGATCCTCCTTGGGCAACATATTCGCAAAAGCCCTACGTGATTCAAAAACTTAGCCTCTACCGTGGCAAACAAAAGAAATATTACAATAGAGTTATGTATGGAGGAAATGAGTTTACTCATAGTACTTCTTGCACAAGACTCAAGTCGTGGTTGCTCCTAAGGAGGGAATCAAGGTATATTACCTTGCTCCACTTTGGTACAATCACAATCAAAATCCAGTGATGCCTAGTCATGTGTCGCCATAGTGATTAATCCTAAGTTCATGCTGCATGTAAAGTACAAATGAAACATATGTGTGGCAACTAGTGAAGCACTTACCCTTGGTTGAAGGGTACCATGACGCACTTGTCGCTGTGAGCAATCAATCCCTCGTTATGTAACCTTGCACGAAGGATGCATCTGCGCTGATAGATTGCTCGAGACCAAGTGAGGGTCGAGGAAACCCACCGGTCGCCGCGTCACGGACTTCTTGGATCATGTATCTATACATAAAGAAAGAGTAATGACATTTATCTGTATAACGTGAATGTAGAACTTCATTGTACAAGACATTTACGTTGTCCAAAGATCGTAGAAGTGAGGCGCCGAGTTCGTCGAGATTGAATAGTAAGAATAAATCTTCGAATGTCACGACGATGTAGCCCGAGTCGTGGAGGAAATATGTCTTGTTATATTTCAGAGTGAATGCACTCACGGTTTGGCTTCAAGTTGACTTCTCCATGTACCGTGCATGCAATATATTGCAAATCATACCAAGATGTCGAATTGTGAGTCCGCACCAACGACACTCCTAGAGTAAACGCCCATGGCACGGACGCCGCTTAATTTTCTTCGCATGAGCCTTGGAGGCCTTGGAGCCTCGCAGAGATGTTCTTGTGGCGCTTCGGCGGAGCCGATGCAATGCATTTCATCGGATTTGGAGGTGGAGGTGGAGCCATCTGAGCCGATGTGCCAGTCCAGGCGACGCCTCTTGGGCCACTGGATGTGAAGATTGTGGCACGGACATGTCGAGGACGATGTCCTCTTGGGCCATCGAACGAATGTGTGGACGGCATCCCCTAATGTCTTAATCTCTTCGCTTGGGGGCTTCTCAAGAGGGACGGACTTAAAATATCATTAATCATGTCCACCTGACCTTTATGAAATCGGTGTCTACTTGTACACCGTGCACCGCCCCCGGCAGCAATGGATACACCATGCCGCGCCCAGCCATCAACGGAATAGAGCCAACAAGCCCGACATTGAGGCCGCAAGGTATGGGCTCCTACATAACGATACAAGAGATGAGTTAAGGCGCCCACTGAGAGATCTATGTACCATTCTAAAGAGGTACATTACCCGAATGTCATCAATACGTAAGTGGTCGCCGCTATGTTCGAAATTGGTGGACGCGCAGCCATCGCGACGTTGAGGGGACCGGTACCGCAAAGATTAGGAGTGGGTTGCGATTGGTTGCGGACTTGTCTCGCTTCTTCCCGCAACGAATCTATCTCTCCTCGGCGAGGCATCGCTCTTGAAGTGAGGCAGATAGTTGTTCCTCGTTGAGCACGAAGCTCCTGCTTTATTTGTTCGCCGCGACGCCTTGGATCTCTTCCTACTCCTATATGTCTCGAGTAACTGGAAACTGCGGCCTCCAAGGTACATAAACCCCTATGCCTCGTGTGCGACTGGTGCTCCTTGTTTCCCAAGGCTCGTGATAGTAAATCTATCTCCTATATTCTTCAAAGGAGCCACGAAGATTCTGTGAGTCAATGATTGCCGCAAGAGGCAATTAATCATATTATTTTTGAACCCATGAAGTTCAAGAGGTGTTAACAACTATGTTGTTTAACATATTTTACCATGCGTTGGGACACTTCCTCATCTCGCTGGGTTTTGAAAGAGACACCGAAGATGTGGTTGATGACCTCGCTTAACTGGCCGAAGCCGCTTATGCATCCCGGCAAATGGCGGAGAGGCCTCCGATCGGATTGCGACCTCATCCCGCATCCTCCATTATGGATTTTACCCGCTGCACTCAGCAGGCCGAGTCCGTGAGGGTGCGTGTTTTGTGATCGAGATCCTTGTGCGCCGCACTTTGTTGTACAAATTCCAAGGCCGCCTTCATCTCGCACAAAGGCCTCCCATGTTTCCGCGACACGAAAGGATACTGCGTGAAGGGCGTGACATCTCGGCCACGCATTTCGCCACAAGAGTGCTCTTAAAATTCTTCCATGCTTTTCCCATCGCGAGGAGCGCTTGCCGCTGCACGAGTCCCTCGTGCTTCGCTGGGAACTCGAACGATTTGTAAGTTCCTCCCATAGCTGATTTTTGTGATCCTTTGTCAAATTTTTCCAGCTTGCTATGGTGATGGGGACCCGTTGCCTTCCAATTATCCCGCAGTAGTCCGAAATGATGACGCCGCTGACGGTTCCAGAGGGACCCCATCCGAGAGACCACCGTGATGGTCATTGGCTTCGCCTCGCCATTTCGATACTCCTCACCACGCTTAGATTTCGCAGTCTTGGGAGCGTGAGACCCGGATGACGACGATTTAAGACCGTGGTGGACGCCATCTCTCTTCTAAGAAAAACTAATCAAGTGAGCTATGGACCCAGCCTTGTGTGTCATCGATACACTGAGTGTGTCACTTGCAACAATAAGTGCAAAGATATATTATATGCTACATAAAATACATGTGAAGCATATATCATAAAATACATGTGAAGCATATAACATGTTAAGCATATAACATAAAATACATGTGAAGCATATATATATCATAAAGCTAACATGTGAAGTATATAACATAAAATACATGTGAAGCATATAACATGTTAAGCATATAACATAAAATACATGTGAAGCATATAACATAAAATACATGTGAAGCATATAACATGTGAAGTATATATATATCATAAAGCTAACATGTGAAGCACAGGAGGGACCGGCGTCGGAGGAGGCGGCTGGAGGTAGCGGCGCTGGAGGGACCGGCGGCGGGGACCGCCGGCCGAGGAGCGGCCGGAGGAGCGGCGGCGCGGAGCGCGCGCGGGAGGGAGGGACCGGCGTCGGGGACCGCGGCGGAGGGAGCGGCGGCGGAGGGACCGCGGCCGGGAGGGACCGGCGCGGCGGGGATCGGGCGTGGGAGGGAGCAGCCTGCTAGCAGGCGCTGGCAGTGAGAGACAAGACGCGGACGCGGACCGCAGACCTAGCCGCGGGTATTTAAAGATGATCATCACGCACGGTTCTATCAATATAACCGTCAGGATATGCATATTATCACGCACGGTTATATCGATAGAACCGCTCGTGATAATGAATATCGCTGACGGTTATATTGATAGAACCGCTCGTGATAGCTCATTTTAAAATACCCGCAGCTAGGTCTCGCGGAGTCCGCTTCGCCGCAGCTTCTTGTCTCCACTCGCACGCCGCCGCTAGCTAGGTTTTGCTCCTCCCACCTCGCGCTACTATATTATCACGCACGGTTATATCGATAGAACTGCTCATGATGATGTTATCACTGCATTTGTTTCTTTTGATAAACCGCTCGTGATAGTTCACTATAAATACCCGCAGCTAGCTAGGTTCCTATGTCATTTTACAATTACAATATGGAACATAGATACATTTATGAAAAACACAAGCATAACCATAAATATAACTATTTCATAGTTCCTTAGTCATTTTACAATTACAATGCATGGGTTCCTTAGTCATTTTACAATTACAATGGAACATACATACATTTATGAAAAACACAAGCATAACCTATATCATTTATTACACTTTGGCTATATCATTTTAAATAAAGCCCTTCACGATGATCGATACACATATAGCTTGCTTCATCGCCTTGTTCTTCATCGAGCCTGATGCCATCTCCGAATGGAGGCAAATCATCAAATTGATTGTACTCTTCCTCATCCACAACATTCTCAACCCCGACAATCCTTCTTTTTCCTCAAGAACTACATGGCGCTTCTTATTTGCCGGGTCGGTTACATAAAATACTTGAACAACTTGCCTCGCGAGTACCAATGGTTCGCTTTGTATCCTACACATTCGAGGTCCACGGAGTGACGCCGCATTTGTCAACCTTTACACCCCGTGGAGTTGGACCCAACGGCACCGAAATAGAGGAATTTTGAAAATTACGTAGTCAAGCTCCCAAATCTCCTCTACAAGCCCGTAGTACGAGCTTGGGCCAGCGGTACGGGCCGCGAATCATAGGCATCTATGCGGACACCGAGTTCTCGCATCGCGGCTCTTTCTATCTTGATCTCGTTGTATAAAATGTGTAGCCATTAATGTCGTGATCCTTGCCATGTCACAATTGTAAATTTTGGCCCTTTGCCAACCATTGTAGTGTTTCATTTGACGACCTCCTAGTCAATTGCGCCTTCAACCATTCGTTGAATCGACGGTTGTGTTGTCTCGTGATCCAAACTCTCGACCGCTCGCATTCTCCCGACGTAGCATGTCCTTGTGCTCTTCAATATATGGGGTCACTTCAGTCATGTGTTGTAAAACCATGAAATGAGCTTGAGCATACGTATTTTGATCCGAGTTATTGCTTTCCTCCCGATAGTCCCTATACCCTCTAACCTCCCTCGTGACGAGATAGAGGTACACCTATCGGCTCTACCGAGCCATGTAGCCGATGCAGAATTTAATGACCTCTTCGTTGTATAACCTTCGATGATGCTACCTCCGGTCGAGATCGACATTGTGCACATAGGACTCTCGAATTCCCATGTACCTCTCGAAAGGGTACATATGACGAGAAATACGGGGCCACATATTTTTATCTCTTTCACAAGGTGGACAATGAGATGGACCATGATATCAAAAATGATGGAGGGAAATACATCTCTAGATGACATAGAGTTGTCACCACCTCGGTTTGCAGAGCATCTAGTCCATCCTGATCAATGACCTTCGAGCAATTGCATTGAAGAAATAACATAGCCTTATGATTGTCACTCAACCTTGTTCGCAAAATACTTCTAATTGCAACAGTAGCATTTGAGTCATTAGCACATGACAACCGTGAGACTTCATGCCAATTAATTTCAAATGTTCCATGGAAACAAGTTTCTTCATGCTTGTCGAGTGACCGGATGGAACTTTCACACCATTTAAGGATCGCACAATTCAGTTCTCTCGGACTTAGACAGAGTGTAACATGCTGGGAAGGTACGTCCGCTTTTATCGGTCTCTATCGTGCTAACTCGGTCCCGATGTTCATAGCGACCAAGTCACGCTCTTGCGTTAACACCATCCTTTGTTTTGTCAGAATGTTCAGTAAGAGACCAATCAAATCGTCACATACATTCTTCTCACGCATGACATCGATGCAATTGCGAACTTCTAAGTGCTCCCAATAAGGCAAGTCCCAAAATATTGACCTCTTTTTCCACATGTTCTTCCTCAATTTACGTCCCTTTCCAAACACAACATTTATATCCTTGACCATATCATACACCTCTTTCCCGCTAAAAGGTCTTGTACTGAGTCATCCTCTTTTTTCCACAAATTGTTTCTTCATCTTGCGGTATGGGTGATACTTTGGAAGAAACCTACGGTGACGCATGTACACTTTTCGGGAGTTGTTCAACCACACACTCTCCGTATAATCTAAGCAGCGGACACGCTTGGCTCCTTTTATACTAAACTCGACAAGTTACCAAGGGCAAGAAAATCATTAATGGTACAGAACAACATGACCCGAGAGTGAAGTTCTCTGCTTGTCCGCATCCCATACATGTACCCCTTCATTCCACAAAGGTTGCAAGATCTTCCACCAATGGGGCTAGGAACACATCAATATCGTTGCTGTGTTGCTTCGGCCTTGGATAAGTAGTGACATCAAAATATATTTCCGCTTCATACACAGCCAAGGAGGAAGGTTGTACATGCACGAGTCACGCCAGTGCTATGTCGATCGCTCATGTTACCAAAAGGATTCATTCCATCCGTACTCAACCCAATCCTTATATTTCTGTTCCACACCAAATCTACAAACATCCTATCGATGTTCCTCCACCGCGAATCAAGAACATGTCTTATCATTCCGTCTTTCTTACGCCGCGTAGCGCTAACGCATCAATCTTGCATCCTTGCGGTTTGCAAATAAACGCTTCAAACGGGGATTACAGAAGATACCACATCACCTTAGCAGAGGTCCTTGCTTCACCTCGATGCCCTTCCCATCATCGAGTTATTTTACGCTTGTATCGGGATGCTTTGCACACGGACAAACATGTAAGCTAGCATACTTTACGGTACATGATACAATCATTCCGACATGCATGTATTCTTTCTACTTCCATTCCTAATGGACAAAGAATCTTCTTGGCTTGGTAGGTGGTTCTCGGCAACACATTTCCCGTTGGAAGCATGTCCACTAGAGACCTAATAATGCCGTGAAACTCTTATCGGACCAACCATTGCTTGCCTTCAATTTTAGCAGTTCTAGAACCGATGACAACTCGTATTGCGGCTTGCAGCCGGGAACAAAGGTTTCTCCGAGTCCTCCATCAAGCCCTCGATTTACCAAACTCTCTCTCACTATAGTTCCTTCGCATCACGTAACATCCGATCCAGATTATCATCCCGCGACCTATCCTCATGATCCGGATTGTCATCCCGCGACCTATCCTCATGATCCAGCATTGTCATCCCGCGACCTTTCCTCATGATCGAAAGAACAGCCCACAACTAGCATATCGTTGCCTCCTCGACTATGTCATAACTACCTTCTTGTGTACTTTCTTCACCGTGGATCGTCCAACATTTGTACCCTTTTCTCAAACCCCTTCAATCAAGTGAGCTTCAATTTGCGCGAGTTGCTAAACATCTTGAGATTATCACAATCAATACATGGGCAATACATATATTTCATCCCCTTCTTCAACATATCCACTTTCGCCGCCTTCTTCTAAAGGCGCACACGCCGAATGTACTCTTCACTCACACGGTTCTCATATACATCCAGCTTCGGTCCATCTACGCTACACAAGTGAAAAATAGGTGTCAAAATGATTATTACCTCTACTACTAACCTCTCGATCGATCACTAAGAATGTTAAGTAATTGAATACTAATCTCGATCGATCACTAAGAATGTTAAGTAATTGAGTATGCTAACCTCCGATCGATCAATAAGAAGACGGTGATATTTTTCACCCCAACTCCCTAAAGTCGGCCGCCTTGCTCCACCGATGCAGCGAATGAAGACAGACGGTCGACATCCTTCAAGCAAGTACGCCAAGTAATTAATACTACGCAGAATATCGCTGCATTTGCCCAACTACAAACGGTTCGTGAAAATTATATATCACTGCACTTGTTCAGATAATAATCGTCAGGAATTATCACCGACGGTTATTAATATTAACAACAGGATTTCGCCATCATAGACGGTTCGCATAAATAACCGCTGCGATAGTTCACATCACGCACGCGTTCGTAATACGCAACCGCCTCGTGATTATGCGTATCGCTGATGGTTCGTGTAGAACCGCTCGTGATAGTCCTTCATGCACGTTTACACTACAAACCGTATGTGATAGTTAACGGATGAACTCGTTGCCAAAGATGATCGCTAACTCGAAGCATAGCATAGCATTCGAGGCACATCCGAAGCTCGCCGTTGCAGTCTTGAGGAATGCCAACAGCTGGTCTTCGATGTGGCCGCCACATCCAAGACCGCAGTGGTCGCCACATCCAAGACCAGCTCTTAGCATTCCTCAAGACACGCTTTCAGCCTCGAATGTGCCTCAATGCTATGCTATATATGCTTGAGTTGGCAATCATGCCTCGATTTAAACAGCTCATCTTTCCCGACAAAATTCAAGGCAATTTTATTACAATAGTGCAAAGAAAAGACATTCCTGATTCTTGGTTGAGCTGGTCGAGGAACATGCAAATACAGAGGCAAGCACAAAACTCAACAACACATTCAGATCAATCTATTACAGATAACAAGCTAACAAACCCTTCGGCACGACGGTCACACTAAACAAGACACACTTATGACACTTACGGCAAGAGTGTGTTGTTTAGTATGAACCTGGTCGTTAACGATGGAGGTGCTAGCTCACAATGGAGGGGAGATGCATGCAGGAAGCTAGCTAGTGGATGAACTCACGCGTGACTAGTACCGTGGAAAGGTTGATGGGGAGTTATTAATAAGGGCTCGACTGTGGAGGAACCGATGCCACCATTCGATGTGGAGAGAATAGACGGGTGAGATCGAAACTGTATACGCCAATTATTGGTGACATGTGATTATTACACACCAATTATCGTGACATGGATATTACGCATGTTCTTAACAGAACCGCCTCGTGTTATTCAGCTTTTCACGCACGGTTCTTACCAGACCCGCTCGTGTTATCTCGACAGTATAGACGGCTCAGATAAGAACCGTCAGAAAGTTCACAAACGGTTATTAACAAAACCGTCGTGATGTCTCATTATCACTGCACGGTTCATGTTAATAACCGCCTATGAAAATCGCGCACGCTGCCGCGAAACTGCGTCATAACGCCGCGGTTTCATTGCCTTAACGCCGTGTTTCGATTGTCGAACGCCGTGTTTGATCGCCTAATTAACGCCTCGATCCTTATACGGCATCTATATCATTAATGTTTGGGTATACGAACCGTCTGTGCTAAAGGTTAAATATGCGCTAATCCAGTGTCTCTCTACGACGCATAATATGGCGCTTTCTACTATTCTTGTGATCATCTCCTTCCTCTCATCTGCTCATCAAGAATTGTTCGCCGAACTTACACAGCGCCAGCAATTTGCATCCGAGAGCTTCCCGCACCGCCTCGCTTCTTCCCCGACTTTCTTGCATCCGCTGCTCGACTGATCCTCCGCCGTCGACGGAGAGTTCTCGCCGCCGCCAAGAAAGGGAAACAACCTCACCCGTTCTTCTCCACAATGTGCGCATGCGAAGAAGCTCTACACGCATTGCGAGATCGATGGATAGCCTTGCCGATCAAGCGTAAACGGCGCATTCTCGAGGAATCTTTTCATGCTATCC
>JAYEVI010000556.1:0-87462 GCA_036346575.1 Dendrocalamus sinicus
TTTCAATTATTGTACTGAGCTTTTACTTGCTCCAAGTTCTCTTAGCAGTGCAACCACAGCAACAGGATCGGTTGCACTACAGTCCACCGAGCAACAATGATGTTTTCCAGTTCCAATCGTATGGAAAAGTGCTGGGGCATATCAACTAGCTAGTATCAAAATATTAAAAATAATGGTCTATGTCCATTTTTTAAATGTAAGTACATACCTTAGAGAGTAAAGCAAGGAAAATGTTGATATTACCACGCCTGGTCCAGCAAGTAACACCATTTGTGCCATGCATTTCTGCAAAATAAACATTTTAGTATACACTGAACAAAGATATATGCAACTGTAGTGCTATATGACAACAGAAAATTGGCAGGGGAAGAGATCAACATATAGTATTATTAAAAGCAGCAATGTCAGAGATCTTGCAAAGAAGAAGCAATATTAGAGAAACCAAATATGATGTGCACATAGCCATTTTAGCAGATCACATGAGGAAATGCCACAACATGTATTAGTGGATTATGATTCTCAAAGATGGTCTGTGTTGAGGGAGTGAGAGTTGTATTAAAAAATCAACTTCTGTCACTAACTGGATCAAACAAACGATTGATGAATAGTGACTGATATCAAGAGTGGATCAGAGCGGAAAATCAGAATGGCCTAGGGCAGACTAATTGCAGACTTGCGTAACGCCGCAGATTTGGAAGGAGTAAAACAAAATAATTTTTTAAAGCAAGAGAAATCATTTGCTCTAATTGTGCACTGCAGCTTCAAAAGGAATTGTAAGCTCTAGGATGGGTGCTTTATTTGTGAAGGTTTGCTTACAACACATCACTAAATTCTCTATTCTGTGGGCTCTGTAGCCTCAGGTTTTCATACTCTAATCCACATCATAACTGAGGATTAACATCAGAAAAAGCTGCAAAGAGCAAGGTCACTAGGCCGAAAGAACTAAGTATTGCTACTGACAATGTCATGGCCACATGGTTCAAAATCCCGCGTTACCGTCGGTAACCACCGTTACCGTTTTACCGGTGGAGACCAGTAACAAAAACCGTCCGATGAATTTTTGATTTTTCGAATTTTGGCCGGTTTTTTCCGTTACCGCCGTTTTTCGGTTACCGGTTTCAAAATATCTCAAAATTCAAATTTTAATTTTCAAATTGTGACCGGCTTTACCGGTTTTTCCAGAATCGCCAGAACTGCTTGCTACCATTTACGCCATCGATCGCACATTTCTTCCGCCTGCTTTGAACTCAGATGGCCATGGGCCATGCATGGCGATGGAAGGCTAGCAGATAAGGATCAAAGCTAGCTTATTCTCTCATCATTAGTTCCTTCTTGTTAAGATTAATTTCTTCTTGTTTACTATTTGGTTAGTATTGTAGTATGAGCACAACAGCGGTACAACGCATCTTTTCCTTTGAGATATGGACTAAAGAGAGCCAACAGAGAGCTAGTTAGTGAAAATGAGGATCTAGCCATCTCGCACTCTCGGGGGTTTATATACATGAACGGGGAAGGATGAGATTCCCATCCCACCCTTTAATAATTACAAAAGGTAAGGGTAAATCAAGACATTCCTTCTATGTACAAGAATATGCTATGGGCTTATTCCAAAACCCAAGAATAAAACCCAACCGCGTAGGTCGGGCACCCCATAATCAAGATTCTTCGACAAGACGCAGAGGTCTTGACGCGAGTCCGACGAATTAATCGACTACCCCACTCTTCATCCCATGCCAAGTTAGCATGGAGGTCTCGAAGGTGAGTCGAAGCAATTGCTTGCTGATCCCCGGGTCCGAACGCTTCGAGGCCCCGGACCGGTTCTCTTTCATTATGAAGCCGAATCGCTCCTACAGAGTAGCCCTCTAAAGCAAGCGGTATGTGGCGTCAAGCGGAGTGGTGGGCGCCATCGGAGGCGATGCCCACAAGGAGGGCGGCAAACCCTGACACGAGCCAGCCCGCTGCACGATGTTGAACCTCCGATGCGACGGCGCAAGGACGAATCGACGGTCCCACGCCAACCGTAACCATCCCATCGAGGTCCCGCTCCGACGCGGCGACGAGGCGAGTCGCTGGTCGGGCCACGCCCAAGGCGATGCGTTCACGGAGAGCCGCAAATCCTCGACATAGCCGGCCGCCGTTGAGGTCGAACCTCCGACGCGGCGGCGATAGACGCGGGCGACGAAATCCCACGCCGGCCGTAGGCTGTCCCCGCCGAGGTCCTCGCCCAATGCGGGGCGGCACGAACGCGAGTCGCTGGTCGCCGCCTCCGAGGCAATGCCTAACGGGAGGACGACAAAATCCCTCGACGCAACCACCCGCCGAGGTCGAGCTCGACGCGACGGCTGAGACACGGCGACAAAATCCCACACCGCCGGCCGCCCTGCCGAGGTCCCGCCCGACGTGGGCGCACATGGAAGCGAGTCGCTGGTTGAGCCGCTCCAAACGATGCCAAAGAGAGGGCGCGAAGTCCTCATCGCACCGAGCCACCTGCCGAGGTCGAGCCCGACACGCGCACATAGACGCGCGATGGCGCCACGCCGACGCCGCGGGCTGCCTCGCGAGGTCCCGCTCCAATGCAGCGTGACGAAGCGCGAGTCGTGGTTGGGCCAACCTCCAAGGCGATGCCTACGAGGAGGGACGCACGGAAGTCCTCAATGCGCCGAGCCACTTGTCGAGGTCGAGCCTTTGACGCGAGCGACGCCGAGACGCAGCGACAAAGTCCAATGCCAAAGCCGGGCTATCCTGGCCGAGGTCTTGTCCTCCGGCGTGGCATGTAAAGGCGGTCAGGCCTGCCGCCTCCAAAGCGATGCCTACAAGCGAGGCTACGAAATCCCCATGCAACCGAGCCGCCTCGCCGAGGTCGAGCCGCCATCCCGCACTTTTGAGAGTTTATATACACTAATAGGATAGGATGAGAAATTACCATCCTACCCATTAATAATTACAAAAGGTGAGGGTAAATTAGTAAATTCTTCTATACACAAAGAATATGGTATTAGGTTTATTTCAAGGCCCATTAGCTAAACCTAACGGGAGTAGAGGCTGGGCACCCCACAACAGCTTAGATTGGTTGTTAGGAGTTGCACGCCATCTATATAAGAGGGCATCCAGTTGTTTATTATGTTAAGTAAGGATTAATCAAAGTATCCTTCTCATGTCTCTTCTCTGTTCTCCCTACCGAAGGGCTCTATCTCCTCTGTCTTCCTGCCAATTCCCATATATGTATTGTTATTTCTTCAATTCCTACCCTAGCTATCCTCTCCCAAAATCAGTCCATACACAGACAAGAATAAAACATCCATCCAGGATGAAGAGGACCATGTAAGAGATATAAAAAAACTCTAGAAATGATTAAACAAGAAAAAATTGTGTCTGAGTGCAAGCATAGTTCCTCATTGTAACTCAGCCCTTAATGAGGCCACTCAGCTTTCATCATAGATCAACAAACTTGCAACGATACTTTATTTGGTGTACTTCCATGGAAAAGGAGCTCAAACAGAAGGGCAGGAAGAAAACAGCCAACAGAAGATCAGGATTTATGTTAGCCCCTGCAATTTTGGAAGGATAATTAACAAAAGGCAAATCAAATAGAAAACTAAATCCTAAGTGTGTGTGTGTGTGTGTGTGTGTGTACTTACAGATACGAATGCCAGCTCCAAGTTTGCCCAGACCACCTTTTGTTCCATATTCTGAATGTTGAAGAAAATAATTCACAAACTGGTTTTGTGTTTGTCCATCAAATATTACTTAATATAATATTCAAAGAGTATGACTTTGTCTACCTTACAAAGGAACCAGAAACTTATTTTGGGGTAAAGGGATCCAGAAACTTATTAATTCTCATTCGAAGTCTTTGCTTACTGCAATATTTGCAGTCAACGAAGGAATGATGTTGCTGATACTTGAAACGAAAAGTATGCTTAACATGGTACTTTGGCAAAGACGGACATGGCACACCATACTATTGTGAGCACCTTGAATACAAGAGACTTTTTTTTTCCGCTTCTGTATGACACCACAATTCCAAAACAGGAGAAATTGACCTTTTCCATATCCGTGTAATGATGACTGCTACAGGTAACTAAGGATACCGATTTGGATGGTTTCTTAATCACCTGGTTCGTTGTCAGTCGATATACCTCTCATCAACAAAAAGAATCAGCTGTGGTGCCAAGAAGAGAATTTTTCTCGAGGTTATCGCGTAATGATAAGAGACTAGCAGGTCGTAGTACAGCGCGAGTAACATAATGGTAGCGTGGTCACAGGGCACCCAAATAGTGGGGAAAAGGTTCCCTCTGTGTTGGTTCTCTGTTACAGCAGAAGATGATTGGGGGGAAAAAAGAAAGAAAGGGATGACAAACTGATTAATGATGCATCTAATTAATAACAAACAGATTGAGGGTGAGTGCTATTAGTGTATATGTATGGATTAATGATGCATCTAATTGATAACAAGCCAGCAGGAAGAAACACGTAGCAATCAATCCAAGTAGTCCAAGTAGTAGCAGTAGCAGAAAGTGGAAACGAATGATGCCTAGTCGTGATGTAAATAACAATAATAGAGGAGGAGAGGGCGCCAGCGAGCCTGACCGAGCGATCCTAGGGCGACGCCGAGGACGAGGAGGGCGACGGTGTAGGGGACGCGGGTGCCGCGGAGGAGGTGGCGGGAGGCGATGCCCAGCAGGAGGGACACCCGACGAAGAGCACGGCGTCGTCAGGCTCGGGCCCATCGAGCCGAGCCGAGTTGAGGCCGCCGCCGCGACGCGAGGTGAGGGCCAGCTGAGCTGAGCTGAGCTCCAGGCGGCAAGAATTGCAACCGCAGCTGAGTAACAGGCAGGAATGGATCTTCCGTTTAGCTTTGCTTCGACTCGAATTTCAGTGCTCCTGTCCTGTCCTGTGTTGCAAGTCAACTGCCTCGCTCTCCTGCTCATCCCTTTGACCCTGTACACATGATATATCGTGAGTTATCAATAAATCTTGCCATATAAAACATAAAATAATATTAAAAAAGGATTACAACATAGAGAACTAGATATTTTATCATATAATAGATGATCAGAATACTAGAATAAGATATTATATTATAAAAATTGTCTATAAATATATAAAGATAATTTATTATATAAACTGTTTTTGGTGTTATAATATGAAAAATATTATAGAAAGCAATATGGGTGGATCTCAACGTGAGGTGTGTACTAGGTCAATCAGTACGTGGTACTAATTTTCTAGTTAGCTAAAATACAAAGCCCACGGGCCGTACACGTATGTATTAATTAAGAAGAGAAGAGGAGAACTGGTCACATGGTCAGCTGTACGTGTCATCAATAATAAATCCAATATAGTACAAGATAGATGACGACAATAAGAGTCGAATATTATCGTTACTACTTGAAAAATACGTATCAAATATTGTCGTTATTATTTAAATATAATACGAGCGCGGGCGGAATTCATCGAAGCAGCTCGAGAGAGGAAGCGTACAAACACTAGTATTAGCCCCTAGTCACCCAAGTGATCCTCCGTCTCAGCTCCGAGCCGGATAGCTCCACATTCCGCGTTCCCAGGCGCGGAAAAGACCTCCCGCAGTCCGAAGCTGCATGCATGATCTCCAGTGCTCGACTAGAATTCCATGCTTTGGAGTTCGGAGACGCGGAACCACTCACGCGCCAACCGCCGATCATCCGCGTAGAGAAGAGACTACATTCAGAAAAAATAGCATCACACCATATTTGCAAACAAAAATACCACGGGGCCAAAATAGCACAAAACTCGTTTCTTCGACGCTCTCCATCTGACAGATGCACATAATGGGAGAGAAAACAAGAGATGTTGGCAATTGCATAGTGCGTGGTGCCCCACCACCACCCCTTATCCTCTTTTCTCTCCATCGACGCCCATCCCTCTCTCTCTCAACCAGATCCAAATAACAGTTGATGTTAGAAGCAAGAATGGACATGACAAATACGCTTGGTACACCACCGCAACGTCCATCCACACCGATGATTGTTGTCCTCCCTCGCCAATACATCGCCTATTGTCGCCCTCATCCGACGATGTCTCCGCCGCCACGACCTTGTTTGTCGCCAAGAGTGCAATGTACCACCACCATAGTCGCCACATTGGTGCATTGCACCGTATACCATCACCGCCCCAACCGCATCCCATCGCCGAAGATGAGGAGGCAGTCGCGATGGGCTGCAACCAAATCGCGTGGTGTGTCGCCTCACCATCGCCTTCCTCATTGGTACCAGACTCGGCATGCACCGCCTCCAGCCGCATCATGCACCACCTCGCCGCTACTGGTGATTTGGGCGCACCGCCTTCAGCACATCATACATCACACTAGTTCTCCTCCTCCCGTGTGCTGCGTGACGACACAATGTTGCTCCACCGACTCGCTTCCGTCATGTGACATGCCACATGGGTGCACCACTACACCTACACCGCAGGATCCCGCCGCCCGAGGTCGCCACGCGCTAGATCCGCCATCCCCGAGGCGCTTCTTCCTGGGCCTCGGTCCGCACTAAGGTTGGGCTTGACCTCGACGGCACACCTCTACATCGCAACCCACTCCACCGAGACCTCGAGGTACCACTCCTGCATCCGCCATGCGCCGAGCCGATACACTGCCCCATCGCCGCCCCTCCACCAGCATCTCGAGGCACGCCCACCCCTACACCACTATGCCATCACCCGCCTTCTTTCCCGACGACATTATTAAGTGCTTACCCTTTGCTATGTTGATGATGACATCACAACCCTTGACATAACACCTCCAAAAGCCAATGGTCGACTCAAGTAAACTAGAAGGTGCAAAAGAGAAGGACATATGATATAAACCAGAGGATGCAAGATAAATAGAATACTAAGGGCCTATCACCAAAAAACTAAGCTAAACAAATACGTGACCACTGAACGCTAACTTAAGTCTCATTCTATATTTTAATAACTTAGTCGTGCTTCCAATTTCCACTTTTTTATTGAACATAGGTGCAATGAAAATGATGATGGAGAAGGTGTTAGACCATGTGGCTAGGTCTTGAATATTTTGGTGATGAATAATTGACAATGGTTAATTTATGATGATAAATATTCGTGTGGGCGGTTGGGACCGATGTTGGTAAAGTTGGGATGAATTTGTGCCGAAGAATGTTATCCGGTCTTTGCATGTGCAGTTGAGCATGGAGGTGATCATGCCCTGACGAGGTGGACCAGACTAGCGGGAAATCCGAGGTTCGAACGATCAAGGATGTCACGAGATGGTCACCTCATGCTTGGAGCGCATGGAGATTGGGAGGTGGATGTTGCATGGAGAAGCTACGGAGGTGTGGTCCTAGAGGCTTCGACACGTGATAAGTTGAAAAGTCGAAGTGTAAAAACCCGTGTTAGAAGGGTTTTAGGTCCCTTGAAAATTAGCGGCCAAAAGCCTAGTTGAGGTAAAAGGCCTAGGCCCATTGGACAAGTTGTATTAGAGTTTTAAGTAGAGATTGAATATATATATATATATATATATATAGACGCTAAATGGGACACCTAGGTGCCTGCACACATAGGCTCCCGCCGTTAGATTGCTTTTAGATACGTGCAGAGCAATGGTATGTATGGTATGTAATATATTAGGCATGCTAAATCAATCATGGAAGGAAAGTCTTAATCATGGATGGAAAGTCTCAATCACACTAGCACGTATCTAAAAGCAATCCAAAGGTAGGGAGACTAGGTGTCCGCACACCTAGGTGCCTCATTATATATATATATATATATATATATATATATATATATATATATATATATATATATATATATATATATATATATATATATATATATATATATATATATATATATATATATATATATAAGCACCATAGTGCCCATGATCTATGATTGAGACTTTTCATCTATGATTAAGACTTTCCATCCATGATTGACGCCTTTCCAAATCGATGCCTTTTCGAATTAATGAATATTAACGGCTTTGCATGATATATTATATATCATTGCACTTGCACACATCTAAAAGCAATCTAAAGGCAGGGAATCTTGGTGCCCAGACACCATAGTGCCCGATTTCAGAGAAGTTTTTTCAGCACTACAGTATATCACTATAGTACTTTGCTACAATACATCGCTACGGTATCAAATAGTAATCACTACAAATGCCAAACAGCTTCGCTATAGTACATTCGGAAAAATCGTTTCATTTTTTTGTGTTATTTCTATTTTTCAGATTGGGCGATTAGAAGACAAAATTTGAGAAAAGTTTTCACCGCAGCATCGCAATCATTCACCCCTTCCGATTGCCATCGACGATCCTACGTAAGGTTTACATGCTCGAGTATAGTTCACGTTAATCACGCTTGATACTATCCGCCTCAATTTCTGGTGACTTCACTACAATTCTCGATGATTTGAGTAGGCATGAGCCATACTAATGGAAAACTTGTGAAGTCTAGTTTTCAGTGGTTCAAATCTGCATCATTTGGACTTTGTAACAAAAGTTACGACCACTTTGGTGGAATCTATACAATCGCTGGCGTGTGCGCGAGACTTGAAGAGACTCTCTAATACCTCATCATATTGACCCTTTGGCTAACTAAGAAAACCTTTCACCTGGTGATTAGTATTCACATCTAAATTATGAGGGTTGTTCCTAGTATAAATGCCTATGTACTCCAACTATTTTAGAACTTTTGATCAACAAGTCAGAAATACAATATTGTAGCAAGACATCTAGTGTTCTTACCACCATTGCTCTTGTGAGTTCTCTTGGATTCACGAAAGAAGCCCGTGAGTTCCCTAATTCGCTTATGATTGTTCTGACAATAGCCTGAGTTCTTGAAGCTTTAGATCATTTCTCCCCAATGTATGGATCACATCCAACCTTAGTAGGTTAAAGCTAGTTATCCTGGTTGCTTGCAACTAGTTATCCTTTTTTCTTGAACACGCAGGAGAACTGCGCATCATTATATTAAGAAGAATTGCAACTAGTTATCCTCAACCTCATTCCTATGCTATGAAGATCGTGCCACACTTTATGAGAACTCAGATGCATTGGCACAAAGGTGATCCACATCCACACTATATGTTCCCAATTTTTAGATCAATGTAATTAATTTCCTTTTCTTTCAAAATCGTAGTTGTCGATTGAGATGTTTCTAATAGATGTTACTAACCTTTTTCTTGTATCTATATTAGTTGGTATTGAATGCAAGACTACCTTACTTGTAAATTATGAAGAAAATTTTCTATATGGTACTTATTCATGTTCATGTGCTAGTTGATTGTTATTTGTGCCGCATGAAGCACTAATAAGGATAAGATCTTACTATTTAGACATATTATTGTTTGTGATGATTTATTCCGCATTTACAATATAGTAAATTTGAATGTGCATCTTATGTAATCACATTTGCTAGGTTTGCCTTATAAGGGGTTTGATAGTGTAGAGCATCCCTAATATTCATTTAATGGAGGTCAAGTCAATCGCCCATTAATTGAGTCATTGTTTGGATTTTTGTAAAGCATATGCGATTTTTGCTTCCTTTTCTCGGTTTTATTCCCTAAAAGATATTGCCAATAAGTATGATGATGGTCACTACTACTTATGCAATTCATTTGCAGATATCATCGATTAAGTGTTTTGAAATATCATCGGCTCATATAAGAGCAAACCGCCATGCAATTCGTATCACTTTCTTCGTAAATGTTTATTTATACTAAATTGTCATTTTCTCACGATAAAATGCTATGTTACATCCTTCTTTGTCTATTGTTTCTTCTTACGAAATCATTTCATAAATCCATCTCTAAAGGTATTGTTGATATCTCAGGGTGATTTTGACATTATTGGAGGTGCTTCACCGATACTAGAGACCTAAATTATTAAGGTAATGTATTTCCATGTAGCATCATCTACCCTTTCTTTGACTACATTTTCTCGGGCATCTTTTCTTTATTATTTTATCTTTCAATTTGTAACAATTCATTTGAGAGGAGGCAAACTATGTTGATGGTGCTTTTCACATTAAAAATGCGCTTTTATGTCACACATAAAGAAATTACTTCCATGTAACGAAACAAGGTTACTCTGACACTGTGTCCAAATTTTTTTGCATCTGACACTTGATCCGAAGTCGATTCGATACCTTGTCCATTTTTGAGTAACATTTCCGTGTCCAAATTGGAACCTCGAACCTATGCTCTGATTCCGACACTCTGCCCATGTAACACTGGCAATGATAGGTGGCTTTGGCCTTGGGACCCATTTTTACAATTAGAAGGCAATAGTTATTCGTCTGAATCAAAGCAAACTTGGCAGGAGTTCCTCAGGAACAAAGACAGAATGTTGCTGAGGTATGATGTCTTGCCTTATCTGTTTATGATATTTGTGGAATTGTCTTACCTCGATCAACCCTGGCCGACTTCGACTTCGGCTTATTTTTCACTATTCATAAGTTTCGTCTTTTTCTGAATTTTTGGCTTTTGTTGAGTTTTTTGCATTCTTTTTTTTTTCAGATTTATTTGTATTATATGTAATGGGCTAACATATTTTTTATATTTTTAAATATTTTTAAATTTAATTATGCTAAATAAGCCTCTCATTACCATAAGGCTTTTTTCACCAACTACAAGAGTTTTCACCATAAGCCATGAGCTTTTCAAATTAACCGATCACCACAAGTCGATACCTTTTTTGTTGTACAGTCTCTATCTTCTATTTTTGTTCAATATTGGCTAAATAAGGTTGATCGCAAGTCACGATGGAGCTTGATTAGGGGGAAACTATTACAGTGGCCTGATCACCCTGGCCTATCAAGCTTCTGGCTTATTTTTCACTATTCATAAGTTTCATTTTTTCTGAACTTTTGGCTTTTTGTTGAGCTTTTTTGGCGGTTCTTTTTTCCCCGTATTTGTTTGTATTATACGTAATGGGCTAACATATTTTTTATTTTTAAAGTTTTTTAAATTTAATTATGCTAAATAAGCCTCCTCACTTACCATGATTTTTTTAGCTACCACATGTTGTTTTCAGCCATAAGCCACAAGCTTTTCAAATTTAACCGATCACCACCATAATCAAATCTATCAACTAATTGTACACAACAATATACTATCAAAGCAATACTTTCATATTTGTTGCTTTGTTGATTAGAGCATCCTTAATAGCACTACAGACTCCAGTTCTTCATATAGTTTGCTTTATAGAAAATGTTTTAACTATTTCACAAGTAGGAAAAGATAAGTTTGTTCATGCTTCACACACTTTGAAATGCTCCATAGCAAATAGTTTCCATGATATGGCCTGATTTATTGAGTGCTCTAGGATCTTCACCTTTCTAAAGAAGTTGTTGAGAAGCTACATAAATCAAACCAGTGATTTTGTGGCTCTGCAGATATAGTAATTGCTAGAATAAGAGAGATCCTCTTCTATGGTAGTGACTCGTACCCTTTTCCATTAGCTGCTTACATCTAGGAATATCTAAGATGCCATCGGTCATCATGCAGGATGAGGCTATTGTGTGAGGCCCTGCTGATTTTGCATGTGGATTGCTGCTCATCCAAGAGCGTTGGCAATAATAGATAAAGTTCTAAACAACCTATCTTCAGTTTTCAGTTACATAAGGTGGAGCACTTCTATCCATGCATATCTTAGTATCTTTTTCGTAGAATGCAATCACAATGTTGTTATCTATTTCGAAGATAGGTCTGTAAGATATCTAGAGAGTAATCTAGGTGGCAAACTGTAAGGTTTGTTGTTTGGGGAGATCTCTCGGATAATCATATTTTTAGATTCAGTACCCCCAAACTTATCTCGTTTGTAAAATAAATCAGAGTTCCTCACTGAGACAAGTGATTCAGATCAACATAGTTTCAAAAGTCATTACCCAGCTGTATCCTTCATAAGCTAAACTATGTGTGTGCAGCAGTATATATCCATGCAGGCGATTTGTACATGCCTAAGAATCCTCTCGAGTAAACTCCTGCAACTTTTATTCCTTAATCTCTCTCGAAGTGACCAACATCCAATATACAACAACATATGATTTTTCAGATGGAGACGCGAAAAGGCAAAAATAGCTCATGGAGGAAGCAAGGCAAAAAAAATCTAGAGCTTTCTTCATTGCCCCTCAAACCGAACATAATATACAGTTCCCCCATGCGTAGCGTAGTAGCGCTCCGAGTGTCTTGAACTGCAAAGAATGGCTGCAAGTCGCAACTTCACAATAGACAACATGCAACAGTATGTTTATCAGTGGCCTCCTCCTTGATGATGCAATGCGGCCTCGTGGAAGGCCCAGAATAGCTACCAGCCCACCGATGAAAGATGCAGCAGCCGCCACCGCAAAGGCCGGCGCATTTCCACCACCAAAGAGTTGGTCCCACGGCCCACTACCAAGTGACACAATAACCTGCAGGTATTGTTGTCAGCAAAACACAGTATCCTGAAGGTAGCAGCTTCAGTAAATAAGTCAGCACTCCGCCATCAAGCTGAAAATGCTTTTGTTTTTATTTTTCTCACAATATACTCATTTTTCTTTCTTTTGGAAATAACATGGAAGTGTCATTTGCCATGCTATCATTTACCGATTTATGCTGATGCTAAACTCTATACAACCACACACAGTTCCAATTTCTTTTTTTACACACAAGTTTTCAGGGTTCAATTGTTCTAATGCAGCTCATAAATTTTGAAAAAAAAATTAAGGACTTTTCCAAGTGGATAGCTCAGAAATTTGGTCATAAATGGATTCTGAATTGTGCAGTTGGCTTATTATCCATGCTATAGCCCAAACGTGCTAACCTACTATAATATAATGTTGTTTAGCTGATTTTCAATGCAAAGCTCAAGGGTTTGGGTTTTCTGAACTACCAAGTTCCTGCCTGATTTATCCTACTATAGCCAGGGTTCAATTTCTTGGTGGAAACCAGTGGAATGACCAGAAAAAAAACTTAAGTTTTAATTTTGAATGTATAGACTAAGAGTGATTAGATCATCTGCAGTTGTAAATTAGATCATCTGTAGTTGTAATATGGTTGCATATATTAGTATCAAACACCAGAAATCTGGAAGCGTATTTTACCTAATGCATAGCTTCTAGTTACAGCATGAACCTGTCATGAACCGGGATAAACACCACCAAGAAGATGGCCTGATGGCGCCATAGAGAACGAGAGGGAGAGAGACTAGACGGGAAGACTATTGATATTATTCTGCTTGATTACAATGGCATGCGGTAGCCCCTTATATAGATGGGCTCCTCAACAGATCGAATCTAATTCCAATCCTATCTCTAATAATATGGAAACCCATATCTTATCTCTTAATTATATCTCTAACACAAGGTAACCAATCTCTAACTTAAATAGAAATCAATATCTAATTCCTAATAATAACCCGACTAGGCCTTGGGCCCAAGGCCCACACCCCGACACTACACCCTCTCTGACATGCAGCTCCCTCGAGCTGTTAGACGACGCCAATGGAAGACATTCGATGTCAAGTAGAAGACGAACAGCGCGGGTGTCGCAATGATGGAGATGACCTACCAAATCCAAACGGACAAGGCTAGACGGCGTGTAGCGCCTTCGCTATCTAATGCCTGCAACATAATAAAATTTTTTCTGATTTTTTTATTTTTTTCTGATTTTTTCGATTTTTTTTTTTTTGATTTATTTTTTTATTTTTTGGCCTTAGCTTAACTAATCTGGCTTAAAACCGATCGAGACGCACACCGCATTCTGGCCGAGGGTGGCGATAAGAGCGTTTCGAGGCGACGGCAAGAGCGGCGGCCGGTAGATCGGGCGACGGCGAGGCATGCGCCTCGAGTTCGACGGCGAGCGTCATGGCGGCGGCGGCGGCGCCGGACACTGGCGGAGGCGGACGGCCGAGGCGGCCGCGCACACGTGGCGGCGGCTCGCATGGATCCGGCGCGACGACGCAGACACGCGAGACGCTTAGGCCGCGCGGATTCGGGCGAAGAGTCCGGGCCGAAGATCCCGAACGGAGACCCGATGTGATCCAAAGGCAGACGCGCGGCTGACGGCCGCGGCGAGGACGGCTCGTCCTCCACCCGCCGAGCGAGGCAGCGTGGAGCACCGCGATTGCCCCGCTGACGGCGGCGAAGTGAGGATTACCGGCGCGCCACGATGAGCGCTGCTCGGGAGAGGCGCCGCATTGGGTCGAAGGGCGCGCGGCCGGCGGTCCCGCGAGCGGCGATCGCAGCGGGCTGAAGTGCCCCGGCGACGGCGTTCGGGCGGCGGTTGGTCGAGGCGGCGCGCAGACGATCAAGATCTCTCGCCAGCGCGGCGCCCGCGCTGACGCTGGATTTAAACGACGAGCGGCGGAGACGATGTCGCGAAGATGCCGCGATCGGAGGAGGAGCGCGTGGATGGTGGCCGCTCGACGGCGGTGGATCCGGCGCCGATGTCGAACCGGCGCGGAAGAGGCGACAGCGGGCGGCTTGGTGGCGGCGATCGTGGCGCCGGAGTGGCGCAGAAGGATGGTCTCGCGCGGGGCGAGGACTCGCGCGCAGAGCCGCGGCGCAGAGGACGATCCGGGATGCTTCAATCCTTTCTTTCTCGTGATTTCTCCCACCTCCTCGTTGTATCATGATGTGCCTCGCGCACTTGTTTCGCTTTCTCCCGCTCCTTCAAGTGCTTCTCAAGACGGCATGCATGTTGAGGAGGAAGTCCGCCCACTTTTTGTCTGCGCCGCCGCCTTATCGCTTAGCTTTTATTATGGCCATTGACTCTACGAGAGGATCAAACGCAGAACCATGGTAGCGTAAGTCGGGAAGGGATCGATTGCTCGATACCAAGTTGTCATGAACCGATAAACACCACCAAGAAGATGGCCTGATGGCGCCTACAGAGAACGCAGAGGAGAGAGACTAGACTGTTATTATTAGGAATTAGATATTGATTTCTATTTAAGTTAGAGATTGGTTACCTTGTGTTAGAGATATAATTAAGAGATAAGATATGGGTTTCCATATTATTAGAGATAGGATTGGAATTAGATTCGATCCGTTAGTGGAGCCCATCTATATAAGGGGCTACCGCATGCCATTGTAATCAAGCGTAATAATATCAATAGTCTTCCTTCGCCTAGCATTATTTCTGTTGATCCGGCGGGTTGTCTACATCCGCAAGAAGACTCGTCACCGCTCGTCTTCTACACACGCGCTGAAGGTCTTCCATTGGTCGTTGCCTAGCACTCGAGGACGAGCCGCATGTCCGAGAGGTGTAGTGTCGTGGTGTGGGCCTTGGGCCCAAGACCTAGTTGGGTTATTATTAGGAATTAGAGATTGGTTTCTATTTGAGTTAGAGATTGGTTTCCTTGTATTAGAGATATAGTTAGAGATATGATATTAGTTACTATATCCATAGAGATATGATTGGGATTAGATTCCATCCGTTAGTGGGGAGTCATCTATATAAGGGGCTACCGCATGCTATTGTAATCAATCGAGAATTATCAAGTCTTCTCGCCTAAACATCTAGTCTCTCTCTCTCGTTTCTACGCCGACGCCATCCGGCTATCTCCTTGGTGGTGTTTACCCTGTTCATGACGTAACCTAACAAAAGTGTAGTTCCATCCGTCATCTCCCTTGTATCTATACATTACTTGCTTTACATATGTGTGAGGTAATGCAATGTCTTTGTGATCCCAGACGGGACCAGGAAATGACATCAATTTTAAAAGATATGTTTGACTTTGGATAGTAAACCAGCTAGGATAAAAACCCTTCCCGCCATGGAACCAGCTGGACTTTGGTTCCATGGAAGTGAACCCTGACTATAGTTGCTCATCAGTACCAGCTTTTTGTAATCAATTCCAACATAATGAACATTTTATATAGCCAGCTATGATGTTATTGCCTACCTTGAAGGGAAAAATTCAGTTGTTCAAATAAAGCTTTCGCGCGAATTTGGATCACTGTCATTTTGGAGAGCACTTACATTGCTGTGCTGCAACTCTAGAAAATGCTATACCTCAGATATCTGATCCAAATTTAGTCAATTCTAAATGTGTTTTGGTAAAATAGCCACAATATACCCAATGGTTTCAGTCCATTATAATCTAAACTAACATGCTATACCTGAACTATAACTTGACAGTTCGGGATAGCTGCGCCATAAAACATTTTAAAGCCTATAGCTCACATATTCGGATTAGTAGCATATTGTGCAGCATATTTATCTTGCAGGAAACTCATTGAAAATGCAACTGCTTAGATATCTTGCCCAAATTCAGTAGACCCTGAAATTGTGCTTTGGCTGGTTTATGCTACAGTCCATGGTGTAAGTGTATTACGATCCAATGAGTTCTTAACCTGATATATGCAAGTACATTTGGAGTGGCATCGAGTAGAGACAAATCATTTGGAGTTGCAAATCATAGAAGCAGCAACTTCGGAATGGCACCCAACTAAATTCCTTGTAATATAATAGCTCATAGATCAGAGCAAATATAAGTCAATCCTGAACTTCTAATCTTTCAGGTTCATTTATCATGTTCTAACTCATGGAATCAGGCCTTCTATAGACTGGAAAGTGGGTCTTTTTAGTCTGGTTACCAATTTGATCTATATTGAATCAATTCTGAACTTAACTCGTGATAGAGCTGATTTGTCACCCTGTAGCTCACAAATACCTACCAGTTTACATTCAGATATGTTTTTCCCACTGATTTGTTGTGTTGAGTAACTTGAGTTCCAATCAAGTATTCAAATAATCAAGTCTTAATTTACACCCCACTACAACTGGCACAAAAGCAGGTTATCCTAGCTTAGACCAGGTTAAAATGGCTGGCTACATGGGATTAATTTCCAATATCTGAAGTTGCTAATATAGGCATTTGAACTCAAGACTTTCAAATATTTCTAAATCCTGAGCGTACATGCTCTAACCAACTCTTCCTCATGCTAGCTTGCAATAAATTAGGCATTTAAACCATTTCTTAAATTTGGTTCCAGAACTCATAGTCATGTTAGAGCACATGAAGTTGGGTAAGTTTTCGGCCATTATCTGCTCATTAGTTTAGGAGGCAATTTTCCTGTTACTGCTCACAATTGTAGTGGGTTCCAAATATGCATAGGAATGAACCAAACACAAAAGCAAACATAAAAAAAAGAGGTAAATACCTGTGGTATGACAATAGCTAAATTGAGAATGCCCATTGCTAGACCTGCAAGGGGAAAAGGTACTTTCTAAGAACAGAAATCCAAGGTGATACAGTCATACAGTTGACTAAAAAGGAAAATACCTTGGCCAAGCCCAAGATTTTCAACACGACTAGCAGCCATTGCATATGGTATACTGTATGTGATCTGCAATAATAAAAATGAATCAAAACCAAACGCATAACATAGGAGAGAACTGGAAGAAAATTATACTGAAGAAAAAACAATTCTGTTACTCACTGCCAGGGGTGCTCCTAGAATTGTAAAAACTACCAGGGAAGCAATGACAATGCCGGTTGGAGGTACTCCACTAGGTGGATAATCCATATTCTTTGCCACGTATGTTATTACAAGCATTGCCACGAAACACAAAGCCATTGAGATATTGAGACACCCCATACAAGTCCAGCTCCCACTTCCTACATAACTTTTCTAGTACAATTGAGGTGAATCCAAGAAGGACCGAGTTCAGCATTAGACCAAAAGAACCCATTCTCACACCATCATGATAGCTTTGAGTCTCCCCTGGGTTGTCTGGGCTTCCCCGGTAGATCTCTCGACCCATCCAATCGGTGTCAAAGAGGATAAAAGGAAACCATCCAATCCATGTAAGGGCAGTAACAATCAAAACCATCCAAACAGGTAATGTAAAGTATCTGAACGATCCAAAAAGTTCCCAGAGGAAGGCTTCCTGTTCGTTGCTTGGATGTTCCTCTTCATCACTTCCAAAAGATTGAGGCTCTTGCACTGATGCTACAGTAATGTATGTAGTAACCACCAAAATGATAATATCAAGGAGAAAGGCAGACTTGAGGTTGGCACAACTGATGCTGCAGGATGGAGTAACAGTGAAAGGAAATATCCTGTACCAGCCACTGTATGCTCCAGTGGCATATCCAAGTATGTTTCCCAGGGCCATGAAGAGTGAAAAGTAAGCATTAGCTATCCGGGTCCTCCTTGGGTCATTCTCTGCAATAGAAAGGATTAGCAATGAATCACTTATGAGGTCTAACATATAGCATGGCTGGCACAACCCTATCTCAATGGTGCTGGGTTACAGTTGAACATATTAGTCTGCACAAATGGATCTAAGTTGAACCTACCACTATAGCAGATAGCTGATAAAATTTCAGGAAGGCGCATATAATTACACATCAAGGCCCAACTAGAGTTTCTGAAAAGCTCCTCTTAAGTTCAGAAGTGCACATTTCAGGGGGATGCATCTAATTACATGTGCACATGCATTGGGTAATGTAGATTGTGTCAGCCCAACTCACTTGCCTAAAAAGATCAAAAAATATATCATTTTTTTTTACTGATATTTACCAAAGATTCCATCATCTCCATGGCTACAAGCACACCCAGATCATGAGATCTCTAGTGTCGCATCAGATCTTGCCTCAGAGCGTACAAGACAATAGCAAGACCACAGCCACAAACCGTTGGCAGCCTTGCAATTATTAACCAGAGAATGCCTGGCTGTTGACAAAAGATGCCCTCCTATGATTCTAAACTTGCAATAGTACTGTAACACTTAAATATCTCCCTCTGTGATCTCTATACGCCTAGCTCAATCCGAAAGCGATCCCTTGACCTCTCCATACTTGTCATCGGTCCCACATAAACAAAATAAAAAAAGAAATAGCGTAGAGACGACGGGGAAAACAACAATTGGTTGTGACATTTGTACCAACCCTAATTATTCAAAGATTGCACTGTAATGGAGTGGTGGGGAAAACAACAATTGGTTGTGACATTTGTACCAACCCTAATTATTCAAAGATTGCACTGTAATGGAGTGGTGAACCCCATTAGGATTGCCATGTCGTAATTTGGGTCGTGCTGTCCAGCTCTCGTAACCTTGATGCTAATAATAGACCAGCTGGCAAGGCAAAAAGAAAAGCACGCCCCCCTAGATAGAATATGTAAGGGGTTTAGAGGGGCAAGTAAAATGAGTTATGCTGATCAACGTCGCATCGGAGCAAGAATCTTAAATAAATAAATATGAGCATGAATCAACGTCGCATCGGAGCAAGGGGAAAGCGAGAGGCAGGAGGCCCCGGCTGGCTGTTCTCTTCTCGCGTTTTGCGGTTTATCCCTCATCGTCTCGCCAAATTACCAATCCCAATTCTCTCGCCAAGAAGGATCAAGAAGCCCTTGGAATTCGCCAAAATCCAAAGGATAAGCGGTGATCGCTTGCGACGGAAGCGGTGATATCCTGTGTTTGCTGCGAGACAAGCACGCAAGCAGGCAGACAAGAGCCTGAATTTGCGCTGAATTGCAACAAGACCTTGCGTTTTGTAACACATCTGTTGACTTGCGATTGGTGGGCTAGACTAGCCTAGAGGGGAGAAGACGAAGGCTCAAGGCCGGCCAATGTTTGGTGGGTCGGAGGGACAGAAGACAAGTTAATTACCGGTGAGGTCGGCGAGGAAGGCCCTGCAGGGCCCCTGTGTGGCGTTGTTTCCGACGTCGAGGAGCCAGAAGCCGATGAGGTAGACGATGATGGCGCCGATGCGGGTGGAGCCCGGTTCGACGGGGTCGCCGAAGAGGCGGCCGAGGTCGGCGGAGAAGCCGACGGTGAGGACGGCGGCGGCGATGGATGCGGCCCCGGCGGCGATGAAGGGGCGGCGGCGGCCGAGGGGGGAAGCGGCGGGGGCGATGCGGTCGGAGAGGTGGCCAACGAGGGGCTGGACGAGGAGTCCGGACAGGGGCCCGCAGAGCCAGACGAGGCTGGCGAAAGCGTGGGGGATGCCGAGCTCCTGCACGTAGGGCGTGAGGAGGGAGAGCTGCAGCGCCCACCCGAACTGCACGCCGCACGCAACCGACGCCGCCCGAAGCAGCTTGCGCAGGGGGACCTTCCGCGCGGGGGGCGCAGCCGCAGAGGTCCCGCCGGCGTGCGGCCGCCGCGGCATGCCCTTCCTCCTCCTCTAACCTCCGGGATGGGGTGGCGGTGTCGAACTCTCAACGGAAAGAAATGCTTGCCTTGCCCACGCACGGCAACCGCTGTCAGACGGGGCAGCGCCGCGGAGAGACGACTCCAATTGTCTCTCTCTCCTCTCCTCTTCTTCACCCGTGGCTGCCAGCGTGTGGCTGTAAGGCAGCACTGCATTTTTAAATAGTAAAAATATAAACAGGAAATAAGCACGTTTCTTACTTTAATGACCTGTCCGAACACGTGCAGCACGATAGGTTAAGGATGGTCTGTTTAGCATACAAGCAGCTACCGTCTCCGCTAGGTGTTCCCTGGCCCCTACGTCGCCACTAATGCCCACGCTCGCGAGAGGCAGAGAAAGGAGTCGGGAGTGTGAGCCATGAGAGGAGACAATAGGGAGGGAGAAGGCCGAGCTAGGGAGGCAGTGGCCTGAGCAATGGAGCGCGAGAGGAGTAGGCGGTGAGAAGGATGAGGCGGGGCTAGTGGAAGGAGGAGAGAGGAGGCGTGGCCGAGTGGCGTGTGGAAGTCGTGGGAGGAGGAGACGCACGACAAGGGAGGGAGGAGGGAGGAAGCCGAGGAGGAGGAGGCCGACTGGTTGGATAGGGAGAGGAGGGGAGGAAGCTAGGGAGAAAGGAGGCCGCCTGGCTTGGAAGAGAGCCATGGAGGAGGTGACGAGAGGAAAGGAGAGGAGGTGACGAGCTGAGGAGAGCTAGAGAGGTAAATAAAAAATAAATTGAAATAAAAATAAAGAGACAAAAAAGTGAATTATAAATAATTTGAAGATGTAATAAAGGGCTTTATTTATGGTTACATGGCCCCCCTTATTAAAAACTTTACTAAGTAAAAAAAAATGGAGTGTTCACCAAATCATAATATAAACTTCACATGTCTCCTGTCCTTATTTTATGTTCTATACTAGAACAACACTAAAGCACTGAAGATACTGGAGAGCTACATCTCTATTTCATAAATTAGATAAAGTTATATATACTTTCTATTAGTTATTCTACACAAAACTGAACTAACAAACTGAAATACCGAACTGGCAATATGGTTTTGATATTAACCAGAAACTTTCTAAATACAATCATTATAAAGATTGTGTAGCAACAAAGTTAGTTTAATGAGCAATGAAATAACTTCCGTTCTTGAAAGAACATTTTACTAGCTCTTGTGAAACAATAGTCGACAACCAATTGTTAATTAGGAGGTCTTCGATCACACTTGCATCAAATTTGATAAAACTTGTTGTTATTTAAAAATTAACCAACATTGTAATCTAGATACCAATCATACATCCATTCATTCCATCATATATATATTGATAAGCACAAAGGCTATAATTAATTTGGATAGCAATCACACCGGTGTAGTACAAAGTGTGGCTATACAAAAAAGTCGAGGGCATGCAACACTTGTTTTAGCCATGTTGGCAACGAGGTGCTGGTGGAGGTTGTAGTTGTTAAAGCCATGAAGCATATATGCATGTACAAATCGCCGGCATGGATATACACTACTGCACACGCACAGTTTAGCTTATGAAGATAGGTACAACTGGGTACTGACCAGGGCCGGTCCTGGGATTTTAGGGGCCAAGGAAACTAGAAATAGGGCCCTAGTATAAATATCTAAATATAAATCTACATGCACACACACACACACACACACACACACACACACACACACACACACACACACACACACACACATATATATATATATATATATATATATATATATATATATATATATATATCTAATTTTACTAACAAACACTTAAAATACGTTATGTATTAAAGAAAATTCATATCAAAGATGAGAAGTCGAGCTGATCCGATCGATATACGGTATACTCATACATATTACATATACAATATATACTAGTGTATGGGGCCTCGGTTTTGGGGCCTGTATGCCGCCCGCCGCTCGGGCCGGCCCTGCATCGACTTTGAAACTATGTTGATCTGAATCACTTGTCCCAATGAGGAACTTTGATTTTTTTTTACAAACAAGATAAGTTCGGGTACGCATCAATCTAAAAATACGATTATCCAAGATATCTCCCAAAACAACAAACCTTACAGCTTACCACCCAGATTACTCTCTAGATATCTTACAAACCTATCTTCAAATAGACAACAACATTGCGATTACATTCTACAAAAAGATACCAAGATATGCGCAAGATAGATAAAAATTGCTCCACTTTATGTAATCGAAAACCGAAGATAGGTTGTTTGGAACTTTATCTCATATTGCCAATGCTCTGGATGAGCAGCAAGCCACATGCAAAATCAGCGGGCCTCACGCAATAATGAATTTGGAACAAAGATATATTGATAGACAAATTAGGATGTTTCAAGAAGACATACGTAAGCTATGTAAAGATTAGATGGCAAGTAATAACCCACCAATATAGTAATAGAAATAGGGCTTACCTTACACCACTTCATAGCTCCAACAAAGGCAGCTTCTTCTGTTCTTCCTCACCTAGCAATGACATGTATATTCGCCTTAGAAAAAGAAAGATGCAGAGAGTGATTGCTAGATCACACATGATCATCATAGAAGAGTAGCCTCATCTTGCATGATGACCGATGGCATCTTAGATATTCCTAGATGTAAGCAGCTATTGGAAAAGGGTATGAGTCACTACCATAGAAGAGGATCCCTATTAATCTAGCAAGTACTATATCTGTAGAGCCATAAAACCATTGTTATGATTTATGTAGCTTCTCAACAACTTCTTCGTAAAGACGAAGATCCTAGAGCACTGAATAAATCACCTATATCATAGAAACTATTTGCTATGGAACATTTCAAAGTGTGTGAAGCATGAACAAACTTATTGTCGATGTTTTAATATCAATATTACGATGATTTTTTTGATTCGGGAAGCTCTTGAAGACTCAAACTATGGTCATGCAGAGAAGAAACGATGATTTTTATACGTGTTCGGCCTTCTCCGGGAGAATAATAACCCTACTTGCTGTGGTGGCTATTGCTTAGAGAATTGTTTACAATCGAGAGAATAATACTAAATGCTTTGCACTATGTCTAACGAGATTGTCTCCTCTTGTCTCCGATGTCAACTTTATATAGTTGGCGAATCATTGCGTTGCCAAAAGACGATCAACACTTCAGCGATAATCGCTGGATGGGAGTTGTTGTCGAGAGACGGGTGGCTCGCTCATCGCATTTACGCTTGTTATTAGAGAGAGATCGCGGCGCAGTTATTAAGGATAAACGCACGCTTTAACCACTTTGTTAGGTGACTCTACGATGTAGTAGGACACCATATACAAAACCAGCTTGAAGGTAAACTAGTCACAGAAGATTTACAACAACTAGGTGGTTGTAGGACAACTTACGACTATGTGGTAGTAGAAAACTTATGACTACATGGACATAGAAGGATCCATGACTATATGATCGCATATGAGATGCCACGTGAAGAAACGCCTTCTCTCGTGGATCGTTGCGCGCTTTTTGTGAGGACTAGTTGCTAAGTGTCTATTTTTTCTACGAGATGGAACCACCCGTGAAGCATAGCTGGTTACGCTTGAACAAGCACAGAGCAGCAAGCAGCATTTCCGAGAACCATGGGCAACAGTCAGATGAGATGCCACGGTGAAGAAACGCCTTCTCTCGTGGATCGTTGCGCCTTTTTGTGAGGACTAGTTGCTAAGTGTCTATTTTTTCTACGAGATGGAACCACCCGTGAAGCATAGCTGGGTTACGGCGAAGCTGCACAGGAGCAGGCAACATTTCCGGAGAACCATGGGCAACAGGCTGTATGAGATGCCACGGTGAAGAAACGCCTTCTCTCGTGGATCGTTGCGCCTTTTTGTGAGGACTAGTTGCTAAGTGTCTATTTTTTCTACGAGATGGAACCACCCGGTGAAGCATAGCTGGGTTACGCGAAGCCGCACAGGAGCAGGCAACATTTCCGGAGAACCATGGGCAACAGGCTGTATGAGATGCCACGGTGAAGAAACGCCTTCTCTCGTGGATCGTTGCGCCTTTTTGTGAGGACTAGTTGCTAAGTGTCTATTTTTTCTACGAGATGGAACCACCCGGTGAAGCATAGCTGGGTTACGGTGAAGCCGCACAGGAGCAGGCAACATTTCCGGAGAACCATGGGCAACAGGCTGTATGAGATGCCACGGTGAAGAAACGCCTTCTCTCGTGGATCGTTGCGCCTTTTGTGAGGACTAGTTGCTAAGTGTCTATTTTTTCTACGAGATGGAACCACCCGTGAAGCATAGCTGGTTACGTGAAGCCGCACAGAGCAGCAACATTTCCGAGAACCATGGGCAACAGTCGTATGAGATGCCACGGTGAAGAAACGCTTCTCTCGTGGATCGCTGCGCCTTTTTGTGAGGACTAGTTGCTAAGTGTCTATTTTTTCTACGAGATGGAACCACCCGTGAAGCATAGCTGGTTACGTGAAGCCGCACAGAGCAGCAACATTTCCGAGAACCATGGGCAACAGTCAGTATGAGATGCCACGTGAAGAAACGCCTTCTCTCGTGGATCGCTGCGCCTTTTGTGAGGACTAGTTGCTAAGTGTCTATTTTTTCTACGAGATGGAACCACCCGTGAAGCATAGCTGGTTACGGTGAAGCCGCACAGAGCAGCAACATTTCCGAGAACCATGGGCAACAGTCGTATGAGATGCCACGGTGAAGAAACGCCTTCTCTCGTGGATCGCTGCGCCTTTTTGTGAGGACTAGTTGCTAAGTGTCTATTTTTTCTACGAGATGGAACCACCCGTGAAGCATAGCTGGTTACGTGAAGCCGCACAGAGCAGCAACATTTCCGAGAACCATGGGCAACAGTCGTATGAGATGCCACGGTGAAGAAACGCTTCTCTCGTGGATCGCTGCGCCTTTTTGTGAGGACTAGTTGCTAAGTGTCTATTTTTTCTACGAGATGGAACCACCCGATGAAGCATAGCTGGGTTACGGCGAAGCTGCATAGGAGCAGACAACATTTTCGGAGAACCATGGGCAACAGGCTGTATGAGATGCCACGGTGAAGAAACGCCTTCTCTCGTGGATCGTTGCGCCTTTTTGTGAGGACTAGTTGCTAAGTGTCTATTTTTTCTACGAGATGGAACCACCCGTGAAGCATAGCTGGTTACGGTGAAGCCGCACAGAGCAGCAACATTTCCGAGAACCATGGGCAACAGTTATATGAGATGCCACGGTGAAGAAACGCCTTCTCTCGTGGATCGCTGCGCCTTTTTGTGAGGACTAGTTGCTAAGTGTCTATTTTTTCTACGAGATGGAACCACCCGTGAAGCATAGCTGGTTACGTGAAGCCGCACAGAGCAGCAACATTTCCGAGAACCATGGGCAACAGTCAGTATGAGATGCCACGTGAAGAAACGCCTTCTCTCGTGGATCGCTGCGCCTTTTTGTGAGGACTAGTTGCTAAGTGTCTATTTTTTCTACGAGATGGAACCACCCGGTGAAGCATAGCTGGGTTACGGTGAAGCCGCACAGAGCAGGCAACATTTCCGGAGAACCATGGGCAACAGGCTGTATGAGATGCCACGGTGAAGAAACGCCTTCTCTCGTGGATCGTTGCGCCTTTTTGTGAGGACTAGTTGCTAAGTGTCTATTTTTTCTACGAGATGGAACCACCCGGTGAAGCATAGCTGGGTTACGCCAAGCTGCACAGGAGCAGCAACATTTCCGGAGAACCATGGGCAACAGGCTGTATGAGATGCCACGGTGAAGAAACGCCTTCTCTCGTGGATCGCTGCGCCTTTTTGTGAGGACTAGTTGCTAAGTGTCTATTTTTTCTACGAGATGGAACCACCCGTGAAGCATAGCTGGTTACGCGAAGCCGCACAGAGCAGCAACATTTCCGAGAACCATGGGCAACAGTCAGATGAGATGCCACGGTGAAGAAACGCTTCTCTCGTGGATCGCTGCGCTTTTTGTGAGGACTAGTTGCTAAGTGTCTATTTTTTCTACGAGATGGAACCACCCGTGAAGCATAGCTGGTTACGCGAAGCCGCACAGAGCAGCAACATTTCCGAGAACCATGGGCAACAGTCAGATGAGATGCCACGGTGAAGAAACGCCTTCTCTCGTGGATCGCTGCGCCTTTTTGTGAGGACTAGTTGCTAAGTGTCTATTTTTTCTACGAGATGGAACCACCCGTGAAGCATAGTGGTTACGCTGAAGCCGCACAGAGCAGCAACATTTCCGAGAACCATGGGCAACAGTCGTATGAGATGCCACGTGAAGAAACGCCTTCTCTCGTGGATCGCTGCGCCTTTTTGTGAGGACTAGTTGCTAAGTGTCTATTTTTTCTACGAGATGGAACCACCCGTGAAGCATAGCTGGTTACGCGAAGCCGCACAGAGCAGCAACATTTCCGAGAACCATGGGCAACAGTCGTATGAGATGCCACGGTGAAGAAACGCCTTCTCTCGTGGATCGCTGCGCCTTTTTGTGAGGACTAGTTGCTAAGTGTCTATTTTTTCTACGAGATGGAACCACCCGTGAAGCATAGCTGGTTACGCGAAGCCGCACAGAGCAGCAACATTTCCGAGAACCATGGGCAACAGTCAGATGAGATGCCACGGTGAAGAAACGCCTTCTCTCGTGGATCGCTGCGCCTTTTTGTGAGGACTAGTTGCTAAGTGTCTATTTTTTCTACGAGATGGAACCACCCGTGAAGCATAGCTGGTTACGCGGCCGCACAGAGCAGCAACATTTCCGAGAACCATGGGCAACAGTCGTATGAGATGCCACGGTGAAGAAACGCCTTCTCTCGTGGATCGCTGCGCCTTTTTGTGAGGACTAGTTGCTAAGTGTCTATTTTTTCTACGAGATGGAACCACCCGTGAAGCATAGCTGGTTACGCTAAGCCGCACAGAGCAGCAACATTTCCGAGAACCATGGGCAACAGTCGATGAGATGCCACGGTGAAGAAACGCCTTCTCTCGTGGATCGCTGCGCCTTTTTGTGAGGACTAGTTGCTAAGTGTCTATTTTTTCTACGAGATGGAACCACCCGTGAAGCATAGCTGGTTACGCGAAGCCGCACAGAGCAGCAACATTTCCGAGAACCATGGGCAACAGTCAGATGAGATGCCACGGTGAAGAAACGCCTTCTCTCGTGGATCGCTGCGCTTTTTGTGAGGACTAGTTGCTAAGTGTCTATTTTTTCTACGAGATGGAACCACCCGTGAAGCATAGCTGGTTACGCTAAGCCGCACAGAGCAGCAACATTTCCGAGAACCATGGGCAACAGTCGTATGAGATGCCACGGTGAAGAAACGCCTTCTCTCGTGGATCGCTGCGCCTTTTTGTGAGGACTAGTTGCTAAGTGTCTATTTTTTCTACGAGATGGAACCACCCGTGAAGCATAGCTGGTTACGCGAAGCCGCACAGAGCAGCAACATTTCCGAGAACCATGGGCAACAGTCGTATGAGATGCCACGGTGAAGAAACGCCTTCTCTCGTGGATCGCTGCGCTTTTTGTGAGGACTAGTTGCTAAGTGTCTATTTTTTCTACGAGATGGAACCACCCGTGAAGCATAGCTGGTTACGCTAAGCCGCACAGAGCAGCAACATTTCCGAGAACCATGGGCAACAGTCAGATGAGATGCCACGTGAAGAAACGCCTTCTCTCGTGGATCGCTGCGCCTTTTTGTGAGGACTAGTTGCTAAGTGTCTATTTTTTCTACGAGATGGAACCACCCGTGAAGCATAGCTGGTTACGCGAAGCCGCACAGAGCAGCAACATTTCCGAGAACCATGGGCAACAGTCGTATGAGATGCCACGGTGAAGAAACGCCTTCTCTCGTGGATCGCTGCGCCTTTTTGTGAGGACTAGTTGCTAAGTGTCTATTTTTTCTACGAGATGGAACCACCCGTGAAGCATAGCTGGTTACGCGAAGCCGCACAGAGCAGCAACATTTCCGAGAACCATGGGCAACAGTCGTATGAGATGCCACGGTGAAGAAACGCCTTCTCTCGTGGATCGCTGCGCCTTTTTGTGAGGACTAGTTGCTAAGTGTCTATTTTTTCTACGAGATGGAACCACCCGTGAAGCATAGCTGGTTACGCGAAGCCGCACAGAGCAGCAACATTTCCGAGAACCATGGGCAACAGTCGTATGAGATGCCACGTGAAGAAACGCTTCTCTCGTGGATCGCTGCGCCTTTTTGTGAGGACTAGTTGCTAAGTGTCTATTTTTTCTACGAGATGGAACCACCCGTGAAGCATAGCTGGTTACGCGAAGCCGCACAGAGCAGCAACATTTCCGAGAACCATGGGCAACAGTCGATGAGATGCCACGGTGAAGAAACGCCTTCTCTCGTGGATCGCTGCGCCTTTTTGTGAGGACTAGTTGCTAAGTGTCTATTTTTTCTACGAGATGGAACCACCCGTGAAGCATAGCTGGTTACGCGAAGCCGCACAGAGCAGCAACATTTCCGAGAACCATGGGCAACAGTCGTATGAGATGCCACGGTGAAGAAACGCCTTCTCTCGTGGATCGCTGCGCCTTTTTGTGAGGACTAGTTGCTAAGTGTCTATTTTTTCTACGAGATGGAACCACCCGTGAAGCATAGCTGGTTACGCGAAGCCGCACAGAGCAGCAACATTTCCGAGAACCATGGGCAACAGTCGATGAGATGCCACGGTGAAGAAACGCCTTCTCTCGTGGATCGCTGCGCCTTTTTGTGAGGACTAGTTGCTAAGTGTCTATTTTTTCTACGAGATGGAACCACCCGTGAAGCATAGCTGGTTACGCGAAGCCGCACAGAGCAGCAACATTTCCGAGAACCATGGGCAACAGTCAGTATGAGATGCCACGGTGAAGAAACGCCTTCTCTCGTGGATCGCTGCGCTTTTTGTGAGGACTAGTTGCTAAGTGTCTATTTTTTCTACGAGATGGAACCACCCGTGAAGCATAGCTGGTTACGCGAAGCCGCACAGAGCAGCAACATTTCCGAGAACCATGGGCAACAGTCGTATGAGATGCCACGTGAAGAAACGCCTTCTCTCGTGGATCGCTGCGCCTTTTTGTGAGGACTAGTTGCTAAGTGTCTATTTTTTCTACGAGATGGAACCACCCGTGAAGCATAGCTGGTTACGCGAAGCCGCACAGAGCAGCAACATTTCCGAGAACCATGGGCAACAGTCGTATGAGATGCCACGGTGAAGAAACGCCTTCTCTCGTGGATCGCTGCGCCTTTTTGTGAGGACTAGTTGCTAAGTGTCTATTTTTTCTACGAGATGGAACCACCCGTGAAGCATAGCTGGTTACGAAGCCGCACAGAGCAGCAACATTTCCGAGAACCATGGGCAACAGTCGTATGAGATGCCACGGTGAAGAAACGCCTTCTCTCGTGGATCGCTGCGCCTTTTTGTGAGGACTAGTTGCTAAGTGTCTATTTTTTCTACGAGATGGAACCACCCGTGAAGCATAGCTGGTTACGCTAAGCCGCACAGAGCAGCAACATTTCCGAGAACCATGGGCAACAGTCGTATGAGATGCCACGGTGAAGAAACGCCTTCTCTCGTGGATCGCTGCGCCTTTTTGTGAGGACTAGTTGCTAAGTGTCTATTTTTTCTACGAGATGGAACCACCCGTGAAGCATAGCTGGTTACGAAGCCGCACAGAGCAGCAACATTTCCGAGAACCATGGGCAACAGTCGTATGAGATGCCACGGTGAAGAAACGCCTTCTCTCGTGGATCGCTGCGCCTTTTTGTGAGGACTAGTTGCTAAGTGTCTATTTTTTCTACGAGATGGAACCACCCGTGAAGCATAGCTGGTTACGAAGCCGCACAGAGAGCAGCAACATTTCCGAGAACCATGGGCAACAGTCGTATGAGATGCCACGGTGAAGAAACGCTTCTCTCGTGGATCGCTGCGCCTTTTTGTGAGGACTAGTTGCTAAGTGTCTATTTTTTCTACGAGATGGAACCACCCGTGAAGCATAGCTGGTTACGAAGCCGCACAGAGCAGCAACATTTCCGAGAACCATGGGCAACAGTCGTATGAGATGCCACGTGAAGAAACGCCTTCTCTCGTGGATCGCTGCGCCTTTTTGTGAGGACTAGTTGCTAAGTGTCTATTTTTTCTACGAGATGGAACCACCCGTGAAGCATAGCTGGTTACGCTGAAGCCGCACAGAGCAGCAACATTTCCGGAGAACCATGGGCAACAGGCTGTATGAGATGCCACGGTGAAGAAACGCCTTCTCTCGTGGATCGTTGCGCCTTTTTGTGAGGACTAGTTGCTAAGTGTCTATTTTTTCTACGAGATGGAACCACCCGGTGAAGCATAGCTGGGTTACGCCGAAGCTGCACAGGAGCAGGCAACATTTCCGGAGAACCATGGGCAACAGTCGATGAGATGCCACGTGAAGAAACGCCTCTCTCGTGGATCGCTGCGCCTTTTTGTGAGGACTAGTTGCTAAGTGTCTATTTTTTCTACGAGATGGAACCACCCGTGAAGCATAGCTGGTTACGCGAAGCCGCGCACAGAGCAGCAACATTTCCGAGAACCATGGGCAACAGTCAGATGAGATGCCACGTGAAGAAACGCCTTCTCTCGTGGATCGCTGCGCCTTTTTGTGAGGACTAGTTGCTAAGTGTCTATTTTTTCTACGAGATGGAACCACCCGTGAAGCATAGTCTGGTTACGCGAAGCCGCACAGAGCAGCAACATTTCCGAGAACCATGGGCAACAGTCGTATGAGATGCCACGGTGAAGAAACGCCTTCTCTCGTGGATCGCTGCGCCTTTTTGTGAGGACTAGTTGCTAAGTGTCTATTTTTTCTACGAGATGGAACCACCCGTGAAGCATAGCTGGTTACGCTAAGCCGCACAGAGCAGCAACATTTCCGAGAACCATGGGCAACAGTCGTATGAGATGCCACGGTGAAGAAACGCCTTCTCTCGTGGATCGCTGCGCCTTTTTGTGAGGACTAGTTGCTAAGTGTCTATTTTTTCTACGGATGGAACCACCCGTGAAGCATAGCTGGTTACGCGAAGCCGCACAGAGCAGCAACATTTCCGAGAACCATGGGCAACAGTCGTATGAGATGCCACGGTGAAGAAACGCCTTCTCTCGTGGATCGCTGCGCCTTTTTGTGAGGACTAGTTGCTAAGTGTCTATTTTTTCTACGAGATGGAACCACCCGTGAAGCATAGCTGGTTACGTGAAGCCGCACAGAGCAGCAACATTTCCGAGAACCATGGGCAACAGTCAGATGAGATGCCACGGTGAAGAAACGCTTCTCTCGTGGATCGCTGCGCCTTTTTGTGAGGACTAGTTGCTAAGTGTCTATTTTTTCTACGAGATGGAACCACCCGTGAAGCATAGCTGGTTACGCGAAGCCGCACAGAGCAGCAACATTTCCGAGAACCATGGGCAACAGTCGTATGAGATGCCACGGTGAAGAAACGCTTCTCTCGTGGATCGCTGCGCCTTTTTGTGAGGACTAGTTGCTAAGTGTCTATTTTTTCTACGAGATGGAACCACCCGTGAAGCATAGCTGGTTACGCGAAGCCGCACAGAGCAGCAACATTTCCGAGAACCATGGGCAACAGTCGTATGAGATGCCACGGTGAAGAAACGCCTTCTCTCGTGGATCGCTGCGCCTTTTTGTGAGGACTAGTTGCTAAGTGTCTATTTTTTCTACGAGATGGAACCACCCGTGAAGCATAGCTGGTTACGCGAAGCCGCACAGAGCAGCAACATTTCCGAGAACCATGGGCAACAGTCAGATGAGATGCCACGTGAAGAAACGCCTTCTCTCGTGGATCGCTGCGCCTTTTTGTGAGGACTAGTTGCTAAGTGTCTATTTTTTCTACGAGATGGAACCACCCGTGAAGCATAGCTGGTTACGCTAAGCCGCACAGAGCAGCAACATTTCCGAGAACCATGGGCAACAGTCGTATGAGATGCCACGGTGAAGAAACGCCTTCTCTCGTGGATCGCTGCGCCTTTTGTGAGGACTAGTTGCTAAGTGTCTATTTTTTCTACGAGATGGAACCACCCGTGAAGCATAGCTGGTTACGCGGCCGCACAGAGCAGCAACATTTCCGAGAACCATGGGCAACAGTCGTATGAGATGCCACGTGAAGAAACGCCTTCTCTCGTGGATCGCTGCGCTTTTTGTGAGGACTAGTTGCTAAGTGTCTATTTTTTCTACGAGATGGAACCACCCGTGAAGCATAGCTGGTTACGCGAAGCCGCACAGAGCAGCAACATTTCCGAGAACCATGGGCAACAGTCAGTATGAGATGCCACGGTGAAGAAACGCTTCTCTCGTGGATCGCTGCGCCTTTTTGTGAGGACTAGTTGCTAAGTGTCTATTTTTTCTACGAGATGGAACCACCCGTGAAGCATAGCTGGTTACGCTAAGCCGCACAGAGCAGCAACATTTCCGGAGAACCATGGGCAACAGGCTGTATGAGATGCCACGGTGAAGAAACGCCTTCTCTCGTGGATCGTTGCGCCTTTTTGTGAGGACTAGTTGCTAAGTGTCTATTTTTTCTACGAGATGGAACCACCCGGTGAAGCATAGCTGGTTACGCTAAGCCGCACAGAGCAGCAACATTTCCGAGAACCATGGGCAACAGTCGTATGAGATGCCACGGTGAAGAAACGCTTCTCTCGTGGATCGCTGCGCCTTTTTGTGAGGACTAGTTGCTAAGTGTCTATTTTTTCTACGAGATGGAACCACCCGTGAAGCATAGCTGGTTACGCGAAGCCGCACAGAGCAGCAACATTTCCGAGAACCATGGGCAACAGTCGTATGAGATGCCACGTGAAGAAACGCCTTCTCTCGTGGATCGCTGCGCTTTTTGTGAGGACTAGTTGCTAAGTGTCTCTATTTTTTCTACGAGATGGAACCACCCGTGAAGCATAGCTGGTTACGCGAAGCCGCACAGAGCAGCAACATTTCCGAGAACCATGGGCAACAGTCAGATGAGATGCCACGGTGAAGAAACGCCTTCTCTCGTGGATCGCTGCGCCTTTTTGTGAGGACTAGTTGCTAAGTGTCTATTTTTTCTACGAGATGGAACCACCCGTGAAGCATAGCTGGTTACGCGAAGCCGCACAGAGCAGCAACATTTCCGAGAACCATGGGCAACAGTCGTATGAGATGCCACGGTGAAGAAACGCTTCTCTCGTGGATCGCTGCGCTTTTTGTGAGGACTAGTTGCTAAGTGTCTATTTTTTCTACGAGATGGAACCACCCGTGAAGCATAGCTGGTTACGCGAAGCCGCACAGAGCAGCAACATTTCCGAGAACCATGGGCAACAGTCGTATGAGATGCCACGGTGAAGAAACGCCTTCTCTCGTGGATCGCTGCGCCTTTTTGTGAGGACTAGTTGCTAAGTGTCTATTTTTTCTACGAGATGGAACCACCCGTGAAGCATAGCTGGTTACGAAGCCGCCGCACAGAGCAGCAACATTTCCGAGAACCATGGGCAACAGTCGATGAGATGCCACGTGAAGAAACGCTTCTCTCGTGGATCGCTGCGCCTTTTTGTGAGGACTAGTTGCTAAGTGTCTATTTTTTCTACGAGATGGAACCACCCGTGAAGCATAGCTGGTTACGTGAAGCCGCACAGAGCAGCAACATTTCCGAGAACCATGGGCAACAGTCGTATGAGATGCCACGGTGAAGAAACGCCTTCTCTCGTGGATCGCTGCGCCTTTTTGTGAGGACTAGTTGCTAAGTGTCTATTTTTTCTACGAGATGGAACCACCCGTGAAGCATAGCTGGTTACGCTGAAGCCGCACAGAGCAGCAACATTTCCGAGAACCATGGGCAACAGTCGTATGAGATGCCACGGTGAAGAAACGCCTTCTCTCGTGGATCGCTGCGCCTTTTGTGAGGACTAGTTGCTAAGTGTCTATTTTTTCTACGAGATGGAACCACCCGTGAAGCATAGCTGGTTACGCGAAGCCGCACAGAGCAGCAACATTTCCGAGAACCATGGGCAACAGTCGTATGAGATGCCACGGTGAAGAAACGCCTTCTCTCGTGGATCGCTGCGCCTTTTTGTGAGGACTAGTTGCTAAGTGTCTATTTTTTCTACGAGATGGAACCACCCGTGAAGCATAGCTGGTTACGCGAAGCCGCACAGAGCAGCAACATTTCCGAGAACCATGGGCAACAGTCGTATGAGATGCCACGGTGAAGAAACGCCTTCTCTCGTGGATCGCTGCGCCTTTTTGTGAGGACTAGTTGCTAAGTGTCTATTTTTTCTACGAGATGGAACCACCCGTGAAGCATAGCTGGTTACGCGAAGCCGCACAGAGCAGCAACATTTCCGAGAACCATGGGCAACAGTCGATGAGATGCCACGTGAAGAAACGCCTTCTCTCGTGGATCGCTGCGCCTTTTTGTGAGGACTAGTTGCTAAGTGTCTATTTTTTCTACGAGATGGAACCACCCGTGAAGCATAGCTGGTTACGCGAAGCCGCACAGAGCAGCAACATTTCCGAGAACCATGGGCAACAGTCAGATGAGATGCCACGGTGAAGAAACGCCTTCTCTCGTGGATCGCTGCGCCTTTTTGTGAGGACTAGTTGCTAAGTGTCTATTTTTTCTACGAGATGGAACCACCCGTGAAGCATAGCTGGTTACTGAAGCCGCACAGAGCAGCAACATTTCCGAGAACCATGGGCAACAGTCGTATGAGATGCCACGGTGAAGAAACGCCTTCTCTCGTGGATCGCTGCGCTTTTTGTGAGGACTAGTTGCTAAGTGTCTATTTTTTCTACGAGATGGAACCACCCGTGAAGCATAGCTGGTTACGCGAAGCCGCACAGAGCAGCAACATTTCCGAGAACCATGGGCAACAGTCGTATGAGATGCCACGGTGAAGAAACGCCTTCTCTCGTGGATCGCTGCGCCTTTTTGTGAGGACTAGTTGCTAAGTGTCTATTTTTTCTACGAGATGGAACCACCCGTGAAGCATAGCTGGTTACGCGAAGCCGCACAGAGCAGCAACATTTCCGAGAACCATGGGCAACAGTCGTATGAGATGCCACGTGAAGAAACGCCTTCTCTCGTGGATCGCTGCGCCTTTTTGTGAGGACTAGTTGCTAAGTGTCTATTTTTTCTACGAGATGGAACCACCCGTGAAGCATAGCTGGTTACGCTGAAGCCGCACAGAGCAGCAACATTTCCGAGAACCATGGGCAACAGTCAGATGAGATGCCACGGTGAAGAAACGCCTTCTCTCGTGGATCGCTGCGCCTTTTTGTGAGGACTAGTTGCTAAGTGTCTATTTTTTCTACGAGATGGAACCACCCGTGAAGCATAGCTGGTTACGCGAAGCCGCACAGAGCAGCAACATTTCCGAGAACCATGGGCAACAGTCGTATGAGATGCCACGGTGAAGAAACGCCTTCTCTCGTGGATCGCTGCGCCTTTTTGTGAGGACTAGTTGCTAAGTGTCTATTTTTTCTACGAGATGGAACCACCCGTGAAGCATAGCTGGTTACGCGAAGCCGCACAGAGCAGCAACATTTCCGAGAACCATGGGCAACAGTCGTATGAGATGCCACGGTGAAGAAACGCCTTCTCTCGTGGATCGCTGCGCCTTTTTGTGAGGACTAGTTGCTAAGTGTCTATTTTTTCTACGAGATGGAACCACCCGTGAAGCATAGCTGGTTACGCGAAGCCGCACAGAGCAGCAACATTTCCGAGAACCATGGGCAACAGTCGTATGAGATGCCACGGTGAAGAAACGCCTTCTCTCGTGGATCGCTGCGCCTTTTTGTGAGGACTAGTTGCTAAGTGTCTATTTTTTCTACGAGATGGAACCACCCGTGAAGCATAGCTGGTTACGCGAAGCCGCACAGAGCAGCAACATTTCCGAGAACCATGGGCAACAGTCAGATGAGATGCCACGGTGAAGAAACGCCTTCTCTCGTGGATCGCTGCGCCTTTTTGTGAGGACTAGTTGCTAAGTGTCTATTTTTTCTACGAGATGGAACCACCCGTGAAGCATAGCTGGTTACGCTAAGCCGCACAGAGCAGCAACATTTCCGAGAACCATGGGCAACAGTCAGATGAGATGCCACGTGAAGAAACGCCTTCTCTCGTGGATCGCTGCGCCTTTTTGTGAGGACTAGTTGCTAAGTGTCTATTTTTTCTACGAGATGGAACCACCCGTGAAGCATAGCTGGTTACGAAGCCGCACAGAGCAGCAACATTTCCGAGAACCATGGGCAACAGTCGTATGAGATGCCACGGTGAAGAAACGCCTTCTCTCGTGGATCGCTGCGCCTTTTGTGAGGACTAGTTGCTAAGTGTCTATTTTTTCTACGAGATGGAACCACCCGTGAAGCATAGCTGGTTACGCGAAAGCCGCACAGAGCAGCAACATTTCCGAGAACCATGGGCAACAGTCGTATGAGATGCCACGGTGAAGAAACGCCTTCTCTCGTGGATCGCTGCGCCTTTTTGTGAGGACTAGTTGCTAAGTGTCTATTTTTTCTACGAGATGGAACCACCCGTGAAGCATAGCTGGTTACGTGAAGCCGCACAGAGCAGCAACATTTCCGAGAACCATGGGCAACAGTCAGATGAGATGCCACGGTGAAGAAACGCTTCTCTCGTGGATCGTTGCGCCTTTTTGTGAGGACTAGTTGCTAAGTGTCTATTTTTTCTACGAGATGGAACCACCCGGTGAAGCATAGCTGGGTTACGGCGAAGCTGCACAGGAGCAGGCAACATTTCCGGAGAACCATGGGCAACAGGCTGTATGAGATGCCACGGTGAAGAAACGCCTTCTCTCGTGGATCGCTGCGCCTTTTTGTGAGGACTAGTTGCTAAGTGTCTATTTTTTCTACGAGATGGAACCACCCGGTGAAGCATAGCTGGTTACGCGAAGCTGCACAGGAGCAGCAACATTTCCGAGAACCATGGGCAACAGGCTGTATGAGATGCCACGGTGAAGAAACGCCTTCTCTCGTGGATCGCTGCGCCTTTTTGTGAGGACTAGTTGCTAAGTGTCTATTTTTTCTACGAGATGGAACCACCCGGTGAAGCATAGCTGGTTACGCGAAGCCGCACAGAGCAGCAACATTTCCGAGAACCATGGGCAACAGGCTGTATGAGATGCCACGGTGAAGAAACGCCTTCTCTCGTGGATCGCTGCGCCTTTTTGTGAGGACTAGTTGCTAAGTGTCTATTTTTTCTACGAGATGGAACCACCCGTGAAGCATAGCTGGTTACGCGAAGCCGCACAGAGCAGCAACATTTCCGAGAACCATGGGCAACAGTCGTATGAGATGCCACGTGAAGAAACGCCTTCTCTCGTGGATCGCTGCGCCTTTTTGTGAGGACTAGTTGCTAAGTGTCTATTTTTTCTACGAGATGGAACCACCCGTGAAGCATAGCTGGTTACGCTAAGCCGCACAGAGCAGCAACATTTCCGAGAACCATGGGCAACAGTCGTATGAGATGCCACGTGAAGAAACGCCTTCTCTCGTGGATCGCTGCGCCTTTTTGTGAGGACTAGTTGCTAAGTGTCTATTTTTTCTACGAGATGGAACCACCCGTGAAGCATAGCTGGTTACGCTAAGCCGCACAGAGCAGCAACATTTCCGAGAACCATGGGCAACAGTCGTATGAGATGCCACGGTGAAGAAACGCCTTCTCTCGTGGATCGCTGCGCCTTTTTGTGAGGACTAGTTGCTAAGTGTCTATTTTTTCTACGAGATGGAACCACCCGTGAAGCATAGCTGGTTACGCTAAGCCGCACAGAGCAGCAACATTTCCGAGAACCATGGGCAACAGTCGTATGAGATGCCACGGTGAAGAAACGCCTTCTCTCGTGGATCGCTGCGCCTTTTTGTGAGGACTAGTTGCTAAGTGTCTATTTTTTCTACGAGATGGAACCACCCGTGAAGCATAGCGGGTTACGCGAAGCCGCACAGAGCAGCAACATTTCCGAGAACCATGGGCAACAGTCGTATGAGATGCCACGGTGAAGAAACGCCTTCTCTCGTGGATCGCTGCGCCTTTTTGTGAGGACTAGTTGCTAAGTGTCTATTTTTTCTACGAGATGGAACCACCCGTGAAGCATAGCTGGTTACGCTAAGCCGCACAGAGCAGCAACATTTCCGAGAACCATGGGCAACAGTCGTATGAGATGCCACGGTGAAGAAACGCCTCTCTCGTGGATCGCTGCGCCTTTTTGTGAGGACTAGTTGCTAAGTGTCTATTTTTTCTACGAGATGGAACCACCCGTGAAGCATAGCTGGTTACGCGAAGCCGCACAGAGCAGCAACATTTCCGAGAACCATGGGCAACAGTCGTATGAGATGCCACGTGAAGAAACGCCTTCTCTCGTGGATCGCTGCGCCTTTTTGTGAGGACTAGTTGCTAAGTGTCTATTTTTTCTACGAGATGGAACCACCCGGTGAAGCATAGCTGGGTTACGCGAAGCTGCACAGGAGCAGGCAACATTTCCGGAGAACCATGGGCAACAGGCTGTATGAGATGCCACGGTGAAGAAACGCCTTCTCTCGTGGATCGCTGCGCCTTTTTGTGAGGACTAGTTGCTAAGTGTCTATTTTTTCTACGAGATGGAACCACCCGTGAAGCATAGCTGGTTACGCGAAGCCGCACAGAGCAGCAACATTTCCGAGAACCATGGGCAACAGTCAGATGAGATGCCACGGTGAAGAAACGCTTCTCTCGTGGATCGCTGCGCTTTTTGTGAGGACTAGTTGCTAAGTGTCTATTTTTTCTACGAGATGGAACCACCCGTGAAGCATAGCTGGTTACGTTACGCTAAGCCGCACAGAGCAGCAACATTTCCGAGAACCATGGGCAACAGTCAGATGAGATGCCACGGTGAAGAAACGCCTTCTCTCGTGGATCGCTGCGCTTTTTGTGAGGACTAGTTGCTAAGTGTCTATTTTTTCTACGAGATGGAACCACCCGTGAAGCATAGCTGGTTACGCGAAGCCGCACAGAGCAGCAACATTTCCGAGAACCATGGGCAACAGTCAGATGAGATGCCACGGTGAAGAAACGCCTTCTCTCGTGGATCGCTGCGCCTTTTTGTGAGGACTAGTTGCTAAGTGTCTATTTTTTCTACGAGATGGAACCACCCGTGAAGCATAGTGGTTACGCGAAGCCGCACAGAGCAGCAACATTTCCGAGAACCATGGGCAACAGTCGTATGAGATGCCACGTGAAGAAACGCCTTCTCTCGTGGATCGCTGCGCCTTTTTGTGAGGACTAGTTGCTAAGTGTCTATTTTTTCTACGAGATGGAACCACCCGTGAAGCATAGCTGGTTACGCGAAGCCGCACAGAGCAGCAACATTTCCGAGAACCATGGGCAACAGTCGTATGAGATGCCACGGTGAAGAAACGCCTTCTCTCGTGGATCGCTGCGCCTTTTTGTGAGGACTAGTTGCTAAGTGTCTATTTTTTCTACGAGATGGAACCACCCGTGAAGCATAGCTGGTTACGCGAAGCCGCACAGAGCAGCAACATTTCCGAGAACCATGGGCAACAGTCGTATGAGATGCCACGTGAAGAAACGCCTTCTCTCGTGGATCGCTGCGCCTTTTTGTGAGGACTAGTTGCTAAGTGTCTATTTTTTCTACGAGATGGAACCACCCGTGAAGCATAGCTGGTTACGTGAAGCCGCACAGAGCAGCAACATTTCCGAGAACCATGGGCAACAGTCGTATGAGATGCCACGGTGAAGAAACGCCTTCTCTCGTGGATCGCTGCGCCTTTTTGTGAGGACTAGTTGCTAAGTGTCTATTTTTTCTACGAGATGGAACCACCCGTGAAGCATAGCTGGTTACGCGAAGCCGCACAGAGCAGCAACATTTCCGAGAACCATGGGCAACAGTCGTATGAGATGCCACGGTGAAGAAACGCCTTCTCTCGTGGATCGCTGCGCCTTTTTGTGAGGACTAGTTGCTAAGTGTCTATTTTTTCTACGAGATGGAACCACCCGTGAAGCATAGCTGGTTACGTGAAGCCGCACAGAGCAGCAACATTTCCGAGAACCATGGGCAACAGTCGTATGAGATGCCACGGTGAAGAAACGCCTTCTCTCGTGGATCGCTGCGCCTTTTTGTGAGGACTAGTTGCTAAGTGTCTATTTTTTCTACGAGATGGAACCACCCGTGAAGCATAGCTGGTTACGCTGAAGCCGCACAGAGCAGCAACATTTCCGAGAACCATGGGCAACAGTCGTATGAGATGCCACGGTGAAGAAACGCCTTCTCTCGTGGATCGCTGCGCCTTTTGTGAGGACTAGTTGCTAAGTGTCTATTTTTTCTACGAGATGGAACCACCCGTGAAGCATAGCTGGTTACGCTGAAGCCGCACAGAGCAGCAACATTTCCGAGAACCATGGGCAACAGTCAGATGAGATGCCACGTGAAGAAACGCCTTCTCTCGTGGATCGCTGCGCCTTTTTGTGAGGACTAGTTGCTAAGTGTCTATTTTTTCTACGAGATGGAACCACCCGTGAAGCATAGCTGGTTACGCGAAGCCGCACAGAGCAGCAACATTTCCGAGAACCATGGGCAACAGGCTGTATGAGATGCCACGGTGAAGAAACGCCTTCTCTCGTGGATCGCTGCGCCTTTTTGTGAGGACTAGTTGCTAAGTGTCTATTTTTTCTACGAGATGGAACCACCCGGTGAAGCATAGCTGGTTACGTGAAGCCGCACAGAGCAGCAACATTTCCGAGAACCATGGGCAACAGGCTGTATGAGATGCCACGGTGAAGAAACGCCTTCTCTCGTGGATCGCTGCGCCTTTTTGTGAGGACTAGTTGCTAAGTGTCTATTTTTTCTACGAGATGGAACCACCCGTGAAGCATAGCTGGTTACGAAGCCGCACAGAGCAGCAACATTTCCGAGAACCATGGGCAACAGGCTGTATGAGATGCCACGGTGAAGAAACGCCTTCTCTCGTGGATCGCTGCGCCTTTTTGTGAGGACTAGTTGCTAAGTGTCTATTTTTTCTACGAGATGGAACCACCCGTGAAGCATAGCTGGTTACGTGAAGCCGCACAGAGCAGCAACATTTCCGAGAACCATGGGCAACAGTCAGATGAGATGCCACGTGAAGAAACGCCTTCTCTCGTGGATCGCTGCGCCTTTTTGTGAGGACTAGTTGCTAAGTGTCTATTTTTTCTACGAGATGGAACCACCCGTGAAGCATAGCTGGTTACGAAGCCGCACAGAGCAGCAACATTTCCGAGAACCATGGGCAACAGTCGTATGAGATGCCACGTGAAGAAACGCCTTCTCTCGTGGATCGCTGCGCCTTTTTGTGAGGACTAGTTGCTAAGTGTCTATTTTTTCTACGAGATGGAACCACCCGTGAAGCATAGCTGGTTACGCGAAGCCGCACAGAGAGCAGCAACATTTCCGAGAACCATGGGCAACAGTCGTATGAGATGCCACGGTGAAGAAACGCCTTCTCTCGTGGATCGCTGCGCCTTTTTGTGAGGACTAGTTGCTAAGTGTCTATTTTTTCTACGAGATGGAACCACCCGTGAAGCATAGTCTGGTTACGCGAAGCCGCACAGAGCAGCAACATTTCCGAGAACCATGGGCAACAGTCAGATGAGATGCCACGTGAAGAAACGCCTTCTCTCGTGGATCGCTGCGCCTTTTTGTGAGGACTAGTTGCTAAGTGTCTATTTTTTCTACGAGATGGAACCACCCGTGAAGCATAGCTGGTTACGCGAAGCCGCACAGAGCAGCAACATTTCCGAGAACCATGGGCAACAGTCGTATGAGATGCCACGGTGAAGAAACGCCTTCTCTCGTGGATCGCTGCGCCTTTTTGTGAGGACTAGTTGCTAAGTGTCTATTTTTTCTACGAGATGGAACCACCCGTGAAGCATAGCTGGTTACGCGAAGCCGCACAGAGCAGCAACATTTCCGAGAACCATGGGCAACAGTCGTATGAGATGCCACGGTGAAGAAACGCCTTCTCTCGTGGATCGCTGCGCCTTTTTGTGAGGACTAGTTGCTAAGTGTCTATTTTTTCTACGAGATGGAACCACCCGTGAAGCATAGCTGGTTACGCGAAGCCGCACAGAGCAGCAACATTTCCGAGAACCATGGGCAACAGTCGTATGAGATGCCACGGTGAAGAAACGCCTTCTCTCGTGGATCGCTGCGCCTTTTTGTGAGGACTAGTTGCTAAGTGTCTATTTTTTCTACGAGATGGAACCACCCGTGAAGCATAGCTGGTTACGCTAAGCCGCACAGAGCAGCAACATTTCCGAGAACCATGGGCAACAGTCAGATGAGATGCCACGTGAAGAAACGCCTTCTCTCGTGGATCGCTGCGCCTTTTTGTGAGGACTAGTTGCTAAGTGTCTATTTTTTCTACGAGATGGAACCACCCGTGAAGCATAGCTGGTTACGCGAAGCCGCACAGAGCAGCAACATTTCCGAGAACCATGGGCAACAGTCGTATGAGATGCCACGGTGAAGAAACGCTCTCGTGGATCGCTGCGCCTTTTTGTGAGGACTCGTGGATCGAGATGGAACCACCCGTGAAGCGCCTTTTTGTGAGGACTAGTTGCTGAAGAAACGCCTTCTCTCGTGGATCGTCTGAGGACTAGTTTTTCTACGAGATGGAACCACCCGTGAAGCATAGCTGGTTACGCGAAGCGCGCACAGAGCAGCAACATTTCCGAGAACCATGGGCAACAGTCGTATGAGATGCCACGTGAAGAAACGCCTTCTCTCGTGGATCGCTGCGCCTTTTTGTGAGGACTAGTTGCTAAGTGTCTATTTTTTCTACGAGATGGAACCACCCGTGAAGCATAGCTGGTTACGAAGCCGCACAGAGCAGCAACATTTCCGAGAACCATGGGCAACAGTCGTATGAGATGCCACGTGAAGAAACGCCTTCTCTCGTGGATCGTTGCGCCTTTTTGTGAGGACTAGTTGCTAAGTGTCTATTTTTTCTACGAGATGGAACCACCCGGTGAAGCATAGCTGGGTTACGGCGAAGCTGCACAGGAGCAGGCAACATTTCCGGAGAACCATGGGCAACAGGCTGTATGAGATGCCACGGTGAAGAAACGCCTTCTCTCGTGGATCGTTGCGCCTTTTTGTGAGGACTAGTTGCTAAGTGTCTATTTTTTCTACGAGATGGAACCACCCGTGAAGCATAGTCTGGTTACGCGAAGCCGCACAGAGCAGCAACATTTCCGAGAACCATGGGCAACAGTCGTATGAGATGCCACGGTGAAGAAACGCCTTCTCTCGTGGATCGCTGCGCTTTTTGTGAGGACTAGTTGCTAAGTGTCTATTTTTTCTACGAGATGGAACCACCCGTGAAGCATAGCTGGTTACGCTGAAGCCGCACAGAGCAGCAACATTTCCGAGAACCATGGGCAACAGTCGTATGAGATGCCACGTGAAGAAACGCCTTCTCTCGTGGATCGCTGCGCTTTTTGTGAGGACTAGTTGCTAAGTGTCTATTTTTTCTACGAGATGGAACCACCCGTGAAGCATAGCTGGTTACGCGAAGCCGCACAGAGCAGCAACATTTCCGAGAACCATGGGCAACAGTCAGATGAGATGCCACGGTGAAGAAACGCCTTCTCTCGTGGATCGCTGCGCCTTTTTGTGAGGACTAGTTGCTAAGTGTCTATTTTTTCTACGAGATGGAACCACCCGTGAAGCATAGCTGGTTACGCGAAGCCGCACAGAGCAGCAACATTTCCGAGAACCATGGGCAACAGTCGATGAGATGCCACGGTGAAGAAACGCCTTCTCTCGTGGATCGCTGCGCCTTTTTGTGAGGACTAGTTGCTAAGTGTCTATTTTTTCTACGAGATGGAACCACCCGTGAAGCATAGCTGGTTACGCGAAGCCGCACAGAGCAGCAACATTTCCGAGAACCATGGGCAACAGTCAGATGAGATGCCACGGTGAAGAAACGCCTTCTCTCGTGGATCGCTGCGCCTTTTTGTGAGGACTAGTTGCTAAGTGTCTATTTTTTCTACGAGATGGAACCACCCGTGAAGCATAGCTGGTTACGCAAAGCCGCACAGAGCAGCAACATTTCCGAGAACCATGGGCAACAGTCGTATGAGATGCCACGGTGAAGAAACGCCTTCTCTCGTGGATCGCTGCGCCTTTTTGTGAGGACTAGTTGCTAAGTGTCTATTTTTTCTACGAGATGGAACCACCCGTGAAGCATAGCTGGTTACGCGAAGCCGCACAGAGCAGCAACATTTCCGAGAACCATGGGCAACAGTCAGATGAGATGCCACGGTGAAGAAACGCCTTCTCTCGTGGATCGCTGCGCCTTTTTGTGAGGACTAGTTGCTAAGTGTCTATTTTTTCTACGAGATGGAACCACCCGTGAAGCATAGCTGGTTACGCGAAGCCGCACAGAGCAGCAACATTTCCGAGAACCATGGGCAACAGTCGTATGAGATGCCACGGTGAAGAAACGCCTTCTCTCGTGGATCGCTGCGCCTTTTTGTGAGGACTAGTTGCTAAGTGTCTATTTTTTCTACGAGATGGAACCACCCGTGAAGCATAGCTGGTTACGCGAAGCCGCACAGAGCAGCAACATTTCCGAGAACCATGGGCAACAGTCGTATGAGATGCCACGGTGAAGAAACGCCTTCTCTCGTGGATCGCTGCGCCTTTTTGTGAGGACTAGTTGCTAAGTGTCTATTTTTTCTACGAGATGGAACCACCCGTGAAGCATAGCTGGTTACGCGAAGCCGCACAGAGCAGCAACATTTCCGAGAACCATGGGCAACAGTCAGATGAGATGCCACGGTGAAGAAACGCCTTCTCTCGTGGATCGCTGCGCCTTTTTGTGAGGACTAGTTGCTAAGTGTCTATTTTTTCTACGAGATGGAACCACCCGTGAAGCATAGCTGGTTACGCGAAGCCGCACAGAGCAGCAACATTTCCGAGAACCATGGGCAACAGTCGTATGAGATGCCACGGTGAAGAAACGCTTCTCTCGTGGATCGCTGCGCTTTTTGTGAGGACTAGTTGCTAAGTGTCTATTTTTTCTACGAGATGGAACCACCCGTGAAGCATAGCTGGTTACGCGAAGCCGCACAGAGCAGCAACATTTCCGAGAACCATGGGCAACAGTCGTATGAGATGCCACGTGAAGAAACGCCTTCTCTCGTGGATCGCTGCGCCTTTTTGTGAGGACTAGTTGCTAAGTGTCTATTTTTTCTACGAGATGGAACCACCCGTGAAGCATAGCTGGTTACGCGAAGCCGCACAGAGCAGCAACATTTCCGAGAACCATGGGCAACAGTCGTATGAGATGCCACGGTGAAGAAACGCCTTCTCTCGTGGATCGCTGCGCCTTTTTGTGAGGACTAGTTGCTAAGTGTCTATTTTTTCTACGAGATGGAACCACCCGTGAAGCATAGCTGGTTACGCGAAGCCGCACAGAGCAGCAACATTTCCGAGAACCATGGGCAACAGTCGTATGAGATGCCACGGTGAAGAAACGCCTTCTCTCGTGGATCGCTGCGCCTTTTTGTGAGGACTAGTTGCTAAGTGTCTATTTTTTCTACGAGATGGAACCACCCGTGAAGCATAGCTGGTTACGCGAAGCCGCACAGAGCAGCAACATTTCCGAGAACCATGGGCAACAGTCAGATGAGATGCCACGGTGAAGAAACGCCTTCTCTCGTGGATCGCTGCGCCTTTTTGTGAGGACTAGTTGCTAAGTGTCTATTTTTTCTACGAGATGGAACCACCCGTGAAGCATAGCTGGTTACGCGCACAAGCCGCACAGAGCAGCAACATTTCCGAGAACCATGGGCAACAGTCGATGAGATGCCACGGTGAAGAAACGCCTTCTCTCGTGGATCGCTGCGCCTTTTGTGAGGACTAGTTGCTAAGTGTCTATTTTTTCTACGAGATGGAACCACCCGTGAAGCATAGCTGGTTACGCGAAGCCGCACAGAGCAGCAACATTTCCGAGAACCATGGGCAACAGTCGTATGAGATGCCACGTGAAGAAACGCCTTCTCTCGTGGATCGCTGCGCCTTTTGTGAGGACTAGTTGCTAAGTGTCTATTTTTTCTACGAGATGGAACCACCCGTGAAGCATAGCTGGTTACGCGAAGCCGCACAGAGCAGCAACATTTCCGAGAACCATGGGCAACAGTCGTATGAGATGCCACGGTGAAGAAACGCCTTCTCTCGTGGATCGCTGCGCCTTTTTGTGAGGACTAGTTGCTAAGTGTCTATTTTTTCTACGAGATGGAACCACCCGTGAAGCATAGCTGGTTACGCGAAGCCGCACAGAGCAGCAACATTTCCGAGAACCATGGGCAACAGTCAGATGAGATGCCACGGTGAAGAAACGCCTTCTCTCGTGGATCGCTGCGCCTTTTTGTGAGGACTAGTTGCTAAGTGTCTATTTTTTCTACGAGATGGAACCACCCGTGAAGCATAGCTGGTTACGCTGAAGCCGCACAGAGCAGCAACATTTCCGAGAACCATGGGCAACAGTCGTATGAGATGCCACGTGAAGAAACGCCTTCTCTCGTGGATCGCTGCGCCTTTTTGTGAGGACTAGTTGCTAAGTGTCTATTTTTTCTACGAGATGGAACCACCCGTGAAGCATAGTGGTTACGCGAAGCCGCACAGAGCAGCAACATTTCCGAGAACCATGGGCAACAGTCAGATGAGATGCCACGGTGAAGAAACGCCTTCTCTCGTGGATCGCTGCGCCTTTTTGTGAGGACTAGTTGCTAAGTGTCTATTTTTTCTACGAGATGGAACCACCCGTGAAGCATAGCTGGTTACGCGAAGCCGCACAGAGCAGCAACATTTCCGAGAACCATGGGCAACAGTCGTATGAGATGCCACGGTGAAGAAACGCCTCTCTCGTGGATCGCTGCGCCTTTTTGTGAGGACTAGTTGCTAAGTGTCTATTTTTTCTACGAGATGGAACCACCCGTGAAGCATAGCTGGTTACGCTAAGCCGCACAGAGCAGCAACATTTCCGAGAACCATGGGCAACAGTCGTATGAGATGCCACGTGAAGAAACGCCTTCTCTCGTGGATCGCTGCGCCTTTTTGTGAGGACTAGTTGCTAAGTGTCTATTTTTTCTACGAGATGGAACCACCCGTGAAGCATAGCTGGTTACGCGAAGCCGCACAGAGCAGCAACATTTCCGAGAACCATGGGCAACAGTCAGATGAGATGCCACGGTGAAGAAACGCCTTCTCTCGTGGATCGCTGCGCCTTTTTGTGAGGACTAGTTGCTAAGTGTCTATTTTTTCTACGAGATGGAACCACCCGTGAAGCATAGCTGGTTACGCTAAGCCGCACAGAGCAGCAACATTTCCGAGAACCATGGGCAACAGTCGTATGAGATGCCACGTGAAGAAACGCCTTCTCTCGTGGATCGCTGCGCCTTTTTGTGAGGACTAGTTGCTAAGTGTCTATTTTTTCTACGAGATGGAACCACCCGTGAAGCATAGTCTGGTTACGCTAAGCCGCACAGAGCAGCAACATTTCCGAGAACCATGGGCAACAGTCAGATGAGATGCCACGGTGAAGAAACGCCTTCTCTCGTGGATCGCTGCGCCTTTTTGTGAGGACTAGTTGCTAAGTGTCTATTTTTTCTACGAGATGGAACCACCCGTGAAGCATAGCTGGTTACGCGAAGCCGCACAGAGCAGCAACATTTCCGAGAACCATGGGCAACAGTCAGATGAGATGCCACGTGAAGAAACGCCTTCTCTCGTGGATCGCTGCGCCTTTTTGTGAGGACTAGTTGCTAAGTGTCTATTTTTTCTACGAGATGGAACCACCCGTGAAGCATAGCTGGTTACGCGAAGCCGCACAGAGCAGCAACATTTCCGAGAACCATGGGCAACAGTCGTATGAGATGCCACGGTGAAGAAACGCCTTCTCTCGTGGATCGCTGCGCCTTTTTGTGAGGACTAGTTGCTAAGTGTCTATTTTTTCTACGAGATGGAACCACCCGTGAAGCATAGCTGGTTACGCGAAGCCGCACAGAGCAGCAACATTTCCGAGAACCATGGGCAACAGTCAGATGAGATGCCACGGTGAAGAAACGCTTCTCTCGTGGATCGCTGCGCCTTTTTGTGAGGACTAGTTGCTAAGTGTCTATTTTTTCTACGAGATGGAACCACCCGTGAAGCATAGCTGGTTACGCTAAGTCCGCACAGAGCAGCAACATTTCCGAGAACCATGGGCAACAGTCGTATGAGATGCCACGTGAAGAAACGCCTTCTCTCGTGGATCGCTGCGCCTTTTTGTGAGGACTAGTTGCTAAGTGTCTATTTTTTCTACGAGATGGAACCACCCGTGAAGCATAGCTGGTTACGCTAAGCCGCACAGAGCAGCAACATTTCCGAGAACCATGGGCAACAGTCGTATGAGATGCCACGGTGAAGAAACGCTTCTCTCGTGGATCGCTGCGCCTTTTTGTGAGGACTAGTTGCTAAGTGTCTATTTTTTCTACGAGATGGAACCACCCGTGAAGCATAGCTGGTTACGCGAAGCCGCACAGAGCAGCAACATTTCCGAGAACCATGGGCAACAGTCGTATGAGATGCCACGGTGAAGAAACGCTTCTCTCGTGGATCGCTGCGCTTTTTGTGAGGACTAGTTGCTAAGTGTCTATTTTTTCTACGAGATGGAACCACCCGTGAAGCATAGCTGGTTACGGAAGCCGCACAGAGCAGCAACATTTCCGAGAACCATGGGCAACAGTCAGATGAGATGCCACGGTGAAGAAACGCTTCTCTCGTGGATCGCTGCGCCTTTTTGTGAGGACTAGTTGCTAAGTGTCTATTTTTTCTACGAGATGGAACCACCCGTGAAGCATAGCTGGTTACGCTAAGGACGCACAGAGCAGCAACATTTCCGAGAACCATGGGCAACAGTCGATGAGATGCCACGTGAAGAAACGCTTCTCTCGTGGATCGCTGCGCCTTTTTGTGAGGACTAGTTGCTAAGTGTCTATTTTTTCTACGAGATGGAACCACCCGTGAAGCATAGCTGGTTACGCGAAGCCGCACAGAGCAGCAACATTTCCGAGAACCATGGGCAACAGTCAGATGAGATGCCACGGTGAAGAAACGCCTTCTCTCGTGGATCGCTGCGCATTTTTGTGAGGACTAGTTGCTAAGTGTCTATTTTTCTACGTGGAGATGACTAGTTGCTAAGTGTCTATTTTTTCTACGAGATGGAACCACCCGTGAAGCATAGCTGGTTACGCGAAGCCGCACAGAGCAGCAACATTTCCGAGAACCATGGGCAACAGTCAGATGAGATGCCACGGTGAAGAAACGCCTTCTCTCGTGGATCGCTGCGCCTTTTTGTGAGGACTAGTTGCTAAGTGTCTATTTTTTCTACGAGATGGAACCACCCGTGAAGCATAGCTGGTTACGCTAAGCCGCACAGAGCAGCAACATTTCCGAGAACCATGGGCAACAGTCGTATGAGATGCCACGGTGAAGAAACGCCTTCTCTCGTGGATCGCTGCGCCTTTTTGTGAGGACTAGTTGCTAAGTGTCTATTTTTTCTACGAGATGGAACCACCCGTGAAGCATAGCTGGTTACGCGAAGCCGCACAGAGCAGCAACATTTCCGAGAACCATGGGCAACAGTCAGATGAGATGCCACGGTGAAGAAACGCTTCTCTCGTGGATCGCTGCGCCTTTTTGTGAGGACTAGTTGCTAAGTGTCTATTTTTTCTACGAGATGGAACCACCCGTGAAGCATAGCTGGTTACGCGAAGCCGCACAGAGCAGCAACATTTCCGAGAACCATGGGCAACAGTCGTATGAGATGCCACGTGAAGAAACGCCTTCTCTCGTGGATCGCTGCGCTTTTTGTGAGGACTAGTTGCTAAGTGTCTATTTTTCTACGGATGGAACCACCCGTGAAGCATAGCCGGGTTACAGTCGCATGAGATGCAACATTTCCGAGAACCATGGGCAACAGTCGATGAGATGCCACGGTGAAGAAACGCCTCTCTCGTGGATCGCTGCGCCTTTTTGTGAGGACTAGTTGCTAAGTGTCTATTTTTTCTACGAGATGGAACCACCCGTGAAGCATAGCTGGTTACGCGAAGCCGCACAGAGCAGCAACATTTCCGAGAACCATGGGCAACAGTCAGATGAGATGCCACGTGAAGAAACGCCTTCTCTCGTGGATCGCTGCGCCTTTTTGTGAGGACTAGTTGCTAAGTGTCTATTTTTTCTACGAGATGGAACCACCCGTGAAGCATAGTCTGGTTACGCGAAGCCGCACAGAGCAGCAACATTTCCGAGAACCATGGGCAACAGTCGTATGAGATGCCACGGTGAAGAAACGCCTTCTCTCGTGGATCGCTGCGCCTTTTTGTGAGGACTAGTTGCTAAGTGTCTATTTTTTCTACGAGATGGAACCACCCGTGAAGCATAGCTGGTTACGCTAAGCCGCACAGAGCAGCAACATTTCCGAGAACCATGGGCAACAGTCAGATGAGATGCCACGGTGAAGAAACGCTTCTCTCGTGGATCGCTGCGCCTTTTTGTGAGGACTAGTTGCTAAGTGTCTATTTTTTCTACGAGATGGAACCACCCGTGAAGCATAGCTGGTTACGCGAAGCCGCACAGAGCAGCAACATTTCCGAGAACCATGGGCAACAGTCGATGAGATGCCACGTGAAGAAACGCCTTCTCTCGTGGATCGCTGCGCCTTTTTGTGAGGACTAGTTGCTAAGTGTCTATTTTTTCTACGAGATGGAACCACCCGTGAAGCATAGCTGGTTACGCTAAGCCGCACAGAGCAGCAACATTTCCGAGAACCATGGGCAACAGTCGTATGAGATGCCACGGTGAAGAAACGCCTTCTCTCGTGGATCGCTGCGCCTTTTTGTGAGGACTAGTTGCTAAGTGTCTATTTTTTCTACGAGATGGAACCACCCGTGAAGCATATAGCTGGTTACGCGAAGCCGCACAGAGCAGCAACATTTCCGAGAACCATGGGCAACAGTCAGATGAGATGCCACGGTGAAGAAACGCCTTCTCTCGTGGATCGCTGCGCCTTTTTGTGAGGACTAGTTGCTAAGTGTCTATTTTTTCTACGAGATGGAACCACCCGTGAAGCATAGCTGGTTACGCTGAAGCCGCACAGAGCAGCAACATTTCCGAGAACCATGGGCAACAGTCGTATGAGATGCCACGTGAAGAAACGCCTTCTCTCGTGGATCGCTGCGCCTTTTTGTGAGGACTAGTTGCTAAGTGTCTATTTTTTCTACGAGATGGAACCACCCGTGAAGCATAGCTGGTTACGCGAAGCCGCACAGAGCAGCAACATTTCCGAGAACCATGGGCAACAGTCGTATGAGATGCCACGTGAAGAAACGCCTTCTCTCGTGGATCGCTGCGCCTTTTTGTGAGGACTAGTTGCTAAGTGTCTATTTTTTCTACGAGATGGAACCACCCGTGAAGCATAGTCTGGTTACGCGCGAAGCCGCACAGAGCAGCAACATTTCCGAGAACCATGGGCAACAGTCGTATGAGATGCCACGGTGAAGAAACGCCTTCTCTCGTGGATCGCTGCGCCTTTTTGTGAGGACTAGTTGCTAAGTGTCTATTTTTTCTACGAGATGGAACCACCCGTGAAGCATAGCTGGTTACGCGAAGCCGCACAGAGCAGCAACATTTCCGAGAACCATGGGCAACAGTCAGATGAGATGCCACGGTGAAGAAACGCCTTCTCTCGTGGATCGCTGCGCCTTTTTGTGAGGACTAGTTGCTAAGTGTCTATTTTTTCTACGAGATGGAACCACCCGTGAAGCATAGTCTGGTTACGCGAAGCCGCACAGAGCAGCAACATTTCCGAGAACCATGGGCAACAGTCGTATGAGATGCCACGGTGAAGAAACGCCTTCTCTCGTGGATCGCTGCGCCTTTTTGTGAGGACTAGTTGCTAAGTGTCTATTTTTTCTACGAGATGGAACCACCCGTGAAGCATAGCTGGTTACGCGAAGCCGCACAGAGCAGCAACATTTCCGAGAACCATGGGCAACAGTCAGATGAGATGCCACGGTGAAGAAACGCTTCTCTCGTGGATCGCTGCGCCTTTTTGTGAGGACTAGTTGCTAAGTGTCTATTTTTTCTACGAGATGGAACCACCCGTGAAGCATAGCTGGTTACGCGAAGCCGCACAGAGCAGCAACATTTCCGAGAACCATGGGCAACAGTCGTATGAGATGCCACGGTGAAGAAACGCCTTCTCTCGTGGATCGCTGCGCCTTTTTGTGAGGACTAGTTGCTAAGTGTCTATTTTTTCTACGAGATGGAACCACCCGTGAAGCATAGCTGGTTACGCGAAGCCGCACAGAGCAGCAACATTTCCGAGAACCATGGGCAACAGTCGTATGAGATGCCACGGTGAAGAAACGCCTTCTCTCGTGGATCGCTGCGCTTTTTGTGAGGACTAGTTGCTAAGTGTCTATTTTTTCTACGAGATGGAACCACCCGTGAAGCATAGCTGGTTACGCGAAGCCGCACAGAGCAGCAACATTTCCGAGAACCATGGGCAACAGTCGTATGAGATGCCACGTGAAGAAACGCCTTCTCTCGTGGATCGCTGCGCCTTTTTGTGAGGACTAGTTGCTAAGTGTCTATTTTTTCTACGAGATGGAACCACCCGTGAAGCATAGCTGGTTACGCGAAGCCGCACAGAGCAGCAACATTTCCGAGAACCATGGGCAACAGTCGTATGAGATGCCACGGTGAAGAAACGCCTTCTCTCGTGGATCGCTGCGCTTTTTGTGAGGACTAGTTGCTAAGTGTCTATTTTTTCTACGAGATGGAACCACCCGTGAAGCATAGCTGGTTACGCTAAGCCGCACAGAGCAGCAACATTTCCGAGAACCATGGGCAACAGTCGTATGAGATGCCACGGTGAAGAAACGCCTTCTCTCGTGGATCGCTGCGCCTTTTTGTGAGGACTAGTTGCTAAGTGTCTATTTTTTCTACGAGATGGAACCACCCGTGAAGCATAGCTGGTTACGCGGCCGCACAGAGCAGCAACATTTCCGAGAACCATGGGCAACAGTCGTATGAGATGCCACGGTGAAGAAACGCTTCTCTCGTGGATCGCTGCGCTTTTTGTGAGGACTAGTTGCTAAGTGTCTATTTTTTCTACGAGATGGAACCACCCGTGAAGCATAGCTGGTTACGCTGAAGCCGCACAGAGCAGCAACATTTCCGAGAACCATGGGCAACAGTCGTATGAGATGCCACGTGAAGAAACGCCTTCTCTCGTGGATCGCTGCGCCTTTTTGTGAGGACTAGTTGCTAAGTGTCTATTTTTTCTACGAGATGGAACCACCCGTGAAGCATAGCTGGTTACGCGAAGCCGCGCACAGAGCAGCAACATTTCCGAGAACCATGGGCAACAGTCGTATGAGATGCCACGGTGAAGAAACGCCTTCTCTCGTGGATCGCTGCGCTTTTTGTGAGGACTAGTTGCTAAGTGTCTATTTTTTCTACGAGATGGAACCACCCGTGAAGCATAGCTGGTTACGCTAAGCCGCACAGAGCAGCAACATTTCCGAGAACCATGGGCAACAGTCAGATGAGATGCCACGGTGAAGAAACGCCTTCTCTCGTGGATCGCTGCGCCTTTTTGTGAGGACTAGTTGCTAAGTGTCTATTTTTTCTACGAGATGGAACCACCCGTGAAGCATAGCTGGTTACGCGAAGCCGCACAGAGCAGCAACATTTCCGAGAACCATGGGCAACAGTCGTATGAGATGCCACGGTGAAGAAACGCCTTCTCTCGTGGATCGCTGCGCCTTTTTGTGAGGACTAGTTGCTAAGTGTCTATTTTTTCTACGAGATGGAACCACCCGTGAAGCATAGTCTGGTTACGCTAAGCCGCACAGAGCAGCAACATTTCCGAGAACCATGGGCAACAGTCAGATGAGATGCCACGTGAAGAAACGCCTTCTCTCGTGGATCGCTGCGCTTTTTGTGAGGACTAGTTGCTAAGTGTCTATTTTTTCTACGAGATGGAACCACCCGTGAAGCATAGCTGGTTACGCGAAGCCGCACAGAGCAGCAACATTTCCGAGAACCATGGGCAACAGTCGATGAGATGCCACGGTGAAGAAACGCCTTCTCTCGTGGATCGCTGCGCCTTTTTGTGAGGACTAGTTGCTAAGTGTCTATTTTTTCTACGAGATGGAACCACCCGTGAAGCATAGCTGGTTACGCGAAGCCGCACAGAGCAGCAACATTTCCGAGAACCATGGGCAACAGTCAGATGAGATGCCACGGTGAAGAAACGCCTTCTCTCGTGGATCGCTGCGCCTTTTTGTGAGGACTAGTTGCTAAGTGTCTATTTTTTCTACGAGATGGAACCACCCGTGAAGCATAGCTGGTTACGTTAAGCCGCACAGAGCAGCAACATTTCCGAGAACCATGGGCAACAGTCGTATGAGATGCCACGGTGAAGAAACGCCTTCTCTCGTGGATCGCTGCGCTTTTTGTGAGGACTAGTTGCTAAGTGTCTATTTTTTCTACGAGATGGAACCACCCGTGAAGCATAGCTGGTTACGCTAAGCCGCACAGAGCAGCAACATTTCCGAGAACCATGGGCAACAGGCGTATGAGATGCCACGGTGAAGAAACGCCTTCTCTCGTGTATCGTTGCGCCTTTTTGTGAGGACTTGTTGCTATGTGTCTATTTTTTCTACGAGATGGAACCACCCGGTGAAGCATAGCTGGGTTACGAAGAAGCTGCACAGGAGCAGGCAACATTTCCGAGAACCATGGGCAACAGTCAGATGAGATGCCACGGTGAAGAAACGCCTTCTCTCGTGGATCGTTGCGCCTTTTTGTGAGGACTAGTTGCTAAGTGTCTATTTTTTCTACGAGATGGAACCACCCGTGAAGCATAGTCTGGTTACGCGAAGCCGCACAGAGCAGCAACATTTCCGAGAACCATGGGCAACAGTCAGATGAGATGCCACGGTGAAGAAACGCCTTCTCTCGTGGATCGCTGCGCCTTTTTGTGAGGACTAGTTGCTAAGTGTCTATTTTTTCTACGAGATGGAACCACCCGTGAAGCATAGCTGGTTACGCGAAGCCGCACAGAGCAGCAACATTTCCGAGAACCATGGGCAACAGTCGTATGAGATGCCACGTGAAGAAACGCCTTCTCTCGTGGATCGCTGCGCCTTTTTGTGAGGACTAGTTGCTAAGTGTCTATTTTTTCTACGAGATGGAACCACCCGTGAAGCATAGCTGGTTACGCTGAAGCCGCACAGAGCAGCAACATTTCCGAGAACCATGGGCAACAGTCGTATGAGATGCCACGGTGAAGAAACGCCTTCTCTCGTGGATCGCTGCGCCTTTTTGTGAGGACTAGTTGCTAAGTGTCTATTTTTTCTACGAGATGGAACCACCCGTGAAGCATAGCTGGTTACGCTAAGCCGCACAGAGCAGCAACATTTCCGAGAACCATGGGCAACAGTCGATGAGATGCCACGGTGAAGAAACGCCTTCTCTCGTGGATCGCTGCGCCTTTTTGTGAGGACTAGTTGCTAAGTGTCTATTTTTTCTACGAGATGGAACCACCCGTGAAGCATAGCTGGTTACGCTAAGCCGCGCACAGAGCAGCAACATTTCCGAGAACCATGGGCAACAGTCAGATGAGATGCCACGGTGAAGAAACGCCTTCTCTCGTGGATCGCTGCGCCTTTTTGTGAGGACTAGTTGCTAAGTGTCTATTTTTTCTACGAGATGGAACCACCCGTGAAGCATAGCTGGTTACGCTAAGCCGCACAGAGCAGCAACATTTCCGAGAACCATGGGCAACAGTCGATGAGATGCCACGTGAAGAAACGCCTTCTCTCGTGGATCGCTGCGCCTTTTTGTGAGGACTAGTTGCTAAGTGTCTATTTTTTCTACGAGATGGAACCACCCGTGAAGCATAGCTGGTTACGCTAAGCCGCACAGAGCAGCAACATTTCCGAGAACCATGGGCAACAGTCGATGAGATGCCACGGTGAAGAAACGCTTCTCTCGTGGATCGCTGCGCTTTTTGTGAGGACTAGTTGCTAAGTGTCTATTTTTTCTACGAGATGGAACCACCCGTGAAGCATAGCTGGTTACGCGAAGCCGCACAGAGCAGCAACATTTCCGAGAACCATGGGCAACAGTCGTATGAGATGCCACGGTGAAGAAACGCCTTCTCTCGTGGATCGCTGCGCTTTTTGTGAGGACTAGTTGCTAAGTGTCTATTTTTTCTACGAGATGGAACCACCCGTGAAGCATAGCTGGTTACGCGAAGCCGCACAGAGCAGCAACATTTCCGAGAACCATGGGCAACAGTCGTATGAGATGCCACGTGAAGAAACGCTTCTCTCGTGGATCGCTGCGCTTTTTGTGAGGACTAGTTGCTAAGTGTCTATTTTTTCTACGAGATGGAACCACCCGTGAAGCATAGCTGGTTACGCTAAGCCGCACAGAGCAGCAACATTTCCGAGAACCATGGGCAACAGTCGTATGAGATGCCACGGTGAAGAAACGCCTTCTCTCGTGGATCGCTGCGCCTTTTTGTGAGGACTAGTTGCTAAGTGTCTATTTTTTCTACGAGATGGAACCACCCGTGAAGCATAGCTGGTTACGCTAAGCCGCACAGAGCAGCAACATTTCCGAGAACCATGGGCAACAGTCGATGAGATGCCACGTGAAGAAACGCCTTCTCTCGTGGATCGCTGCGCCTTTTTGTGAGGACTAGTTGCTAAGTGTCTATTTTTTCTACGAGATGGAACCACCCGTGAAGCATAGCTGGTTACGCGAAGCGCGCACAGAGCAGCAACATTTCCGAGAACCATGGGCAACAGTCAGATGAGATGCCACGGTGAAGAAACGCCTTCTCTCGTGGATCGCTGCGCCTTTTTGTGAGGACTAGTTGCTAAGTGTCTATTTTTTCTACGAGATGGAACCACCCGTGAAGCATAGCTGGTTACGCTGAAGCCGCACAGAGCAGCAACATTTCCGAGAACCATGGGCAACAGTCGTATGAGATGCCACGGTGAAGAAACGCCTTCTCTCGTGGATCGCTGCGCCTTTTTGTGAGGACTAGTTGCTAAGTGTCTATTTTTTCTACGAGATGGAACCACCCGTGAAGCATAGCTGGTTACGCGAAGCCGCACAGAGCAGCAACATTTCCGAGAACCATGGGCAACAGTCGTATGAGATGCCACGGTGAAGAAACGCCTTCTCTCGTGGATCGCTGCGCCTTTTTGTGAGGACTAGTTGCTAAGTGTCTATTTTTTCTACGAGATGGAACCACCCGTGAAGCATAGCTGGTTACGCGCGGCCGCACAGAGCAGCAACATTTCCGAGAACCATGGGCAACAGTCGTATGAGATGCCACGTGAAGAAACGCCTTCTCTCGTGGATCGCTGCGCTTTTTGTGAGGACTAGTTGCTAAGTGTCTATTTTTTCTACGAGATGGAACCACCCGTGAAGCATAGCTGGTTACGCGAAGCCGCACAGAGCAGCAACATTTCCGAGAACCATGGGCAACAGTCGTATGAGATGCCACGGTGAAGAAACGCCTTCTCTCGTGGATCGCTGCGCTTTTTGTGAGGACTAGTTGCTAAGTGTCTATTTTTTCTACGAGATGGAACCACCCGTGAAGCATAGTCTGGTTACGCTGAAGCCGCACAGAGCAGCAACATTTCCGAGAACCATGGGCAACAGTCGTATGAGATGCCACGGTGAAGAAACGCCTTCTCTCGTGGATCGCTGCGCTTTTTGTGAGGACTAGTTGCTAAGTGTCTATTTTTTCTACGAGATGGAACCACCCGTGAAGCATAGCTGGTTACGCTAAGCCGCACAGAGCAGCAACATTTCCGAGAACCATGGGCAACAGTCGTATGAGATGCCACGTGAAGAAACGCCTTCTCTCGTGGATCGCTGCGCCTTTTTGTGAGGACTAGTTGCTAAGTGTCTATTTTTTCTACGAGATGGAACCACCCGTGAAGCATAGCTGGTTACGCGAAGCCGCACAGAGCAGCAACATTTCCGAGAACCATGGGCAACAGTCAGATGAGATGCCACGGTGAAGAAACGCCTTCTCTCGTGGATCGCTGCGCTTTTTGTGAGGACTAGTTGCTAAGTGTCTATTTTTTCTACGAGATGGAACCACCCGTGAAGCATAGCTGGTTACGCGAAGCCGCACAGAGCAGCAACATTTCCGAGAACCATGGGCAACAGTCGTATGAGATGCCACGGTGAAGAAACGCCTTCTCTCGTGGATCGCTGCGCCTTTTTGTGAGGACTAGTTGCTAAGTGTCTATTTTTTCTACGAGATGGAACCACCCGTGAAGCATAGTCGGGTTACGCGAAGCCGCACAGAGCAGCAACATTTCCGAGAACCATGGGCAACAGTCAGATGAGATGCCACGTGAAGAAACGCCTTCTCTCGTGGATCGCTGCGCCTTTTTGTGAGGACTAGTTGCTAAGTGTCTATTTTTTCTACGAGATGGAACCACCCGTGAAGCATAGCTGGTTACGCTAAGCCGCACAGAGCAGCAACATTTCCGAGAACCATGGGCAACAGTCGTATGAGATGCCACGGTGAAGAAACGCCTTCTCTCGTGGATCGCTGCGCCTTTTTGTGAGGACTAGTTGCTAAGTGTCTATTTTTTCTACGAGATGGAACCACCCGTGAAGCATAGTCTGGTTACGCGAAGCCGCACAGAGCAGCAACATTTCCGAGAACCATGGGCAACAGTCGTATGAGATGCCACGGTGAAGAAACGCCTTCTCTCGTGGATCGCTGCGCCTTTTTGTGAGGACTAGTTGCTAAGTGTCTATTTTTTCTACGAGATGGAACCACCCGTGAAGCATAGCTGGTTACGCGGTCGCGCACAGAGCAGCAACATTTCCGAGAACCATGGGCAACAGTCGTATGAGATGCCACGGTGAAGAAACGCCTTCTCTCGTGGATCGCTGCGCCTTTTTGTGAGGACTAGTTGCTAAGTGTCTATTTTTTCTACGAGATGGAACCACCCGTGAAGCATTCGAAAATAATGAATGTGCTTTGGAAATTCGGTGAATCAATTTTGAGCTCGAGTACTGCACTTTCCAGGCCGAATTTGGGAAAATAAAATCGCGAATTTGGTTTGGATGCAAATTTAATTTCACCCAATTTCAAAAAAATCGCTGATTTCGAGTCCGTATGCAAAAGTTATGGCCGTTTGAAGATAGGACTCAGAGTTATGGTTTCGTGGAGGCCAAAACGAAATCGGGTGGAGGAAATTGGTGGAAATTGGTGGAAGCTCGGGGAAAGGTGGGGATGGTGTTGTGTGATCACGAGACACGAAGGATGACTCAAACAGAGGGTGGGATATGGGTGGGAAAACAAAAGCAGAGGGTGAAATACGCGATGGATGACAGTTAGGGTTTGTATGAGAGGTGGCGAAGCAAGATAACCCAAACAAAACACGATCTAAACCAGCAACACAACTAGACTAAGGACACAAACTCAACACTACGGACTCTGAAATTAAATTGTGCAAAAGGCTAAACAAGATCTGGGACAGAAACAACCTACAACTACAAAATTTTTGTAGGGCTTTTCTTGGACTCTAGGATGAAACGAAAACAACAAAGGTAGGGTATTCTCGAACCTGAAGGAACACCAAGCTCGATTACCACTTGATGGGGACGGGTCCCGATCTTCCAACAGGTTACGGATATGTTCGATTTGGAGGCGCGACACAAATCGATCCGCTTCCGAACGACACGCCGAACCCCGCAATCGCAGCACCACGCCTCCTCGGGTTATCAACGTGCGCTGCTCGGTTGACCTCGCCAAGAAGGCTAATCTCGCCTGCGAATCAAGAACACAAGCAAGAACAAGGAAGAACACAACTGAATTGCGGATGTATTGATGTAGCACTCGAAGTTGGGGTCTCACAAACCGATGAACGGCGAAACTGTTCAAAGACAGAATTAATCTAAGCAAAACCCAAACCCTAATGATGGGGTGGTGGCTGAATATAAAGGAGTGAGGGGCGTGCAAAACCCCTGGACGCGCCCTAATGGGCTCCAACACGATACAAAGCCGAAAGGCCCAAAAGACGGTGGCGCAGAACCCTGACAGATTCTGAATGCCCAGTTATTTCGACGATTCCCATTGACTCAGAAGGAATTTTGACATGGGACCAGAGCCATTGGAAAGGTAGTCTTCTTAGCTTTCCATACATATGTAGAACGTCCAAAACGTAGTCCGGATGCGATCTGGGCGTCCGTTTTAGTGCGAACTGGTTGTGGACTCCGAATTGGATTCGAAGTCGATTTGAGTTGGGCCTCCAACATGATTCGACCGCCCTTGCTAGACTTGTGCGCCTCGTAGGCCTTCTCCAAGTACGTCTAGGTCCTCTCCATGGTTCCTAATCATAATTAAATCATTAGGTAGAACAAAAAGAAGTACTTAGGAACGAGCTCACCTGTAAATTCAATTGTCGGGAGCGAGCTCTAGTGATTGGTCCTTCAATGTCAAGTGGAGGAGTGTTGTGTGTATCCAAAGAAGTGATATCCTCATCAGGACGAGTAGCTAAGTGTCAATTTTATCTACGAGATGGAACCTCCTGGTGACGCATAACTGGGCTACAGCGAAGTTAGACAGGAGCAGGCAATATTTCCGGAGAACCGTGGGGCAACAGGCTGTATGAGATGCCATGGTGAAGCAACGCCTTCTCTCGTGGATCGTTGCGCCTTTTTGTGAGGACTAGTTGCTAAGTGTCCATTTTTTCTACGAGATGCAACCACCCGGTGACGCATAGCAGGGATACGGTGAAGCTGCACAGGAGCAGGTAACATTTCCTTAGAACCATGGGCAACAGGATATATGAGATGCCACGGTGAAGAAACGCCTTCTCTCGTGGATCGGTGCGCGTTTTAGTGAGGTCGAGTAGCTAAGTGTCAATTTTATCTACGAGATGGAACCTCCTGGTGACGCATAACTGGGCTACAGTGAAGTTAGGTAGGAGCAGGCAATATTTCCGGAGAACCGTGGGGCAACTGGCTGTATGAGATGCCACGGTGAAATAACGCGTTCTCTCGTAGATCGTTGCGCCTTTTTGTGAGGACTAGTTGCTAAGTGTCCATTTTTTCTACGAGACGGAACCACCCGGTGACGCATAGCAAGGATACCGTGAAGCTGCACAGGAGCAGGCAACATTTCCTGAGAACCGTGGGCAACAGGCTATATGAGATGCCACGGTGAAGAAACGCCTTCTCTCGTGGATCGTTGCGCGTTTTAGTGAGGACGAGTAGCTAAGTGTCAATTTTATCTACGAGATGGAACCTCCTGGTGATGCATAACTGGGCTACAGCGAAGTTAGACAGGAGCAGGCAATATTTTCGGAGAACCGTGGGGCAACAGGCTGTATGAGATGCCACGGTGAAGTAACGCCTTCTCTCGTGGATCGTTCCATCTTTTTGTGAGGACTAGTTGCTAAGTGTCCATTTTTTCTACGAGATAGAACCACCCGGTGATGCATAGCTAGGATACGGTGAAGCTGCACAGGAGCAGGCAATATTTCCGGAGAACCATGGGCAACAGGCTATATGAGATGCCACGGTGAAGAAACGCCTTCTCTCGTGGATCGTTGCGCGTTTTAGAGAGGACGAGTAGTTAAGTGTCAATTTTATCTACGAGATGGAACCTCCTGGTGACGCATAACTGGGCTACAGTGAAGTTAGATTGGAGTAGGCAATATTTCCGGAGAAACGTGGGGCAACATGCTGTATGAGATGCCACGGTGAAGTAACGCCTTCTCTCGTGGATCGTTGCGCCTTTTTGTGAGGACTAGTTGCTAAGTGTCCGTTTTTTCTACGAGATGGAACCACCCGGTGATGCATAGCTGGGATACGGTGAAGCTGCACAGGAGTAGGCAACATTTCCGGAGAACCATGGGCAACAGGCTATATAAGATGCCACGGTGAAGAAACCCCTTCTCTCGTGGATCGTTGCGCGTTTTAGTGAGGACGAGTAGTTAAGTGTCAATTTTATCTACGAGATGGAACCTCCTGGTGATGCATAACTGGGCTACAGTGAAGTTAGGTAGGAGCAGGCAATATTTTCGGAGAACCGTGGGGAACAGGCTGTATGAGATGCCACGGTGAAGTAACGCCTTCTCTCGTGGATCATTGCGCGTTTTAGTGAGGTCGAGTAGCTAAGTGTCAATTTTATCTACGAGATGGAACCTCTAGTTAAGTGTCAATTTTATCTACGAGATGGAACCTCCTGGTGATGCATAACTGGGCTACAGTGAAGTTAGGTAGGAGCAGGCAATATTTCCGGAGAACCGTGGGGAACAGGCTGTATGAGATGCCACGGTGAAGTAACGCCTTCTCTCGTGGATCGTTGCGCCTTTTTGTGAGGACTAGTTGCTAAGTGTCCATTTTTTCTACGAGATGGAACCACCCGGTAACGCATAGCATGGATACGGTGAAGCTGCACAGGAGCAGGTAACATTTCCTAAGAACCATGGGCAACAGGATATATGAGATGCCACGGTGAAGAAACGCCTTCTCTCGTGGATCGTTGCGCGTTTTAGTGAGGACGAGTAGCTAAGTGTCAATTTTATCAATGAGATGGAACCTCCTTGTGACGCATAACTGGGCTACAGGGAAGTTAGGTAGGAGCAGGCAATATTTCCGGACAACCGTGGGGCATCTGGCTGAATGAGATGCCACGGTGAAGTAACGCGTTCTCTCGTGGATCGTTGCGCCTTTTTGTGAGGAGTAGTTGCTAAGTGTCCATTTTTTCTATGAGACGGAACCACCCGGTGACGCATAGCAGGGATACCGTGAAGCTGCACAGGAGTAGGCAACATTTCCTGAGAAACATGGGCAACAGGCTATATGAGATGCCACGGTGAAGAAACGCCTTCTATGGTGGATCGTTGCGCGTTTTAGTGAGGACGAGTAGTTAAGTGTCATTTTTATCAACGAGATGGAACCTCCTGGTGACGCATAACTGGGCTACAGTGAAGTTAGATAGGAGTAGGCAATATTTCCGGAGAGCCGTGAGGCAACAGGCTGTATGAGATGCCACGGTGAAGTAACGCCTTCTCTCGTGGATCGTTGCGCCTTTCTGTGAGGACTAGTTGCTAAGTGTCCATTTTTTCTACGAGATGGAACCACCCGGTGATGCATAGCTGGGATACGGTGAAGCTGCACAGGAGCAGGCAACATTTCCGGAGAACCATGGGCAACAGGCTATATGAGATGCCACGGTGAAGAAACGCCTTCCATCGTGGATCGTTGCGCATTTTAGTGAGGACGAGTAGCTAAGTGTCAATTTTGCCTACGAGATGGAACCTCCCGGTGACGCATAATTGGGCTACAGTGAAGTTAGGTAGGAGCAGGCAATATTTCCGAAGAACCGTGGGGAACAGGCTGTATGAGATGCCACGGTGAAGTAACGCCTTCTCTCGTGGATCGTTGCGCCTTTTTGTGAGGACTAGTTGCTAAGTGTCCATTTTTTCTACGAGATGGAACCACCCGGTGACGCATAGCAGGGATACGGTGAAGCTGCACAGGAGCAGCTAACATTTCCTATGAACCATGGGCAACAGGATATATGAGATGTCACTGTGAAGAAACGCCTTCTTTCATGGATCATTGCGCGTTTTAGTGAGGACGAGTAGCTAAGTGTCAATTTTATCTACGAGATGGAACCTCCTAGTGACGCATAACTAGGCTACAGTGAAGTTAGGTAGGAGCAGGTAATATTTCCAAAGAACCATGGGGCAACTGGCTGTATGAGATGCCACAGTGAAGTAAAGCGTTCTCTCGTGGATCGTTGCGCCTTTTTGTGAGGAGTAGTTGCTAAGTGTCCATTTTTTCTACGAGACAGAACCACCCGGTGACGCATAGTAGGGATACCGTGAAGCTGCACAGGAGCAGGCAACATTTCCTGAGAACCATGGGCAACAGGCTATATGAGATGCCACGGTGAAGAAACGCCTTCTCTCGTGGATCGTTGCGCGTTTTAGTAGGACGAGTAGCTAAGTGTCAATTTTATCTATGAGATGGAACCTCCTGGTGACGCATAACTGGGCTACAGTGAAGTTGGATAGGGGCAGGCAATATTTCCGGAGAACCGTGGGGCAACAGGCTGTATGAGATGCCACGGTGAAGTAACGCCTTCTCTCGTGGATCGTTGCGCCTTTTTGTGAGGACTAGTTGCTAAGTGTCCGTTTTTGCTACGAGATGGATCCACCCGGTGACGCATAGCTGGGATACGGTGAAGCTGCACAGGAGCAGGCAACATTTCCGGAGAACCATGGGCAACAGGCTATATGAGATGCCACGGTGAAGAAACGCCTTCTCTCGTGGATCGTTGCGCGTTTTAGTGAGGACGAGTAGTTAAGTGTCAATTTTATCTACGAGATGGAACCTCCTGGTGATGCATAACTGGGCTACAGTGAAGTTAGGTAGGAGCAGGCAATATTTCTGGAGAACCGTGGGGAACAGGCTGTATGAGATGCCACGGTGAAGTAACGCCTTCTCTCGTGGATCGTTGCGCCTTTTTGTGAGGACTAGTTGCTAAGTGTCCATTTTTTCTATGAGATGCAACCACCCGGTGACGCATAGCAGGGATACGGTGAAGCTGCACAGGAGCAGGTAACATTTCCTAAGAACCATGGGCAACAGGATATATGAGATGCCACGGTGAAGAAACGCCTTCTCTCGTGGATCGTTGCGCGTTTTAGTGAGGACGAGTAGCTAAGTGTCAATTTTATCTATTAGATGGAACCTCCTGGTGATGCATAACTGGGCTACAGTGAAGTTTGGTAGGAGCAGGCAATATTTCCGGAGAACCGTGGGGCAAAAGGCTGTATGAGATGCCACGGTGAAGTAACGCCTTCTCACGTGGATCATTGCGCCTTTTTGTGAGGACTAGTCGCTAAGTGTCTATTTTATCTACGAGATGGAACCACCCGGTGACACATAGCTGGGATACGGTGAAGCTGCACAGGAGCAGGTAACATTTCCGGAGAACCATGGAAAACAGGCTATATGAGATGCCACGGTGAAGAAACGCGTTCTCTCGTGGATCGTAGTGCGTTTTAGTGAGGACGAGTAGCTAAGTGTCAATTTAATCTACGAGATGGAACCTGCTGGTGATGCATAACTGGGCTAAAGTGAAGTTGGATAGGAGCAGGCAATATTTCTGGAGAACCGTGGGGCAACAGGCTGTGTGAGATGCCACGGTGAAGTAACGCCTTCTCTCGTGGATCGTTACACCTTTTTGCGAGGACTAGTTGCTAAGTGTCCATTTTTTCTACGAGATGGAACCACCCGGTGACGCATAGCTGGGATATGGTGAAGCTGCACAGGAGCAGACAACATTTCTGGAGAACCATGGGCAACAGGTTATATGAGATGCCACGGTGAAGAAACGCCTTCTCTCGTGGATCGTTGCGCGTTTTAGTGAGGACGAGTAGCTAAGTGTCAATTTTATCTACGACATGGAACCTCCTGGTGACGCATAACCTGGTCTCTGATGAAGTTGGATAGAGCAGCAAGATTTCGAGAACCGTGGGGCAACAGGCTGTATGAGATGCCACGGTGAAGTAACGCCTTCTCTCGTGTATCGTTGCACCTTTTTGTGAGGACTAGTTGCTAAGTGTCCATTTTTTCTACGAGCTGGAACCACCCGGTGACGCATAGCTAGGATACGGTGAAGCTGCGCAGGAGCAGGCAACATTTCCGGAAAACCATGGGCAACAGGCTATATGAGATGCCACGGTGAAGAAACACCTTCTCTCGTGGATCGTTGCGCGTTTTAGTGAGGACGAGCAGCTAAGTGTCAATTTTATCTACGAGATGGAACCTCCTGGTGACGCATAACTGGGCTACAGTGAAGTTAGATAGGAGCAGGTAATATTTCCAGAGAACCGTGGGGCAACAAGCTGTATGAGATGCCACGGCGAAGTAACGCCTTCTCTCGTGGATCGTTGCGCCTTTTTGTGAGGACTAGTTGCTAAGTGTCCATTTTTTCTATGAGATGGAACCACTTGGTGACGCATAGCTGGGATACGGTGAAGCTGCACAGGAGCAGGCAACATTTTCGGAGAAGCATGGGCAACAGGCTATATGAGATGCCACGGTGAAGAAACGCCTTCTCTCGTGGATCGTTGCGCATTTTAGTGAGGACGAGTAGCTAAGTGTCAATTTTATCTATGAGATGGAACCTCCTTGTGACGCATAACTGGGCTACAGCGAAGTTAGATAGGAGCAGGCAATATTTCCGGAGAACCGTGGGGCAACAGGCTGTATGAGATGCCACGGTGAAGTAACGCCTTCTCTCGTGGATCGTTGCGTCTTTTTGTGAGGACTAGTTGCTAAGTGTCCATTTTTTCTATGAGATGGAACCATCTGGTGATGCATAGCTGGGATACGGTGAAGCTGCATAGGAGCAGGCAACATTTTCGGAGAACCATGGGCAACAGGCTATATGAGATGCCATGTTGAAGAAACGTCTTCTCTCGTGGATCGTTGCGCGTTTTAGTGAGGACGAGTAGCTAAGTGTCAATGTTATCTACGAGATGGAACCTTCTGGTGACGCATAACTAGGCTACAGTGAAGTTAGATAGGAGCAGGCAATATTTCCGGAGAACCGTGGGGCAACAGGCTGTATGAGATGCCACGGTGAAGTAACGCCTTCTCTCGTGGATGATTGCGTCTTTTTGTGAGGACTAGTTGCTAAGTGTCCATTTCTTCTACGAGATGGAACCACCCGGTGATGCATAGCTGGGATACGGTGAAGCTGCACAGGAGCAGGCAACATTTCCGGAGAAGCATGGGCAACAGGCTATATGAGATGCCACGGTGAAGAAACGCCTTCTCTCGTGGATCGTCGCGCGTTTTAGTGAGGACGAGTAGCTAAGTGTCAATGTTATCTACGAGATGGAACCTCCTGGTGACGCATAACTAGGCTACAATGAAGTTAGATAGGAGTAGGCAATATTTCCGGAGAACCGTGGGGCAACAGGCTGTATGAGATGCCACGGTGAAGTAACGCCTTCTCTCGTGGATCGTTGCGCCTTTTTATGAGGACTAGTTGCTAAGTGTCCATTTTTTTCTACGAGATGGAACCACCCGGTGACGCATAGCTGGGATACGGTGAAGCTGCACAGGAGCCGGCAACATTTCCGTAGAACCATGGGCAACAGGCTATATGAGATGCCACGGTGAAGAAACGCCTTCTCTCGTGGATCGTTGCGCATTTTAGTGTGGACGAGTAGCTAAGTGTCAATTTTATCTACGAGATGGAACCTCCTGGTGACGCATAACTGGGCTACAGTGAAGTTAGATATTAGCAGGCAGTATTTCCGGAAAACCGTGGGGCAACAGGCTGTATGAGATGCCACGGTGAAGAAACGCCTTCTCTCGTGGATTGTTGCGCATGTTAGTGAGGACGAGTAGCTAAGTGTCAATTTTATCTATGAGATGGAACCTCCTGGTGACGCATAACTGGGCTACAGTGAAGTTAGATAGGAGCAGGCCATAGTTCCGGAGAACCGTGGAGCAACAGGCTGTATGAGATGCCGCGGTGAAGTAACGCCTTCTCTCGTGGATCGTAGCGCCTTTTTGTGCGGACTAGTTGCTAAGTGTCCATTTTTTCTACGAGATAGAACCACCCGGTGACGCATAGCTGGGATACGGTGAAGCTGCACAGGAGCAGGCAACATTTCTGGAGAACCATAGGCAACAGGCTATATGAGATGCCACGGTGAAGAAACGCCTTCTCTCGTGGATCGTTGCGCGTTTTTACCGAGGACGAGTAGAAGCATAGCCGGGTTACGCTGGCCGCACAGAGCAGCAACACTTCCGGTGAACCATGGGCAACAGTGTATGAGATGCCACGGTGAAGAAACGCCTTTTCGTGGATCGTTGCGCCTTTTGTGAGGACTAGTTGCTAAGTGTCTATTTTTCTACAAGATGGAACCACCCGGTGAAACATAGTGGGTTACGCGAAGCCGCACAGAGCGAGCAACATTTCCGAGAACCATGGGCAACAGTGATGAGATGCCACGGTGAAGAAACGCCTTCTCTCGTGGATCGTTGCACCTTTTTGTGAGGACTAGTTGCTAAGTGTCTATTTTTTCTACGAGATGGAACCACCCGGTGAAGCATAGCTGGGTTACGGCGAAGCTGCACAGGAGCAGGCAACATTTCCGGAGAACCATGGGCAACAGGCTGTATGAGATGCCACGGTGAAGGAACGCCTTCTCTCGTGGATCGTTGCGCCTTTTTGTGAGGACTAGTTTCTAAGTGTCTATTTTTTCTACGAGATGGAACCACCCGGTGAAGCATAGCTGGGTTACGGTGAAGCTGCACAGGAGCAGGCAACATTTCCGAAGAACCATGGGCAACAGGCGGTATGAGATGCCACGGTGAAGAAATGCCTTCTCTCGTGGATCGTTGCGCCTTTGTGTGAGGACAAGTTGCTAAGTGTCTATTTTTTCTACGAGATAGAACCACCCGAGGAAGCATAGCCGGGTTACGACAGAGCTGCACAAGAGCAGGCAAAATTTCCGGAGAACCGTGGGCAACAGGCTGTATGAGATGCCACGGTGAAGAAATGCCTTCTCTCGTGGATCGTTGGGACTTTTTGTGAGGACTAGTTGCTAAGTGTCTATTTTTTCTACGAGATGGAACCACCCGGTGAAGCATAGCTGGAGTTACTGGAAAGCACGAGAGCGAGCAACATTTCCGGAGAACCATGGGCAACAGGCTGTATGAGATGCCATGGTGAAGATACACCTTCTCTCGTGGATCGTTGCGCATTTTTGTAAGGACTAGTTGCTAAGTGTCTATTTTTTCTACGAGATGGAACCACCCGGTGAAGCATAGCTGGGTTACGGTGAAGCCGCACAGGAGCAGCAACATTTACGGAGAACCATGGGCAACTGGTCGTATGAGATGCCACGGTGAAGAAACGCCTTCTCTCGTGGATCGTTGCGCCTTTTGTGAGGACTTGTTGCTAAGTGTCTATTTTTCTACGAGATGGAACCACCCGGTGAAGCATAGTTGGAGTTCTGGTGAAGCCGATAGGAGCGAGCAACATTCCGAGAACCATAGGGCAACAGTGTATGAGATGCCACGGTGAAGAAACGCCTCTCTCGTGGATCGTTGCGCTTTTTGTGAGGACTAGTTGCTAAGTGTCTATTTTTCTATGAGATGGAACCACCCGTGAAGCATAGTTGGGTTACTGTGAAGCCGCACAGAGCGAGCAACATTTCCTGAGAACCATGGGCAACATGCTGTATGAGATGCCACGGTGAAGAAACGCCTTCTCTCGTGGATCTTTGCGCCTTTTTGTGAGGCCTTGTTGCTAAGTGTCTATTTTTTCTACGAGATGGAACCACCAGGTGAAGCATAGCTGGGTTACGGTGAAGCTGCATAGGAGCAGGCAACATTTACAGAGAACCATGGGCAACAGGCTGTAGGGGATGCCACGGTGAAGAAACGACTTCTCTCGTGGATCGTTGCGCCTTTTTGTGAGGACTAGTCGCTAAGTGTATATTTTTTCTACGAGTTGGAACCACCCTAGTGAAGCATAGCTGAGTTACGGCGAAGCTGCATAGGAGCAGCCAACATTTTCGGAGAACCATGGGCAACAGGCTGTATGAGATGCCACGGTGAAGAAACGACTTCTCTCGTGGATCGTTGCGCGTTTTTACTGAGGACGAGTAGAAGCATAGCTGGGTTACGGCGAAGCTGCACAGGAGCAGGCAACACTTCCGGTGAACCATGGGCAACAGGCTGTATGAGATGCCACGGTGAAGAAACGCCTTTCTCGTGGATCGTTGCGCCTTTTTGTGAGGACTAGTTGCTAAGTGTCTATTTTTTCTACAAGATGGAACCACCCGGTGAAGCATAGCTGGGTTACGGCGAAGCTGCACAGGAGCAGGCAACATTTCCGGAGAACCATGGGCAACAGGCCGTATGAGATGCCACGGTGAAGAAACGCCTTCTCTCGTGGATCGTTGCGCCTTTTGTGAGGACTAGTTGCTAAGTGTCTATTTTTTCTACGAGATGGAACCACCCGGTGAAGCATAGCTGGGTTACGGCGAAGCTGCATAGGAGCAGGCAACATTTCCGGAGAACCATGTGCAACAGGCTGTATGAAATGCCACGGTGAAGGAACGCCTTCTCTCGTGGATTGTTGCGCCTTTTTCTGAGGACTAGTTTCTAAGTGTCTATTTTTTCTACGAGATGGAACCACCCGGTGAAGCATAGCTGGGTTACGGCGAAGCTGCACAGGAGCAGGCAACATTTCCGGAGAACCATGGGCAACAGGCTGTATGAGATGCCACGGTGAAGAAACGCCTTCTCTCGTGGATCGTTGCGCCTTTTTGTGAGGACTAGTTGCTAAGTGTCTATTTTTTCTAGGAGATGGAACCACCCGGTGAAGCATAGCTGGGTTACGGCGAAGCTGCACTGGAGCAGGCAATATTTCCGGAGAACCATGGGCAACAGGCTGTATGAGATGCCACTACAAGAAATGTGTCATTTTTTGACGTATTTAGCATGACAACAGGTCATAATGTCATTATATCATCCGGTTTATGACATTTTGTTTTAGGCATTTCGAGTTAGTGACAATAAAAAATTGTATGTCACAAAAAATGTCATAAAACTAGTCCAATTCCATCTAGTGACGGTATTTGCTATGTCATAAGGACTAATTTATGAATGTCACAAATCTATGATAGAGGTTGTGTGTCACAAATTATTTTATTGAATTATTTTAAATATTCTTATCCATGTTGGCATGTCCTATTGCCACGTGGTCGGGTGGGCCCATATACCATTTTTTCTTTTATTTTTTCGCATAATATCTCAACCGAGTAAAGGGGATGACTGACATGCGTCATTTTTACATATATTTATCCGCCATTTTACCCTCGTATTCGTCGCATTTTGGGACTAATTATCATTATTTACGTGCTTTTCTATATTTAATTGCTCAAAATGAACCATTTTACATTTTTCTGTACTTTTCCGCAGGCCGACGCGATCTAGGCGCATAAACGACAAATCTGGACTGCTCCATATAGATGTATGGGTCGTCTCGAACGCGTAAGATCTGTTCGCAAAGAAAACGGAGTTTTCAAGGACCAGAATGGAAGAAAACAAATTGGAGAAGGACCTAATTGTAAACCCTACAAACTGGGAGGACAAAATTGCAAAATGCCAAAAATCCCCATCTCCCATCAAAAGCCAGCGCCGCCGTCTGGGATTAGCTTGAGCTCGGTTCCCATCTCTTCTTCTTCCCCTCCGATTGCTTCTCCCCCTTCCTTCTCTTGCTCCGGTTGCCGCCGTGGCCGGGCCAAACACGGCAGCGCACCACCCATCTCACTGCCACCAGCGCCTCCTGTCTCCACCTCGCCTCCCTTCACCGGCCACACCACCGCCTTGCTCTCCACCGCCCCTCCCTCTCCATCCGAGCGCCGCCGCCTCACGCATCCACGCCCGCCTCTATTCGCCGGCGTGGCACCCATTTCTGCCTTCCTCCACCGCTCTAGGCCGCTCCTTCTCCACCTTCGCCTCGTGCTCTCCCCTTCTCCAACCGTGCGCCGCCTCCTCGCATCTTCCCCACATTCGGCCGCTCCCATCTAGTCCACCGCCTCTACTCCCAACCGCGTCAATACTTGCCCGTCACTGCTCTCGCCACGCGCCGCAAACCTCCGTGGCGCCGCCACCTTCTCCCCTTCTACTCTCAACTCCTTAGGCCACCACTTCTCCACCTCTCCCCGTCCGCATATACCGGCCATCTTCCCGCTCCTCTCCGGATCGCCACCGTGCCATCCTACTCCGCCTCCCCGTGCTTCTCCTCCTCCCACTCCTCCGGCCGTCTCCCTTCTTCTCACATCTGGACCCGGCATCTTCATCTTCCCTTGCCCCCTACTGCTTCTCTCCTCCCCCGATCCATCTTCATCTATGGCCGCCGCCTACATTCCGACGACACCTCTGCTGCGACCGTAGCACCGCCCTCTGCTACTCCACGGGCCAGCGACTTCTTCATCGCATCCTTTCAACGCCGCCGTGCCACCACCTCTTCACCGACACCGACGGCGACAACTTCCTCTACTTCTACAACTCCCCTCGGTCTAGCTCAATTCTTCTACTTCTCTCTTTGTTGTTCATCATACATTGCTCAAATTGACTGCGAATTGATTGCTGTGATGGATGTGAACTGTGATGGATGCTTGTGATTTTGCCATGATAATTTGTTCCGAATTACTTAATGTTAATGTAGTCGGCACTTAATTCTAGAATTTCGTGTGATCCGTGATGTGTGCATGAGGTCGAGTGGAGATGATATTGTCCCATGTTACGTTATTGTTTCACCAAGAAATCCAATTATTATTACAGACACCACCAAGCCACCGTAAATAAAAGATATGAATTTTGCCATGATAGAAATCGGTGGAGTTGGAAATTGCCTCAAGTAATTCAAAGAATGCACAAAGATCGCTAAAAGCCATCAACCATGACTATAAACCATCGTGCATAGCAAAAAGAATACATCCTAAAGCTAATTACATATTATCTATAGGCCTCGTGAGCACACATTGCTTGCGATTAGAGCTAATATGAGGTGGTGAATGCCATAGACATTGAGAAAGGGAGGCCGGAGAGGTCAAAGATTCATTTAAATCATTCGTAGTAGTAATAATTGCATAAGAATAATGAGTTACGCCAGAAAAGATACCTCATTATACTCCCTAAAAATCAACCTTGATAAGTTTGACCATCTTCTAGATGATCTTTGTACTAGAAAACTAGAGTTATAGTTTGATGGCATGTTAGAACATATTAATTAGGCTCTCCCATGGATGTTGCTACTATAAAATCTGCTAGTATGTCTTTGCATTGATCCTCCGCCACATTCCTTGTTCAATAGTTGTATTTTTATTTGCTACTTTGCTGTACTAAAATCTGAATATGGTGTCTTGCATTTGTTTGCTGCCACTTTGCTGTACTAAAATGCTATTCATTTGCAAATAACTCTTCACATGCTTTTAGTTATTTAATTTTCTGTTTGTATGTAATTTCAGAAGTAAAACAAATATAAGGATGTGCCACCAACTGCGATTGATCTTTTCAAGGACACCCACTGCGCAGACAAGTCAGGTTATAGTGAGAATGCGAAGGATGCCATTGTGAGTACCTTTCCCTATCTTCTCGGTACTATGATGAACAACGATGAGGGATAGAAACCTGAATTTTTTTGTGCTATTGCTGCTAGGCTCAAATGGAGGCCTATGTTGCTCAACCAACACAAGAAGGGCATGATCCAAGACTCCTATTCAAGCTGTAGCTCATGTTACGCCAAAATCAACTTTTTCTGCAGAAGCAAGTAGAGGATCAAAAAGATGCAAAGAAAGAAGCATGAAGAAGAAACGAGAAGCTGAAGCAGCAAGGAAGTGAGATCCAAGGCTTCCTTCCTTCGTTGTTTGGCAGCAAGTATGCATCACTGATGCTCGTGAGAAGCTCTCAAACTCAATTAGGCTCTACATGATATTTTGGTGACATCTCGTGTCGTGAGGTGTGGATGCTATTTTGGTGATCGACTTTAATTTCCATGAAACCTAGTGTGGATGTAGATGCTTTTTTGATATGGTCATCTGTGATTGAGGTTGTAGATGCCATGTGTGGTGAATTTGGCAAGCTCCAACAAAGCAACCTGAAATTTGAGACTTTGAGACTTGAGTGCGGATGTGTGCTGAATTGGGTGATGGATGTAATGATATTTGATAGTTAATCTAACACTTGTGGACTGGTTATGATATGCAATCATATTTCCATATCTGTGTTGGTTGATTTGAATCTGATTTTTGTATGGGCTGAAAGAAATTATATGGGCTGAATTGTGTGTGCTGAAAAATATATGGGCTGAATTGTGCGGGCTAAAAAAAACTGTATGGGCTGCAATTATAAAAAAATTGTATGGGCCAAAAAAATCTAAAACCAAATAATGGGCCACGAAGAAACAGCCCAAATAATGGTTGTGACCCATGAAGAGGCTGCTGCTGCTCGTGGGCTTTAATGAGCCAAAATTCATTTTATGACATTTTTATATTACGCCATGTCGGTATAGCGTCGATTATTGATCTTACGTGGCATTTGCCCATGTGGCAAAGCCTAGGATTTTGTGACAACAAATGAATGTCATAAACCTCTGTGACACTAAAAGCCAATGTCATAGATTTGTGACATGAACTATACAGACGTCACATAATAAATTTGTGACGCGTGTTTTTGACATTACGATTTTCATCAACCGAATGTCACAAATCTTGAATTGTGACATGAATTCCATATATTATGACAAAAATAAAATGTCAATAAATGACACATTTCTTGTAGTGGTTCTCCGGAAATGTTGCCTGCTCCTGTGCAGCTTCGCCGTAACCCAGCTATGCTTCACCGGGTGGTTCCATCCATTGAAAAATAGACACTTAGCAACTAGTCCTCACAAAAAGGCGCAACGATCCACGAGAAGGCGTTTCTTCACCGTGGCATCTCATACGACTGTTGCCCATGGTTCTCGGAAATGTTGCTCGCTCCCGTGCGGCTGGCCAGAATCGAAGCTATGCTTCACCGGGTGGTTCCATCCCGTTGAAAAAATAGACACTTAGCAACTAGTCCTCACAAAGACGCAACGATCCACGAGAGAAGGCGTTTCTTCACCGTGGCATCTCATACAGCCTGTTGCCCATGGTTCTTGGAAATGTTGCTCGCTCTGTGCAGCATCGCCAGTAACCCGACTATGCTTCACGGGTGGTTCCATCCCGTTGAAAAAATAGACACTTAGCAACTAGTCCTCACAAAAAGGCGCAACGATCCACGAGAAGGCGTTTCACCGTGGCATCTCATGCAGCCTGTTGCCCATGGTTCTCCGGAAATGTTGCCTGCTCCTGTGCAGCTTCGCTGTAACCCAGCTATGCTTCACCGGGAGGTTCCATCCCGTTGAAAAAATAGACACTTAGCAACTAGTCCTCACAAAAAGGTGCAACGATCCACGAGAGAAGGCGTTTCTTCTCCGTGGCATCTCATACAGCCTGTTGCCCATGGTTCTCCGGAAATGTTACCTGCTCCTGTGCAGCATCGCCGTAACCCAGCTATGCTTTACCGGGTGGTTCCATCCCGTTGAAAAAATAGACACTAAGCAACTAGTCCTCACAAAAAGGCGCAACGATCCACGAGAGAAGGCGTTTCTTCACCGTGGCATCTCATGCAGCCTGTTGCCCATGGTTCTCCGGAAATGTTGCTCGCTCTGTGCGGCTTCGCGTAACTCCGGCTATGCTTGGCGGGTGGTTCCATCCGTTGAAAAAATAGACACTTAGCAACTAGACCTCACAAAAGGCGCAATGATCCACGAGAGAAGGCGTTTCTTCACCGTGGCATCTCATACAGCCTGTTGCCCATGGTTCTCCGGAAATGTTGCCTGCTCCTGTGCAGTATCGCCGTAACCCAGCTATGCTTCACCGGGTGGTTCCATCCCGTTGAAAAAATAGACACTTAGCAACTAGTCCTCGCAAAAAGGCGCAACCATCCACGAGAGAAGGCGTTTCTTCACCGTGGCATCTCATCTGACACCGTTGCCCATGGTTCTCCGGAAATGTTGCTGCTCTGTGCTTCGCTTCGCGTATCCCGACTATGCTTCACCGGTGGTTCCATCCCGTTGAAAAAATAGACACTTAGCAACTAGTCCTCGCAAAGGCGCAACCATCCACGAGAAGGCGTTTCTTCACCGTGGCATCTCATACAGCCTGTTGCCCATGGTTCTCCGGAAATGTTGCCTGCTCCTGTGCAGCTTCACCGTAATCCAGCTATGCTTCACCGGGTGGTTCCATCCCGTTGAAAAAATAGACACTTAGCAACTAGTCCTCACAAAAGGCGCAACGATCCACGAGAAGGCGTTTCTTCACCGTGGCATCTCATACTGACTGCTGCCCATGGTTCTCTGGAAATGTTGCCTGCTCCTGTGCAGCTTCGCCATAACCCGGCTATGCTTCACCGGGTGGTTCCATCCCGTTGAAAAAATAGACACTTAGCAACTAGTCCTCACAAAAAGGCGCAATGATCCACGAGAGAAGGCATTTCTTCACCGTGGCATCTCATCTGACTGTTGCCCATGGTTCTCGGAAATGTTGCTCGCTCTGTGCGATCGCCAGCGTAACCAGCTATGCTTCACGGGTGGTTCCATCCGTTGAAAAAATAGATACTTAGCAACTAGTCCTCACAAAAAGGCGCAACGATCCACGAGAAGGCGTTTCTTCACCGTGGCATCTCATGTAGCTTTGTTGCCCATGGTTCTCGGAAATGTTGCTGCTCTGTGCGGCTTCGCCAGAATCCAGCCTATGCTTCACCAGGTGGTTCCATCCCGTTGAAAAAATAGACACTTAGCAACTAGTCCTCACAAAAAGGCGCAGCGATCCACGAGAAGGCGTTTCTTCACCGTGGCATCTCATGCACCGTTGCCCATGGTTCTCCGAAAATGTTGCTCGCTCTGTGCGGCTTCACAGTATCCGGCTATGCTTCACCGGGTGGTTCCATCCCGTTGAAAAAATAGACACTTAGCAACTAGTCCTCACAAAAAGGCGCAACGATCCACGAGAGAAGGCGTTTCTTCACCGTGGCATCTCATGCAGCCTGTTGCCCATGGTTCTCCGGAAATGTTGCCTGCTCCTGTGCAGCTTCGCCGTAACCCAGCTATGCTTCATCGGGTGGTTCCATCCCGTTGAAAAAATAGACACTTAGCAACTAGACCTCACAAAAAGGCGCAATGATCCACGAGAGAAGGCGTTTCTTCACCGTGGCATCTCATACAGCCTGTTGCCCATGGTTCTCCGGAAATGTTGCCTGCTCCTGTGCAGTATCGCCGTAACCCAGCTATGCTTCACCGGGTGGTTCCATCCCGTTGAAAAAATAGACACTTAGTCCTCGCAAAAAGGCGCAACCATCCACGAGAGAAGGCGTTTCTTCACCGTGGCCTCTCATACAGCCTGTTGCCCATGGTTCTCGGGAATGTTGCTGCTCTGTGCAGCCGCCAGAACCGACTATGCTTCACCGGCTGGTTCCATCCTGTTGAAAAAATAGACACTTAGCAACTAGTCCTCGCAAAAAGGCGCAACCATCCACGAGAGAAGGCGTTTCTTCACCGTGGCATCTCATACAGCCTGTTGCCCATGGTTCTCCGGAAATGTTGCCTGCTCCTGTGCAGCCTCGCCGTAACCCAGCTATGCTTCATCGGGTGGTTCCATCCCGTTGAAAAAATAGACACTTAGCAACTAGTTCTCACAAAAAGGCGCAACGATCCACGAGAAGGCGTTTTCACCGTGGCATCTCATACGACTGTTGCCCATGGTTCTCCGGAAATGTTGCCTGCTCCTGTGCAGCTTCGCCGTAACCCAGCTATGCTTCATCGGGTGGTTTCATCCCGTTGAAAAAATAGACACATAGCAACTAGTCGACGACTAAAGGCGCAACGATCCACGAGAGAAGGCGTTTCTTCACGTGGCATCTCATACACCTGTTGCCCATGGTTCTCGGAAATGTTGCTGCTCCTATGCGGCCAGCAGTAACCAGCTATGCTTCACGGGTGGTTCCATCCCGTTGAAAAAATAGACACTTAGCAACTAGTCCTCACAAAGGCGCAAGGATCCACGAGAAAGGCGTTTCTTCACCGTGGCATCTCATACACTGTTGCCCATGGTTCTCGTAAATGTTGCTCGCTCTCATGCGACATCGCGTAACAACTATGCTTCACCGGGTGGTTCCATCCCGTTGAAAAAATAGACACTTAGCAACTAGTCCTCGCAAAAAGGCGCAACCATCCACGAGAGAAGGCGTTTCTTCACCGTGGCATCTCATACAGCCTGTTGCCCATGGTTCTTCGAAAATGTTGCCTGCTCCTGTGCAGCTTCGCCGTAACCCAGCTATGCTTTATCGGGTGGTTCCATCCCGTTGAAAAAATAGACACTTAGCAACTAGTCCTCGCAAAAAGGCGCAACCATCCGCGAGAGAAGGCGTTTCTTCACCGTGGCATCTCATACAACCTGTTGCCCATGGTTCTCCGGAAATGTTGCTTGCTCCTGTGCAGTATCACCGTAACCCAGCTATGCTTCACCGGGTGGTTCCATCCCGTTGAAAACATAGACACTTAGCAACTAGTCCTCGCAAAAAGGCGCAACCATCCACGAGAGAAGACGTTTCTTCACCGTGGCATCTCATACAGCCTGTTGCCCATGGTTCTCCGGAAATGTTGCTCGCTCTGTGCGAGTTCGCCAGAATCGAAGCGATGCTTCACCGGGTGGTTCCATCCCGTTGAAAAAATAGACACTTAGCAACTAGTCCTCACAAAAAGGCGCAACGATCCACGAGAGAAGGCGTTTCTTCACCGTGGCATCTCATGCAGCCAGTTGCCCATGGTTCTCTGGAAATGTTGCTGCTCTCTGCGGCCGCAGTAACCAGACTATGCTTCAACGGGTGGTTCCATCCAGTTGAAAAAATAGACACTTAGCAACTAGTCCTCGCAAAAAGGCGCAACGATCCACGAGAGAAGGCGTTTCACCGTGGCATCTCATACAGCCTGTTGCCCATGGTTCTCGGAAATGTTGCCTGCTCCTGTGCAGCTTCGCCGTAACCCAGCTATGCTTCACCGGGTGGTTCCATCCGTTGAAAAATAGACACTTAGCAACTAGTCCTTACAAAGGCGCAATGATCCAGAGAGAAGGCGTTTCTTCTTGTGGCATCTCACACACTGTTGCCCATGGTTCTCCAAAATGTTGCTGCTCACATGCAAGCATCACCAGTAACCAGCTATGCTTCACCGGGTGGTTCCATCCCATTGAAAAAATAGACACTTAGCAACTAGTCCTCACAAAAAGGCGCAACGATCCACGAGAAGGCGTTTCTTCACCGTGGCATCTCATGCAGCCTGTTGCCCATGGTTCTCGGAAATGTTGCTCGCTCTGTGCGGCCGTCAGAACTCCAGCTATGCTTCACCTGGTGGTTCCATCCCGTTGAAAAAATAGACACTTAGCAACTAGTCCTCACAAAAAGGCGCAATGATCCACGAGAGAAGGCGTTTCTTCACCGTGGCATCTCATACAGCCTGTTGCCCATGGTTCTCCGGAAATATTGCCTGCTCCTGTGCAGCATCGCCGTAACCCAGCTATGCTTCACCGGGTGGTTCCATCCCGTTGAAAAAATAGACACTTAGCAACTAGTCCTCGCAAAAAGACGCAACCATCCACGAGAGAAGGCGTTTCTTCACCGTGGCATCTCATACAGCCTGTTGCCCATGGTTCTCCGGAAATGTTGCTTGCTCCTGTGCAGCATCGCCGTAACCTAGCTATGCTTTACCGGGTGGTTCAATCCTGTTGAAAAAATAGACACTTAGCAACTAGTCCTCACAAAAAGGCGCAACGATCCACGAAAGAAGGCGTTTCTTCACCGTGGCATCTCATGCAGCCTGTTGCCCATGGTTCTCCGGAAATGTTGCCTGCTCCTGTGCAGCTTCGCCGTAACCCAGCTATGCTTCACCGGGTGGTTCCATCCCGTTGAAAAAATAGACACTTAGCAACTAGTCCTCACAAAAGGCGCAATGATCCACGAGAGAAGGCGTTTCTTCACCGTGGCATCTCATACAGCCTGTTGCCCATGGTTCTCTGGAAATGTTGCCTGCTCCTGTGCAGCATCACCGTAACCCAGCTATGCTTCACCGGGTGGTTCCATCCCATTGAAAAAATAGACACTTAGCAACTAGTCCTCACAAAAAGGCGCAACCATCCACGAGAGAAGGCGTTTCTTTACCGTGGCATCTCATACAGCCTGTTGCCCATGGTTCTCGGGAAATGTTGCTGCTCTGTGCGGCTTCACGTAACCCAGACTATGCTTCACCGGTGGTTCCATCCCGTTGATAAAATAGACACTTAGCAACTAGTCCTCACAAAGGCGCAACCATCCACGAGAAAGCGTTTCTTCACCGTGGCATCTCATGCACTGTTGCCCATGGTTCTCGCAAATGTTGCTGCTCTATGCGGCTTCAGCGTAACCAGCTATGCTTCACCGGGTGGTTCCATCCGTTGAAAAAATAGACACTTAGCAACTAGTCCTCACAAAAGGCGCAACGATCCACGAGAAGGCGTTTCTTCACCGTGGCATCTCATACGACTGTTGCCCATGGTTCTCCCGGAAATGTTGCTCGCTCTCATGCGGTACCGCCGTAACCAGCTATGCTTCACGGGTGCTTCCATCCCGTTGAAAAAATAGACACTTAGCAACTAGTCCTCACAAAAGGCGCAACGATCCACGAGAAGGCGTTTCTTCACCGTGGCATCTCATACGACGTGTTGCCCATGGTTCTCGGAAATGTTGCTCGCTTCGTGCAGCATCGCGTAAACCAGCTATGCTTCACCGGGTGGTTCCATCCCGCTGAAAAATAGACACTTAGCAACTAGTCCTCACAAAAAGGCGCAACGATCCACGAGAGATGGCGTTTCTTCACCGTGGCATCTCATACAGCCTGTTGCCCATGGTTCTCCGGAAATATTGCCTGCTCCTGTGCAGCATCGTCGTAACCCAACTATGCTTCACCGGGAGGTTCCATCCCGTTGAAAAAATAGACACTTAGCAACTAGTCCTCGCAAAGAGGTGCAACCATCCACGAGGGAAGGCGTTTCTTCACCGTGGCGTCTCATACAGCCTGTTGCTCATGGTTCTCCAGAAATGCTGCTCCCCTGTGCAGCTTCGCCGTATCCCAACTATGCTTCACCGGGTGGTTCCATCCCGTTGAAAAAATAGACACTTAGCAACTAGTCCTCACAAAAAGGCGCAACGATCCACGAGAGAAGGCGTTTCTTCACCGTGGCATCTCATACAGCCTGTTGCCCATGGTTCTCCGGAAATATTGCCTGCTCCTGTGTAGCTTCGCCGTAACCCAGCTATGCTTCACCGGGTGGTTCCATCCCGTTGAAAAAATAGACACTTAGCAACTAGTCCTCACAAAGAGGCGATACCATCCATGAGAGAAGGCGTTTCTTCACCGTGGCGTCTAATAAAGCCTGTTGCCCATGGTTCTCCGAAAATAGCTTCGCTCTGTGCCGCCGCGTAACCAGCTATGCTTCACCGGGTGGTTCCATCCCGTTGAAAAAATAGACACGTAGCAACTAGTCCTCACAAAAGGCGCAACGATCCACGAGAGAAGGCGTTTCTTCACCGTGGCATCTCATACAGCCTGTTGCCCATGGTTCTCTGGAAATGTTGCCTGCTCCTGTGCAGCTTCACCGTAACCCAGCTATGCTTCACCGGGTGGTTCCATCCTGTTGAAAAAATAGACACTTAGCAACTAGTCCTCACAAAGAGACGCAACGATCCACGAGAGAAGGCGTTTCTTCACCGTGACATCTCATACACCTGTTGCCCATGGTTCTCCGGAAATGTTGTTCGCTCTGTGCGGCTTCGCCAGAATTCCAGCTATGTTTCACCGGGTGGTTCCATCCCGTTGAAAAATTAGACACTTAGCAACTAGTTCTCACAAAAAGGCGCAACGATCCACGAGAAGGCGTTTCTTCACCGTGGCATCTCATACAGCCTGTTGCCCATGGTTCTCCGGAAATGTTGCCTGCTCCTGTGCAGCTTCACCGTAACCCGGCTATGCTTCACCGGGTGGTTCCATCCTGTTGAAAAAATAGACACTTAGCAACTAGTCCTCACAAAAGGTGCAATGATCCACGAGAAGGCGTTTCTTCACCGTGGCATCTCATACACTGCTGCCCATGGTTCTCGGAAATGTTGCTGCTCACATGCAAAGATCATCACGTAATCCAACTATGCTTCACCGGGTGGTTCCATCCCATTGAAAAAATAGACACTTAGCAACTAGTCCTCACAAAAGGCGCAACCATCCACGAGAGGCGTTTCTTCACCGTGGCATCTCATGCGACTGTTGCCCATGGTTCTCGGAAATGTTGCTCGCTCGTGCGGCACAGCGTCCAACTATGCTTCACCGGTGGTTCCATCCCGTTGAAAAAATAGACACTTAGCAACTAGTCCTCACAAAAAGGCGCAACGATCCACGAGAGAAGCGTTTCTTCACCGTGGCATCTCATACAGCCTGTTGCCCATGGTTCTCCGGAAATGTTGCCTGCTCCTGTGCAGCTTCACCGTAACCCAGCTATGCTTCACGGGTGGTTCCATCCCGTTGAAAAAATAGACACTTAGCAACTAGTCCTCACAAAAGGCGCAACCATCCACGAGAGAAGGCGTTTCTTCACCGTGGCATCTCATGCTGACCGGTTGCCCATGGTTCTCCTGGAATGTTGCTGCGCTCATGCAGCTTCACAGTAACCAGCCTATGCTTCATCGGGTGATTCCATCCCGTTGAGAAAATAGACACTTAGCAACTAGTCCTCACAAAAAGGCGCAACGATCCACGAGAGAAGGCGTTTTTCACCGTGGCATCTCATACAGCCTGTTGCCCATGGTTCTCCGGAAATGTTGTCTGCTCCTATGCAGCTTCACCGTAACCCAGCTATGCTTCACCGGGTGGTTCCATCCCGTTGAAAAAATACACACCTAGCAACTAGTCCTCACAAAGAGACGCAACGATCCACGAGAGAAGGCGTTTCTTCACCGTGGCATCTCATACAGCTTGTTGCCCATGGTTCTCCGGAAATGTTGCCTGCTCCTGTGCAGCTTCGCCGTAACCCAGCTATGCTTCACGGGTGGTTCCATCCCGTTGAAAAAATAGACACTTAGCAACTAGTCCTCACAAAAAGCGCAACGATCCACGAGAGAAGGCGTTTCTTCACCGTGGCATCTCATACAGCCTGTTGCCCATGGTTCTCCGGAAATGTTGCCTGCTCCTGTGCAGCTTCGCCGTAACCCAGCTATGCTTCACCGGGTGGTTCCATCCCGTTGAAAAAATAGACACTTAGCAACTAGTCCTCACAAAAAGGCGCAACGATCCACGAGAGAAGGCGTTTCTTCACCGTGGCATCTCATACAGCCTGTTGCCCATGGTTCTCGGAAATATTGCTTGCTCCTGTGCACCACGTAACTCCAACTATGCTTCACCGGGTGGTTCCATCCCGTTGAAAAATAGACACTTAGCAACTAGTCCTCACAAAGAGGCGCAACCATCCACGAGAAGGCGTTTCTTCGTGGTGTCTCATACTTTGTTGCCCATGGTTCTCCGAAATGCTACTCGCTCACATGCAGCCATCGCGTAATCTAACTATGCTTCACCGGGTTGTTCCATCCCGTTGAAAAAATAGACACTTAGCTACTAGTCCTCACAAAGAGACGCAACGATCCACGAGAGAAGGCGTTTCTTCACCGTGGCATCTCATACAGCCTGTTGCCCATGGTTCTCCGGAAATGTTGCCTGCTCCTGTGCAGCTTCGCCGTAACCCAGCTATGCTTCACCGGGTGGTTCCATCCCGTTGAAAATAGACACTTAGCTACTAGTCCTCACAAAAAGGCGCAACGATCCACGAGAGAAGGCGTTTCTTCACCGTGGCATCTCATACAGCCTGTTGCCCATGGTTCTCCGGAAATGTTGCTCGCTCTCGTGCGGCTTCACCGAACTTGACTATGCTTCACCGGGTGGTTCCAATCCGTTGAAAAAATAGACACCTAGCAACTAGTCCTCACAAAGAGACGCAACGATCCACGAGAGAAGGCGTTTCTTCACCGTGGCATCTCATACAGCCTGTTGCCCATGGTTCTCCGGAAATGTTGCTGCTTCCCTGCAGCTTCGCCAGCGTAACCAGCTATGCTTCACGGGTGGTTCCATCCGTTGAAAAATTAGACACTTAGCAACTAGTTCTCACAAACAGGCGCAACATCCACGAGAGAAGGCGTTTCTTCACCGTGGCTTCTCACACACGATTGCCCATGGTTCTCCGGAATGTTGCTCGCTCTGTGCGGCTTCAGTAACTCCGACTATGCTTCACGGGTGGTTCCATCCCGTTGAAAAATAGACACTTAGCAACTAGTCCTCACAAAAGGCGCAGCGATCCACGAGAGAAGGCGTTTCTTCACGTGGCATCTCATACACTGTTGCCCATGGTTCTCCGGAAATATTGCTCGCTCACATGCGAGCATCGCAGTATCCAACTATGCTTCACCGGGTGGTTCCATCCGTTGAAAAAATAGACACTTAGCAACTAGTCCTCACAAAAGGCGCAACCATCCACGAGAGAAGGCGTTTCTTCACGTGGCATCTCATCTGACTTGTTGCCCATGGTTCTTCGAAATGCTTGCTCTCTGTGCAGCTTTGCCGTAACCAACTATGCTTCACGGGTGGTTCCATCCCATTGAAAAAATAGACACTTAGCAACTAGTTCTCACAAAAGGCGCAACGATCCACGAGAGAAGGCGTTTCTTCACCGTGGCATCTCATACACCGTTGCCCATGGTTCTCGGAAATGTTGCTCGCTCCTGTGCGCCTTCACCGTAACCAGCTATGCTTCACGGGTGGTTCCATCCGTTGAAAAATAGACACTTAGCAACTAGTCCTCACAAAGAGGCGCAACGATCCACGAGAGAAGGCGTTTCCTCCGTGGCATCTCATACACTGTTGCCCATGGTTCTCGGAAATATTGCTGCTCTGTGCGAAGCCGCGTAACCAGCTATGCTTCACGGGTGGTTCCACCCGTTGAAAAAATAGACACTTAGCAACTAGTCCTCACAAAAAGGCGCAACGATCCACGAGAGAAGGCGTTTCTTCACCGTGGCATCTCATACAGCCTGTTGCCCGTGGTTCTCCGGAAATATTGCCTGCTCCTGTGTAGCTTCGCCGTAACCCAGCTATGCTTCACCGGGTGGTTCCATCCCGTTGAAAAAATAGACACTTAGCAACTAGTCCTCACAAAGAGGCGCAACCATCCACGAGAGAAGGCGTTTCTTCACCGTGGCGTCTCATACAGCCTGTTGCCCATGGTTCTCCGAAATGCTACCTGCTCCTGTGCAGCTTCGCCGTAACCCAACTATGCTTCACCGGGTTGTTCCATCCCGTTGAAAAAATAGACACTTAGCTACTAGTCCTCACAAAGAGACGCAACGATCCACGAGAGAAGGCGTTTCTTCACCGTGGCATCTCATACACTGCTGCCCATGGTTCTCTCGGAAATGTTGCTGCTCTGTGCGCATCGCCGTAACCCGGCTATGCTTCACCGGTGGTTCCATCCGTTGAAAAATAGACACTTAGCAACTAGTCCTCACAAAGGCGCAACGATCCACGAGAGAAGGCGTTTCTTCACGTGGCATCTCACACGACTGTTGCCCATGGTTCTCGGAAATGTTGCTGCTCTCGTGCGGCTTCACCAGTAACCAGCTATGCTTCACGGGTGGTTCCAATCCGTTGAAAAAATAGACACCTAGGAACTAGTCCTCACAAAGAGACGCAACGATCCACGAGAGAAGGCGTTTCTTCACTGTGGCATCTCATACAGCCTGTTGCCCATGGTTCTCCGGAAATGTTGCTGCTCTCATGCGATATCACCGTAACCGACTATGCTTCACCGGGTGGTTCCATCCCGTAGAAAAAATAGACACTTAGCAACTAGTCCTCACAAAGAGGCGCAACCATCCACGAGAGAAGGCGTTTCTTCACCGTGGCGTCTCATACAGCCTGTTGCCCATGGTTCTTCAGAAATGCTTGCTGCTCCTGTGCAGCTTTGCCGTAACCCAACTATGCTTCACCGGGTGGTTCCATCCCGTTGAAAAAATAGACACTTAGCAACTAGTTCTCACAAAAAGGCGCGCGATCCACGAGAAGGCGTTTCTTCACGTGGCATCTCATGACACTGTTGCCCATGGTTCTCGGAAATGTTGCTCGCTCTGTGCGACTTCACCGTAACCAGCTATGCTTCACGGGTGGTTCCATCCGTTGAAAAAATAGACACTTAGCAACTAGTCCTCACAAAGAGACGCAACGATCCACGAGAGAAGGCGTTTCTTCACCGTGGCATCTCATACAGCCTGTTGCCCATGGTTCTCCGGAAATGTTGCTGCTCTCCGCGGCTTTCGCCAGAACCCAGCTATGCTTCACCGGTGGTTCCACCCGTTGAAAAATAGACACTTAGCAACTAGTCCTCACAAACAGGCGCAACGATCCACGAGAGAAGGCGTTTCTTCACCGTGGCATCTCACGACACTGCTGCCCATGGTTCTCCGGAAATGTTGCATGCTCCTGTGCAGCTTCGCAGTAACCCAGCTATGCTTCACCGGGTGGTTCCATCCCTTTGAAAAAATAGACACTTAGCAACTAGTCCTCACAAAAGCGCAACGATCCACGAGAAGGCGTTTCTTCACCGTGGCATCTCATCTGACTGTTGCCCATGGTTCTTCGGAAATATTGCTCGCTCTGTGTAGCCCAGAATTGACTATGCTTCACGGGTGGTTCCATCCCGTTGAAAAAATAGACACTTAGCAACTAGTCCTCACAAAGAGGCGCAACCATCCACGAGAGAAAGCGTTTCTTCACGTGGCATCTCAACACACTGTTGCCCATGGTTCTCCGTAAATGCTGCTGCTATATGCGACTTACAGAAACCAACTATGCTTCACCGGGTGGTTCTATCCCGTTGAAAAATAGACACTTAGCAACTAGTCCTCACAAAGAGGCGCAACGATCCACGAGAGAAGGCGTTTCTTCACCGTGGCATCTCGTACAGCCTGTTGCCCATGGTTCTCTGAAATGTTGCCTGCTCCTATGCAGCTTCACCGTAACCCAGCTATGCTTCCCCGGGTGGTTCCGTCCCTTGAAAAAATAGACACTTAGCAACTAGTCCTCACAAAGAGGCGCAACGATCCACGAGAGAAGGCGTTTCTTCACCGTGGCATCTCATACAGCCTGTTGCCCATGGTTCTCCGGAAATGTTGCTCGCTCTCTCAGCGTACTCGCCGTAACTCGGCTATGCTTCACGGGTGGTTCCATCCCGTTGAAAAAATAGACACTTAGCAACTAGTCCTCACAAAGGCGCAACGATCCACGAGAAGGCGCTTCTTCACCGTGGCATCTCATATACCGTTGCCCATGGTTCTCCGGAAATGTTGCTGCTCTGTGCGGCCTTCACAGAACTTCAGCTATGCTTCACCGGTGGTTCCATCCCGTTGAAAAATAGACACTTAGCAACTAGTCCTCACAAAAAGGCGCAACGATCCACGAGAAGGCGTTTCTTCACCGTGGCATCTCA